>VXBB01009691.1:1146535-1465996 GCA_013399915.1 Illadopsis cleaveri
TTTTTTTTTTTTTTTTTTTTTTTTTTTTTTTGGTATGGTTCCTGGGTGCATCTTCTTTCTCTGAAAGTGCAAACAAAAGTTTACTTTTAAGACCCTAGCTAATATTTCTGAGTCATATTAGGCAGCGTGTCCAGCAGATGTGAGCTCCAGCCTCACCACCCATTCACCGTGAATGATTCAGCAGCTGCTGGGAGCCTCCTTCTCCACGTGAGGATACTCACCTGCAGGTTGTGTCTTCTTTGTGTGGATGCAGGTGGGTGTCTCGGACTGTGTCTATGAAGCCCCTCCATGTGGGGACTGTAGAGCAGGAGGACAGCCAGGACAGATAACAGGTCTCCCTGCCCTTGTCCTGCAGTGGACCAAATCCTGTAGTTCCTTGTGCTTAGGGAAGAGGTGCAGGATGCTGAGCTGTGTATAGGCAAAGGGCAGGCAGCTCTGTCCATGTTTGCAGGATGAGCCAAAGTGTATTCTGCCTAGGCTAAATGGGGATGTCAAGTGGAGGTGTTTCATAATTAGTTTATAATTAGCCCCTTGTTTGAAGAAGTGCTTGTTTCTGTCATGGACAGTATTACAATGCACATTTGGTCTCCTAACCAGAGGTTTTTAGGGTGTGAATATCCCTGTATGCCCAGAGGAGAACTCTGCCCTTGCCTGGTCAGAGGAGCCCAGTGCCCTATCACTGCCATCCAAATTCATCAGGGCATCCCTTGGCATCAGGAGGAACACTTGTTAAAACTTGTGCAAATATTTCTCCTGCCTGCAAAGTTACTTGGGCAGCTGTGATGAGTCACTGTGGCTGTGTGTGGCTCCCTACACTTCATCAGCATTATCTTTCCTTCATCTCCAATATCTGAGGAAAGCATCATAACTTATTCCTGAGTCAGAATGCTGAATCTCTTCAATTCCAGCAACATTGCTGTGTTCACAACCTTGTCATTATCCTGAGGTTGATAACCTCAGGCAGAGGTGTTAATTTTTTAAGCCATTGAGCAATGTCCTGTTTGTGATACAGGATATCCAGAAATACAAGATACAGCAGCCCTTCTCATCCTCCCAAATCACACACCAAACGCTCCACCATTCCACCCAGCCTCACTATCCTCCTCAGCCCTTGAAACAGATCCTGATTTAGGGCTGCTCAGCTGCAGGTCCCATTACAGCCCCCTGCTTACATGCTGTGGTCTGGCATCATTGCATGGCAGGCACTGCAGATCACTATTGGAATGGTTTTATCCCAGAGCAGTACGCTGCTTGTTCCCAAGTGTGGCACTGCTCTGTTTTAATGAGCTTCGGACATGGCACAGACAGCAGGGCCCTGGCTGTTTGATGATGGCCAGTGGGGATAATCAATCCAGTGTGTGCCCAGAGCCCCCTGCCTGCCTGTGACCCCGGCTGGGGCAATGCCAGCTGGGGCAGTGCCAACAGCATTGAGTCTAACATTGTTTCTAAGCTCATAGTCTAACTTCTTCCTTTGGAAAAAAAAAGAAAAAAAGACTATTTTTGAAAAACAGATTCCAAAATGGGTCTCTGTGACTCACTCCATAATGCTACCAGGCCCAGATGAGGATGCTGCTTGCTGATACCTGTGTCTGCACTTGGCTTTCACAGAGCTGGTGGGGACAAGGGTGGGGCTCCTCATCCCAGGGAAATGGGATGCTTTGCACCACCTCCTTCCCTGATTCCCGAAGGCACACAGCCCCACGGGGGTGCCTCGGGAAGGGTTAACTGTGCTGCTGCCTTTGCCTTTGGCCACTTCAGCATGTTTCCTCCGTGTTTGTCCTAGTCCTTTGGAGTGTGCTGCTGCTGCAGCTGGAAGGAACTGCTTGAATGGCACTGAGCACTTGTGTATTTGAAGTTCAGAAAAGCAAGAGTTACTGAGATGGCTTTCCCCTTCCCGGAGGAAAGCCAGAACTGAAACTGGCTTTTTCTTCCTCCTTCTTTCCTCTTACCCAAAACAAACAGAAGTTTTTAGCTGCTTCAGCAGGTAATCACTGCCTGTGCGTCAGAAAGAGCCATGAAAAACTCCCTTTGCTTCATAAAACTGAGGCAGCACATTTGTCACCCTCCTTGACACAATTGGCCTGCCACGTGTTGGCAGGGGAGTGGCACATTCCTGGCACTGGGATTTTCTTGCAATGGCAGCAATGGGCAGTGGTAATAGGACAGCCTGTGGCAGGAAATGGCACAGCTTCCCTGCCTATCCCCATCCTTATCCCTCTCCAGGATGGGAGGGCTGAGAGGCCTCAGATGTGCTTTTGGCACAGGGTGTTTAGGCAGGGTCACCACCATGTGGGGAAGCATCCCCAGAAGGCTTCAGGCCAGGCTCTCATCTCTCCCCTGAGTGGGTACAAGGGAGGGATGTGGTGAGCACAGGGATGGGTGCCACAAGCCACATCTCCTTGGCTGAAATGGCATGTGTCACCCACAGGGAGACCAGGCCTGGTTTTCTATGTGTTTGCAGAATGTCTCCGCATCCAACAAAATAAATAAATGGATAAATAAGAATTGCCAGGCGAGATGTGGTGGCAGGGTGCCAGTCCCCACACAGCCAATTCATTTTCAGTTCTCATTAATTTGGACTGACCTTTGCTCACATTTCCACCATGAACACGTTCGAAACAAGGCAGACATTTAACTCTGTTTTGGGCAACATTACTCTAATGTGGCTTTTTTTTGCAGAGCTCTCTTTTATGGTAAGCAAATGTACTGCCAACTTTTCTCTTGCTATGTACACCAGCGAAGGGAACCAGATGCTTTGTGTTTTCCTCCGAAATGTATCTGAATGTTGTTTTTTGTTTAGTGTTTCGGAGGGAGGGCTGGCTTAGAGACAGCATTTCATAAATCCAGTCCTCACTGCACGCTGTTTCCCAACTTACAGCGGGTCCTGGCTGTGGCTCCTGGCTGGATTTATGGTCTCTCCTCACACAGTGTGGCAACAGCCCTGAGGCACTGAGGAGCTGATTCCCACTCTCAGTGGGGCATGGCTGCCTCAGGGGAGACCCCACTGGAGGAGTCCCCAGTGAGGTGTGGTGAAAAGTGTGGGGCTGGGCAGGCTCATCCAACTGACTTCTTGCACAATAGACCATCCACAGCCTGGCCCTGTGCAACGGCCACGGATCTTGACGAAGCTCTGAGATCAGCCTGAAGACACATCCCAGGGGAAAAAAATCTCCAGTTCAGGAATGGAGTTTGTTGCTGGTGGGGAGCAGGATGTGGGGATTAGCCTGGTGAGTGCTGCTCTGCCTCTCGAAATGGAGAGGTTTCACTCCTGAAGTGACTGGGGCCATATGGGGCTGCCTGTGCCCACCCCTCTTTGCCAGGGGGCTCAGAGCTGGTATGCTGCATGGTGGGGGCTGCTCCTCCTCCTGTCCATGCAGACCTGAGCTGTTGAAGCCAACCCAAGAAATTCTTGCTGTGCGAGAAAATCATGCAGTCTTGGGCAAAATTGTCAAAAATACCTATGCCACCAGGGCACTTCTGGCCGTTTTAAATAATTTCTCTACCTCCATCAATACTTCTGCTGCTATTTTTGTAATCACTCTTCTGCTTTCAACTCCTTATCTTCTTTAGCTTTCCCTCTCCTTTTCACACTTCATGCCCTAAAATCTTTTCATCACTATATATATATATTTTTTTTTTTTTTTCTGGTCTGATTGGGCTTTATTTCTTCTCCTCTGCCAGATTTATGTGAGTTGTCAAGTCCAGCAGCCGTTTGTCTCTGCCTGATGACAGACTTGTGTCCCACCCCCCTCCGAAATCAGATTCATGGCTGTTCTTTAAGGCCCTTTAATATTTTAATGCTCTGACTATAAATTCCATTTTCTCTAAGCTTCAATCCTTCTGAGGGCCTTCCCGCGAAGGGCCGGCGGCGGCCCCCCCGCCCTCCGCCGTGATTTGCGGTGTGTCACAGGCGGCGTTTGCCATGGCTTTGCTCCACGCACGGGAGGGGAGGACAGGGGAGGGGAGCATAGCAGGAATTCGTTTTTCCTTAAGCTCAAACGATTCTTCAAACCTTGACAGGAATTGACTTTTTTTTTTTTCTTTTTTTTTTTCTTTCTTTCAAGACATGATTTGTTGTGGGCTTGTTGTGCTTTTTATTAAAATGCTCTCGTGGAGTGCTTAGAAAGGTTGGCTTTGCACAGCCTCAGCTTCCTTCTTTAATAAATGCAGCCTTGGCTTACAGTTTTTCCCTCTGATGTGTCAGCTGGGGGACTCACTCTCCATCTCAAATACACCCAGACTGCTTAAATCATCCTTATTTCTCTCAGAGGGAAGAGAGACTTTTGCTCTCCAAAACTTTTCACACCCTAAGTTAATAAAACTTCTCTGTTGAAAAGGATGGATGTGACACTGGGCTGAGGATTTCACGGCCGAGTGCTGGATTATTGCTGTGGTGTAAAAGGCTCCCCAGCCTTGGTAAGCACATTGAATGTCTTCCTAAAATATGAGGTTGAAATGCATTTGGCAACGGCTGCGTTGCTCAACACAGCCCATCACCGAGGTGTCCCTGTGCCTCTGCTGAAGCCACTCTGCCTGGGAGTGTGCTTCCAGGGCTCCAAAGAGCTGGGCTGGGAGCCAGGGCAGAGTTACTCTGTACAAACCCGAGAGACCAAGAGGGCAAGAACAGTGCTAGAAATTTTGACGGTTTTTGTAAAGAAGTCAAGTCTGTTATTAAGCGTGAGATTGGCAGCTGATCCAAAGGGTGACAAAACAGCCCCACACTGCACCAGGAGGGACCTGATAGGAAATTATCAGCAACATCTGGGACAGCTATTTCCTCTAGGTTTGTAAACATTTAACCAAGGAAATGTTAGCAAAGTCTATTGCAGCAAACAGTCCTGAGCCACCAGCATGGGCTGGCTCACCCTGCAGCCCTCCACCCACTGCTGCGGCACAGGGAAGCAGAGCTGTATTTCTTCCCTTGATTTCTGGCACCCAGGCTAAGGTGGGGGTAGAGCTGCTGAGTGTTTCATTCAGTGCTTTCCATTTCGGATATTAGTAGTGCAACTGAGTTATGACACAGGAGCTGAGAAAGGAGTCATTCCCTCTCAACACATTCAGGATTAGTTATTTTCCCATTAAACTGCTTTAGACACGGTGTGTTTGTTGCCTCAAATGGGTCACTGCATGTAACAGGAGTTGATAGGAAAGCCTAGTCCTATCTGATCAGTGTGAGTCACAACAGGGACCTATTGAATTCAATGCAATTTTTGCTACAGATGTATACAGACCAAAACTCAGGGTCACCCTCTGTATTTACACCACAGGGCTCTACTGAACAGCCACAGTAAGGCTGAAAGGACACAGCAGGGTAACAGCAGTGATGGCACTGGCTGCAGTCAGGACCCCAGTGCTCAGCTCACTAGGAGTCAGTGCCTGGGGGTTCACCAACACTTCTCGTGGCCAGGTGGGTTTGTCCATTTGGGATGTAAAGAGGGAAGATGTGAACTGTTTTGGTGCAGCTATTGAACAGAGCCATCCAACTTTCATGGGAAGGGGTCATTAAGAGCTACCCAGTGGAGAGAAGCTGCCATTATGGGTGCTTGTCATCATGGTTTAGGGGGCCTGGCAGTTATGGATGCAATGGACAGGCTCCCTGTGGTCCCTTCAGGGAGGAGGTGGAGCACCAGCCTCCCTGCCTGCCAAAGTCATTGTCCACAGCAAAACTGGCACCAGGTTTTGTTCAATCCCCTTGGATGGCTGGTGACAGTGCCAGGCTCCAGGAGACAGAGACATTCTTCAGAGAGAAACAGAAGAGAGTGAGGCAACGGAAGGCTCTACTTGCACCTGCCTGCAATTAATTAATTACAAATCCACTCATTAGCTCAGCCCCATGGCTCCCCTTACTGTCAAACCCCCAGCTGTCCAGAGAGCAAGTCATTATTTGAAAAGATTTCCCATTAAATCCAAAAGAAAAGGAATATTTGAAAGAAGGGGCAAGAGAAACAGCAAGGGTGCACACACAATTGCAATCAACTCTAGAGGATGTGCAGGAGTGGCTGGATCCCCATCTTGGAGCAGCACGAGAATGATGAAATCGATTTCATTAGCCTGCTCAGCCCCTGATTACTCTTGTGCCATGTGAAACACCCCCCATGGCTCCCCACAGGCTGGCCTCTGCTTGCAGTGGGCACCCCTGTGTGCATGGCAAATGCACCAGGGCAGTTCAGTTCGGGTCCCACCCCATCCTGCCAGCTCCACAGCAGCCCCATCCAAGTGCAATCCCAGCTTGTGCGGAAAAAAAAGCACCTGAAGATTCCAATTTCTTGAAGTGGGTGCCTGCCTCCCCTTGGCGCCCAGGCAGCAGCTTCAGCCCAGCTCACAGGCTTTTAACCTCAGCCAGAGCACCCATCTGCTTTGCCTGCCGTGTTTCTATTACCTGCTCTCTGCTCCCTGCTCTCCTTAAACCGTAGTGATTTACAGGCGGTGTTACAGCAGGACAGGTCTGACACTGATTGAGTCGCTTATCTGCCGTCTCTGTCCTGCTCTCTGACAGCCTCTCCCCCAGGTATCAATCTGCACATCAGTTCTTTATTCCTAGGTGAGAGGAGAGCTGTCAAGGTTGCAGCTACACTGTCATCTTCATCTAAGCTGCCAGCCACCCTTCATCGCTTAAAGACCCTCTTTAACACACAGACGCCTTGGGAGGGAGTCACCCCGTTGGAGATGGCAGCAAAATTTCATTTGCTCTCAAGGTGCCCAGAGCTTGATTGATTGGCTCTCATTTGTCAGGGTGTCCATAAATAAACAAGAGTTTCCAAGCTGAGGTTCAGCCCCACAGCTTCTCCTTTCTGCAGCCCTGCAGTGGTCCCTGGTTGTCTGCTGCAGGGTACTGGGACGCCTATGAGACACGAGGGTCCCCTGGGCCTGAGCTGCCAGTGTGACAGAGCAGAAGGAGGGTGGAGAAGACAGTATGTGGAGCCAGGCTTGGCATTGGGGCTTGCCAGGAGTCCTCACTGTCTTTGTGATGAAGTTCAGGGCTGAAGCTGAACTGCAGAACACCACCCCTTCCCAGTCACTGCCCACTTCGGCAGGTTCATAGAAACATGACAGGGATACGCTGGGATACCAACACCTGTACCCTTGTGAGGTGGACAAACTATGACAGGCTGGCCCCCACCTGTGCACTTTAGTTCTAAATGATTCTTCTAAATGATTTTTCTGAATGATTTTTAGCCTAAAACTGCACCCCTCTCTAGGATCACTGGCAGCACTGGGCCATGGCACAGTGTGACAGGAAAGGACCTTCATCCACTTTGGAGTTTGCTCTCAGCACTGCTTTTGGGCCGGAGCAGCTTGCAGCCATCCCCAGCTTTGAAAGGAGATGCTGTGTGTATGCAGTGGGTCTGTGTTAAAACCTCATGTCACCTTGGTGTGCCATGCAGCCGGGGGTAATCCAAAGGGACAGGCAGTGCACAACAAGGGAGAGCAGTGGGCATGGCCCTGTGTACCGCCAGCTGCACATCATTTCACTAGGACTTCTGCTACCCACAGCCCTCTTCAGTTTGGTTTCCTTGTTGCTGCTCTTTCATGAATAAAAAAGCCACTGAAACAAAATCTCTACCATAATGTTTATTAAATAGTAATTTTAAAAGGTTTTTATACAAATCATATAAACACAGTTTTGTTTTTTGTTTTGTTTATTACACCGAAGAATCACAGTAAAAGCTCTTTAAGTCCGTAAGTCCTGGCTCAGCCAGTAATTTGTCAAATACCTTGAACTGCAAACCTTGGAGAATTTCCATTTCTGCATATAATTTCTTAATGGTTTAATTCCCATGCTCACCTCCGGCACCTTCCCACAAAATGAAGTCACCCAGAACTACAGCCCGCCCATTAGCAATATGTCCTGCTATGGGAAGCGTGTGGAGGCAACAGCCCATTTAAGCAAAGGCATTAAAGCCGATTTTTTTTTCTTTTCTGAATTTCACAGAGGGAATTGCAATCAGCAAACCTAATCTATTTGCAGAGGAGGATGCGACGAATTGAATGCACCAATGACTTTTCCCCCCCTCCCTGTTGAAGTTACAATCAAACACAGTTTTCTGTAGAACAGTAAAGCACCCGGCAGAGGTAAGTGAGGTATTGGCTGTGCAGCATTATCGACCTTCTCTCGCCTGGCGAGCTCACACATGGGCCCTGCCCCAGCTGCCAGGGGCTTTGCTGGGTCTGTGCCACCTTAGTGCCAAGGTCAGCAGTACTCTCCTGCCCCAGATCAAGAGATACATTAACACGAGTCAGTCCCACGGAATAAGTCACATACACGATACATACAGAGAATTCACGTGCGTGTGCAAACACACTATTTCTGAATATATGCATATATGAACTCTTCTCTCTGTACGCCTACTAGACACCATAACATCACCTTTTTAATTATATATTTTCACCTATTGTTTGCCTAAGTTGGCTTTTCTACTGTATGGTCCTTTTCCATTCATCCTTCCCCTCTCTGGTGATTCGAAGGGGATAAAATCATTGAGCAGCAGCAATCCAGCTTTGAAATGGTCTGGCACATTTCCTCTCACTGCCTCTGTTTCTTTTGTACAGTAAAATAACACCCCTGTGGAATTTGTCTGTGAAAAACGCCAAAAGAAATAAGGTGATTTGAAAGGAGAATCAGAGACACATTTACTGCTCTTTTTGTCGGGTGCACAGTGTGAATTAAAAAAATGAAGGCCTTTGTGTGTGTGTTTCTCTGCGTGTGTGTACGAACCATGGATGTTCTGATGACGCAGCTGCTGTATCTGCTCCCCCAGTACACGTGCACCTTTCTTACAGTGGAGAAGGGCTTTTTCCCCTAAAATCTTATTGTCTGAGGGAGCTCTTCATGAAACAGTAGACAAATGTTCCTATTCCCAAAGTACCAAGAAGCAGCTGTGGCACTGCTCATGTGTCCATGCTCATGTCCTCTCCAGATGTTGTGTCCCCAAACACCTGGACTCCTACACAATGTGTTTGTGGGGTTGGGAAAACTGAGCTTCACAACACATCACACCTTTGTCAACTGCAGTTGGTGCGGAAAATAATGCCAACCCAACCCAAACTACTTGCCAGGTAAAATGTAAAAATCAGAACATGCCAGATATTACCAAAGAGCCCCTGGAAAAGCAAATCCAGTGTGACAGAAGGGTTTCTTATTTATGTATGTGCAAGCTGATAAAGGTGATCCATCTGTACTGAACTGGAAATGAAGACATTGTTTTGGGTTCAGCATTTCAACTCTTTTTCTCCATTCAATTGTTTTCATAACAGTCCTCTCCCACACCACACTGGTAAGTGGAGAGGTACCAGCTGCCACACAATGTAGCCAGACCATTTGAAAGTAGAAGGACCAGATTTATGTTGGGCTCTAACCAGCAGAGAGTGGTGAAGAAGAGCATTTTGTGGAGAAGGATGAAGGCCTCACTTGCTGTTTGCTACAGCACTGATCATCAGCTGGAGGAGAAATACTTCTAAGGCACTTGTTCAAAATAAAAAAAAAAACAAAACCAAAACCACAGCTCATAGATAGAACTTGGGGTTTTTGCTACTGATCAGGAGCAGTGCAGCTTTGCTCCACAGGGGATGTGGCAGCAGCTGTTTGGTCCAGTGGTGCTGATGGCACCAGCTCACACTCCCCAGCTCCAGGGAGAAGGGGAGCACCAAGAAGGTGAGGGAGTCCCAGTGGGCACCATGGCCAGGCTCCCTAGGGGTGTGAGTATGGCTCCAGCCTCCTTCCCTGTTAATTTTCCCTTCCTGGCACTTTGAAGAGGCCTCAGCACTGTACCTCAAGTCAAACCCCAAGTGAAGCCCCCTTCTCAAAGCCAGTGCCTAAGCACCAGCAACCTGACAGGCTCAGTCTTTTGTTTGCTGCAATTTTTTCATTATACCAAAAAGAAAAATGGCAGGCTCAAGAGGGGTGGGAGATTCAAATAAAGGCCCTCCTGATGAAGGCCTCAGCTGTTTCAATCAAAGATCTGGATTTAATAAATGGCTCTTATTCACAAATCACTTTAAGGCTCTTCAGCTTCTCTCAAAGAGGTGCTTCTACACATAGGGTTTCCCTTCTATTTTCTTTCTTAATGGTTTCAGAAAGCCCTGTTGTTACTGTTGACAGTAAAGCCCATATCCCACCTTTCCCCTGCTACCAGAAGGAAAGTTGAAGGTAACAACATGCTCCCATTTTTCAGGACTGCAAACTGCAGCTTCCTGTTCTTAGTATGAAGTGCACAAATCCCTACAATGATATCTGGACGGAGTCTAAAATGGACAGGGGCTCCATATATGTGTGTGTTATTTCTAAAGAGATCCCTCAGCCTTCTCAGCAACTTACCAGAGAAAGGAGTTGGGAAATAACAATCAACATTTAGTTTCTCACATCCAAAAGGTAAACCAGGCTCCCTCACCACATCCCAGACACTCACATGAGCAGAAAGTGAAGATGAACCAACAAACAAGGGGCTCGGTCCCCCCTCGCCCAGCACAGTCTGGTTTGCAGGAAAGCCACTTGGTCCTGGTGGAGTGTGACCTGGCAGCAAGACCTGGTGGCAGGAGCAATGCCTTCCCTCACTCCTGCTCCCCTCATTCCCTGTTATGGCATTCAGTTCCTACAGAAAACAGCAAAAAAAAGTACTCCCCTGCCAGCCCACCTCACTGGGCACAATGCCATGGGTGATCCCCAGGCACCCATCAGGCCTCCGAGCAGCACTTCTGGTGGTTCATCTTCACCTTGTGCTTGATGCCGTCGTACAGTTCGAAGTTGTAGTTCTCCAGCGTGGTGGAGCTCCGCGAGGACAGCCCGGCGTACGAGCACGTGCAGTAGAGGAGCAGACCAGCACAGATAGCCCCGAGGAGGACACCCAGGGAGCTCATTGCTATAATGGTCACCAGGATAGGATCCAGGGTGTAGAGCCAGCTTTTCTCTTTGTCCAGCTTCGGGGTTCCTGGAGAGTTAGTAGAGAACAGTGTGTCGTTCCTATCCGATCCAAAGTAATCTGCAGTGGAACGGGCACTTATTATCCAGGAATCACTTTTTATTCTCCCCTCACCTTTATACATTTCTTGGAGTTGTGATGGCTTTACAAGAATTAAAGTGTATATATGGGAATGTCTCAGCAGAATTCACTAACCCAGGTCTAGAAATAACGTGAAGCAGCAAACTACCAAGAAGGTTAGGCACCCTGATTCACTTTTAGATATCAGACTATTGACATAGCATGCAAGCATTTTACACCCACTGAAACTCTGGCCCTTCCAATGCCACTAGGTTCAAAACTATGGAATCAATCTGTCACAGGTCTCAGACTTAATCTTCTTCATTTACAAGTCAAAATGCCATGCAAGCAGCAATTAATGCTTAAAAGATCAGTTTCACTTGTCCTAACACAAATACAATATATTGACTTTGCAAGGTTGCTGGCTGTTGAAAAAGGAAAACAGGAAAAGAAAACCAGTGCCTTTGAACAATAAGCCACCACTTCAATGTATGTTCTCAAGTGTGTTCTAGCTCCTAACACCACTAAAACTGAGGTTTGTGAGTAATCTTAGCATCTGATGCTGAAACACAAGCTGCCACAGCTGAATTGTCCATGTGGCATTTGGATACCAACCTGGATCATCGTTGTCTTCAAAGTCTTGCTCAGAGCTTGGGAAGTCATCCTCCATTCTTGGGAAGTTCACTAGAACAACAAAATGGGAAGCACTGTTTGTTAAAAGAGGCCTTCTGGGGGCATCATTGCCACTGGTCACTGGACTGTGAGACCAGCCAGAAGAAAGTAATTTTTAAACTACTACAAGGCTCTTCCTCGTGGAAGGAAGAGGAACTCTATCTTCTTCCCTTGGCCAAAGTCAATGAAGACCCTTGCACACTTGAGAGAAGAGGATCTTCACATTACATCACATTTCATAACCACCAAATCATCAGCTTTTAAGAAGAAAAGAGAGCGAGTGAAAAGCAAAGAAACCAGACAACTTGAATAGCACTAAAATATTGTCACTGGTGCCTCCATAATGGCCATAATTCACTATTAGCATGCTCACGGGTATTACCCTTACACCTTTCAATAGGATCTTAGTGCCTGTCATTACTTGCCACTAATGCTGGATCCATTTAGCACACACTCTACTTTCCATCTTTTCCCATATGTCTGACTGGATATAGAGCTTCAATGACCCAGTTCTTCTTTGGGTTTCAGATAAATTCACAGTAATTTGAGGAATTTATGTATCTTCATTATATGTTTTAATGCAAAAGCTGGTTGAAATGGAGAGAGAGGCAAATGGGTGTCCATATCTAGGCCCTTATGTTAACATTTCCCTGATCCAAATTCCTTTTAGTGGTGACATTTCTTTCTATTGTTGAGCACAGACCAAGGACTAGTAACCAAATGCACATATTATAATCTAAGCAGATGTAAGTTATTTTCCTGCGCAGTCTTCCTATCATTTTCTCTGCATACAGTTACCATGGCTCTTTTCCACTTTTCCAAAAGAAAATGTCTTTTCATTTCAATCTGCGAAGAGTTTTCAAAGCTGACTGTAACTTGGGGTCCTCAACTGAGAAGGTGTCTCAAAATGATCAGGAATGCAAAAAATCAGGGACTAGAAAGCGACAGAAATCACACCTTGGAAATAGTTGTTGTTGGAACCAACTTTACTTATATCTTGTGCCAAAATGGCAAGAAGAGTTTAAAGAGGTTATTTACAAACAACCAAAACTAAATATTGTAACTTGTACCTAAAAAGCCACATGCAAAGAAATTATCCCTTATAAAAGAATATTTCTGTGTATTTGCATGGATATTTAGGACTTGAAAAGGCCTCTTGAATTGTCAAATAGACTTCTTTGCTATCCCAGACAACTGTGTCAGGCAACCCATGCCAGCGACATTTCAAGGTTCACTTCCAGAGTGAGGTCTCTGCTGAAAGCCATGCTGCCCCAACACCACCTGACCCCTGATGCCAGTGATCCTCTGCTGGTATTAATTATACCTTCTCATTCCTTGGGCAGAATTGTATCTGCACCCAAAGAATTAAGGGATTTCTTTGAATTTGCAAGTGAAGCTGGCAACAGGAACAGCCCAACACTTGCCCCTCCTGCTGATGAGTTCTGCATCTAGTGAGTCAGGTAGCTGGTAAGCTGACTCAAGGCTCCTGGTACCTTGTTGAAGAAACACAGGTGCACACTGCCTTCTGTAAATCCTCACTTTAGCAGCAAGTTCACATGATTTCTCAACAGTTCTCAAACTGACAGGCCCAGATGGCAACATCTTAGGGCTGGGAGAACTGCCTGAGGGCCTCTTGCAAACATTTAGAACCAAACATGTGGAAAAATAACTTGCAAAGCAGTTCACACGTGGAGATGTCTGAACTGCTAGTCACCCATTGGAAGACAACCAGTGAGCTTTGCCATCCCTGTCACCCATACAACCCTACAGAAACTGTATGTTGCTCAGAGATGAGCAGAGGTCAAAATTAGATGACAGTCTGCCCAAGGGGTCCATGTGTGGAGAAAGGCAGTTGGAAGTCATTTGACATTCCATATTGTAGCTGCTCTAAATGTTGTGTGAGAACAAGCTAGCAATTTGATCCTTTTGTAATTTCCCAGGGTAATCTTGAGGGAAAAGCCAGAAATAAAAAAGTATTGGTTAATCAACACTTTCAAAAGAACACCAGTTCTTCCAGCCTGAAAGGAAGGAGCACTGGGAAAACTTGAAAAGAGAGAACATTTATACAAAAAGCCCAGCCCAGAATCTGTTTACTCTTCTAGTAATTTGCTCAATTCCCCATGCTAATACAACTCTTAAGTCCTGCTTAAATGATATCTTCCTACTTGCCCGTTTTCCTTCCTCCTCAGGCCCTCATTCTTCTGTTCCCCACATGCCATTTCATTGCTGTTTGGTTGAATGTTATCATGCAGGGCTCTACACCCTCTGGAAAGCTTTAGAAAAATATAATTTGACGTTTCTTGTTCCATTCTGGGGCTTCTCAAGTCATTAACTGAATCAGCTCAGGCTGTGTGGGTGTCTGTGGGAATTGAAGCTGGTGGCCTCAGTTCAGTTCCTAGTGGAGATGATTTAGAATCCAGCCTGTCACAGAATCTAGCCTGCTGTTTGTCATCAATTAGGCTCCTTTGGGACAAATCTCAGCAATACTGTCACAAGTGGGGCAGGCCACAGAAGGCAACTCCCTTGGAAAATGGTCCCCAGAAAAACCCTGCAAGCTGGTGGGCATACTGGGACAAACATGCATCGCTCTGTGTTGTGGAAACCTGCTTCCTTAAAGGGCAGATTTCAGGCACAATTTACCTTGCTTTTTAAAAGGAAAAAAATATTCTGGAGAGAGGTAGTCAAGAAAGTTAGGGGGAAACTGTAATTAAATATGAGGAATGATTTCTCCTGAGTGCAAGGCCATTTTTAAAGCCCGTGTGCCAAATGATGACTGTGAGCACCTAGCCAGTCATAGCCAAAAGATGATATTAGCAATGATGTTGGAAACAGCCGGATGCCAAGAAAGGCTGTTATCTGTTGGATCTGAGAGCACTGCCAGCTAAAAGGCTAATTTATGGGACCTGAAAAAAGAAAGATAAAATTCTAATCAGACAAGGGCTGATTTAAGTACCATATTTGTATGAACTCACATGGAGGGGGAGCAGCAGAGAATTAGTATTTCCAGAGATTAGAGTTTCAGAGTACATCTGTTTTAAAATAGTAGCAGGGGTGAGAGGGATTGTGCCAGGGCGGATGAGGCGGGCAGGAGAGCAGACAAGGTTCTCTGGTGTCCCAGCATAGACATACACGTCTCTTGCAGGAAAGCTCTCCAAACCTGCCCAAGGCAGCTCACCTCTCCAAAGCTGAGCTCAGCATGTCTTATGGCCTGGCATGTACTTCCCACCACCACAGGTGCTCAATGCCAGCCCTCCTGCATGGGCTTACCAGCAGCACCACCACCTCTGGCAGAGACCTCCACACCAAGCCAAGAGCTATTGCTTTGGGGAGAACACCCAGCCCTGATTGCTGGAACCTGGACACATTCTTCCAAGGCAAATGACAACTGTCAAGAAAAAAACTGCAATTTCTTTCTAGCCTGACTTTGTCTGGTTTAAATCCAGGCACCAGGTGCTGCCTCCTGCCAGGTCGCTGGGGTGAGCTCAATCACCCTGGGGCAGAGCTCCATCACCTGGCATCTCTCTCTACACACCGGCATTTGCAGATTATCTGTGGTGCGTCTTGGAGTCTTTCTGGATGAACAAAATGAGCCTCTCAGCAGGAGATGCCTTTCCCAAACAATATCTCAAACTTGCAGTAATTTCCGGATCTTGTTATTGCCTGCCTAGAGCCACTCTGGCACAGGATAACCTGGCCTGGAGAGCACCCAGGATGCACTCCCACCATCCCTGTGTTCCTGCTTCCCACTTTCTGCAGGGGTTCACAAGCTCTGGAGCTGAAAGTGATGCACCAGGTGCTTTGTGAGCTCTGCTCCCTACAGTCTTTCATTCCCAGTAATATCTGTGGCTGTGCCTGCTCGGACAAAAAAGCATAGTGTGTAGGAGGAAGAAAAACAATTTGCTGGTTTTGAGGAAATAAGCAGCACATGGTTGTTTCCCCACTGTGGAAAGAACTTGAGGGCAGCCGGCTACATGCTCACCCCTCTCTCCTGCTGCTACAACATCCCTCTTGGCCAGCACTAGCCTGCACGGTAAAGGGGGCGTAGGAGGTACACCACTGCTCTGCTGCCAAACAAGTGCCCATGAGGGTCTGAAACATTAAACACAGCCAAAGCCAGGAAAACGGGGTCAGAAATTGCCATTTCCCAGTCTTGGCATAGAGAAACAGAGCTCCAGCTCCGCTCTCATCCTTGCTTTTCTCTCTTTGCTCATTCCCAGTCCTTTTCTCTCCACAGCAATAGTGTGACTCCAACACACATCATTTTGTTTTGACACAGCAGAGCAGCCGCCGTGGCCTCGCCTTGACACTGCTCTGCTTGGCGGCGGCGCAGCGCTGCTCCTCTGGCTGGGAGCCCCGAGGGCTGGGGGTGACACCTCCCACCCTCAGCAAATGGAGAAGCACTTCTCAATGCAGCAGCACAGGCTCCAGGCAAAAACACTCCCTCTGAATCTCCCATTGCTCTACTTCCAGCTGAAAATCCACCTCACTTCTCTCTTTCCCGCTCTTCCAGAAACACAGGACTACTTTAGTTTACAGAAGGGATAAATCCCTGCCAAATTTCAAATTAAAACAGTGCTTTGGCTACAGTTGAGCATAAAAGAAAGCAAACAAGCTGCCATTCCCTGGCCTGGCCTCCCTCTGTAGTGCAGGAACTGCTGGACCTTATTCTCAGATTGCCTGGGGGCTGCCCTGGTGATGGCCAACTGTGCACACCTCAGACCACAACAGAACCATTGTCAAACTGGGGGCACGGATGAACCTCTTGCACTCCTTGGGCTTCCCAAATGAAGATAAGGTGGGAAAGTATGGCTGGACAGGTGAAAACCCCTCATCAAAAGCACTTGGAGACATGGAGCCAGGCTGGGTGCTTGGTGTGGAGGTGGCCATGAGCAGGCAGCTATTTCCAGCCCTGGTGCTGCTCTCCAACATGTGGCACCTAGCCCTGCTGCACCCATGGCAGATGGCCAAGGTGGCTACCCAAAATGTCTACCCTGCCAAACCCTGTCTGTTGCAGCCTGATCCCTTCTCCAGCCCTGCTTTTGCACCTCCCCTCAGCAGCGGCACCAGGCCAGGGAAACAGTGGTGGTGGCATGTGTGTGTACAGCGTGACTGTAGCATTACACAGCGTAATCCTCTCCCTCTCCCTTACCTCTGGACAACCTGGGTAAGGAGCTGACATGCAGGTTCTGTGCTCCACACTGAGCTCACCTACCCCAAACTGAGCAGCTCCTCGGCACAAGGGCAGCACTGTCCCCTGCTGCTGCCACGCAAGGGCTGGGAGCTGGGGGAGAAGCTGGCAGCTCTGTGGCACCCTGTTATGTTTATCACCCTCCCCGTTGTTGCTGTTTGTTTTTACAGTGCAGCAGCTAACGACACGATTCCTCAAACTGGCAGTCACGCCTGCAGTCACTGCTGAGAGCCGCCAAAGCCACTGATGGAGGAGCTGTGGCGGAAAGCCAAGCGGCTGTCCAAGCTCGCCTCAGGGCCTTGCCTGCTGTCTGCATGCCTCACTCTGCCACCCTGACACGGGGTAAGTGGGGGCTGGCCCTCATAAAGTCAGTAGGTTTTCACAGGGTTTCTAGAGGGACAAAAATCCAAACAGACCCATGCACTGCCTGGTTTCTACCTTGTTCCCTTGCACACGGCAGCAGAGGCATTTCCACCAGGCCAGGAAAAGCCAATCTCACCCTGCCACAGCCCAGGGGCAAGCAGGTCTGGGTTCCCTGTGCCAAGTGTCATCCTGCAAGTGCCTGCCCTGGCAGGAGGCTGACCCAACTGTGCGGCTGGTGCTTTGGCTGATGAGTGAGATTTGCAGCCTGCTCCTGCCTGATCAGCCATCTCGGGCACACTGACATTGCCAAGGCACAGCACAGCCCTTCCCACGGCGCCCTTTGCTTTGCCAGGTCAGTGCTCCCTCTCTCACATCCCCATTAGGCACTGGCTTTGCCCCAGTGCTTACAGAGAGTGCCCATGGACCCCCTTCTGCTCCTTCAACACAACACCAACTGCAGAGATAAGATAAAAAGATTGACACCATCACAGCACATACCACCAGGGAGCCCCACCCGAAGCCTCCCCATGACACACAGGACACACTGCTGTTGCCTGGAAAATAGAGCCCTCACTGCTCCCCCAGAAAGTTTTCCTCTTTTTTAAGTTGACACTTAAATGCCTGAAGTTACTGGCAGAAGAGTTTGCATGAAAAATCACACTAAGCTGTATTTATTTCCTTAAACAAAGCATGCTAATTTTAGCTGCTTTCTTCCCTGTGATGTGCTGCAGCCTGAGCAGCACCCAGCTCTCCGGCCAATCTGTCTGTGGCGCATGTACAGAATAATTAATCCTGAACGATTTCTCCCTTTTCGTCTGTTTACTTAACAGAATTTTTTTCTTCCTTGTTGGGAAGCCATCAGTCAGTCTCACCCTCCCTGTTTTTCACATGTGCATATTTGTTTTGAATTTTGCTTGAACAGTCGCTGAAGTGTACAAAATGTAAATTACAAGTGTAATTTGCTTTGCTGTACAATTACAGAAAAAAAAAGCTCTCTCCCAAAAAAGCAGCATGGGTGCTCAGCTTTGCTGGTGTTTGAATAGCCAGTGTGAGGGATCACATTTGAATTATTTTTTTGTTGATGGCCTGAATTCCTAGTAAAGTCAGGAAGTTTCATTGCAAAGCTGAGCTTTATGCCAGGGTAAAGAATATGAGAGAAGGAAAATAAATGAAGAAGGGAAGGAAAGCCTCTCAAACTGGCAGCAAAATATATTTCACATGAAATGTGATGCTGCTGACTCTGCTGAAGGGGTAAAAGGTACACCTAGGCAAGATTCGAAGCAGGACTGCTGCAGCAGAGGTCTCTATAGTTGGGAGGACTCAGGTGGAGGGAAAGCAGGGGACATACAAATGTCCAAACACCCGGTGCTGTGGCAGCCAGGCCACCCCCGTACAGGTCCCCTGCACAGTCTGACCCGCAGAAACAGGGATGGCACAGAAGAGGAAAGCATTGCTGTTTTCATCATTAATTTTGGTAATGGCTTACCCGTTTTTTGCTGAGCTCAGGGACAGAGCATGCAGCTCAGCTGAGCTGGCAGCCAGGCTAGCCCCAGGGGCCCTGGAAAGTCGGATGTCCTGTCTCCAGGGGCCCCAGCTGGAGAAATTCTGCATAATCACACTGAGCAATTTAGCACTTAGGCAACACTGGTGAAATCCCCAAACAATCCCAAGAGTCAGTCCAGCCTCCCAAAACTCCCATAAGGACTGGTACAAATGTAATGGATCTAAAAGCTGCTATTAATGGCCTGATCCTGAGTGCAGTGAGGCAGGGAGCACACAGCAGCTGTGCTGCTGGGAGCTGGGTCTGCACGCAGTAGGAACTGGAGCTTCATTTGGCTAAAAGGAATAGCCCTGATGCTCCAAAGAATTTTGAAACTCTGCTTTGCTTCAACCAACAGCATTCTCGTTAGCAAAGAAAGAAGAAGAAAGAAAAACCCCAGATGTTTGTATAAAAATATCATCATTTTATTACATTCCACACAATACATCTTCAAAGAATTTCAAATTTCCACAAGATATTTTTCACACACAGGCAACTGGGCAACGCTGGGGATGTCAGGGCTCAAGGAGCAGGGGAGAACTGGGAGTAAAAATCTCGAAGTGACCTTCTGTTTTGTCTTTGGTGATTTTGGTTTAAAAGACAGGGTGCCACATTCTCCTCTCTGACACACCAATGCACACTTGCCAAGTCTGTGGGGGTGAACCTGGTCAAAGTGAGATCGTCTGAACTAGGGAGACTGAACTGACTTTGGAAACGGGACAATATCATCTGCTGACATGGCTTGGGCTGACCTGAAAATGCAGTAAGCACATGCCAGTATTTCATATCTGTTTTAATTTGCAGCTGACTGAGGGGGATGGGATTCCACATCCCAAACCAGATGCACTGCAACACCAGTGCTGTGTGATGAGGAGGATCACGGTGAAAGCACCCTGGCCCTGGAAGCCCCTCTCCAGGGACTTTTCAATGGCACTGCCTTCCAGGCGGCAGGAGCTCCCTGGGTCCATTCTGGCCCTGTGGGACAGGCATGTCCCTGCTGCTCTCAAAGACCTTGTGGGAGCCAGGCCCGGGTGCAGTGGTGCCCCAAGCACCCACTATGCCTAATATGCTCACCATGGCACCCTGGGCTTTTCTGCACTCCCTGCTTGTTTTAGACACTTGCTGCTGCAGCTGAGAGGATCCCACTGAAATCTGCTGTGAAACCAGCATGGGCAACTGAAACTGGCTGCATGAATTAAGGCAAGGAGGGGGCTAGAGTGACACCCCCATTGACAGACATCCCCTGGGGATAGGGCTACGCTGCAACAGGGGCCAATACCTGTTCAGCATAGTTCATAGTTTGTATTTCTACTTTTTTCCCAGACCAAAAGGCAGCTCAAGACTGCAGGGAAGTTAACAGAGCTGCTCATCTTGATTCATTTTATGCAATATTAATGGACAAAGGAGGGATGGGCACTAGCAAGTTCAGAAGGGGGGAGGGAATCTGATCACTCATCACAGATGGACACAAACAAGATGGAGAACCTTGCTCACTGGAGGTACTTTTTTGCCTGCAAACAGATTAAGGTTAACAATTCAAACCACTTTTGCATGTCATCATTCAGTAATTTACATAAGGCATTTCCACTACAATACGCTGGGCCATTCAACAGTTGGAGGCGTGTGGAGGCTCCTCCTCACCTCCCCAGTTAAAGCAGCAGCAGTAGCTAGGCCCCCCAGGTGCACTGGCTGGGCTTGGCTTGCTAGATGTTACTGGTGCTCTAAGGAAGCAGAACATTAGCAAACGCAAAACTGACATTCTAGAAAGCCAACAGGCAATTTTTATGATTCAGCAGCTATGGATTGGGCAGAAGGAAAAAAAAACAAACCCAGAAAGGGGAACTATACTTGTCCCTTGAGCATTTCTAGCAGAAAGACAAGGAGGAACCCTCTCCCCCTTCCCCATGTAAAAGCAAAACCATCAGCACCCAGAGTGAGGATACTTATTAAATAAATAAACCTTCAATCCTCTAGAAACTACAGTATTTAGCATCCACTAAGACCTGCTGAAGTCTACGTGTTACCCTAAGGCTGGCTTTAACAGATACAAACAAAACATTCATTATGAGCTTCTCTGATATAAGGCAACTTTAAATAGATTCACTTGCAGGTGGGGGAAGAGGAGGGCTTCCCCTCCCTCTTCCAAACAATGGCTGTGTTATCATGTTGGCTGCAGAAAGAATAAAATGGAGAGATCTTACATTTTGAATGTCTATGGACCTCTCTGGATTCTTTTAGCCATCTGAGGTGGACATTCCTACTGTCCAGCCTGGCCTCTTCTCAATTTGCACCCAAGACATTAACACTATCAAACAAGAAACCCAGCCAAAGCTAGATAAGGCAACAAAAAAGCATTGCTCTCTTCCCCAAGTAAACAAATCAGGGCATTCACCATAAACACGTCCCAGACCTTCCAGTGAGGAGGTGGGAAGGAGGGAAAATTAACAACAACAACAACAAAAAACAAAAAATAAAAGCATTCCCTGTGCAAGTAGAAGCAACAACAAGCAAATTAAAAAGGGGCTGTTTCTAAATATACATTCAGTCAGTCAGACACACACAGTCCCATGCACACTCACACACGCAGGTTTAGCACCCATGCGCACGAGCCTCACACACAAGCTTCCAGGCTCACCATCAGGTTCCCTTGCAGGTTTCCTACTGGGAGGAGGAAAAAAACCCAAAGCCCAAAGAAGCCGACCAACGAAAAAAATTACTCCCCAAACAAACACAACAAAACAAAATAACCCCCCACCTGACACCCCAAGTATCCTTGAAAAGTAACAGAAAGGGAGCGTTCACTTCTGAAGTGAAGGGGCGGTGTGTCTCTTCTGGCGATCCAAGATGCAGCATTAGTTTAGAGTTTGTAAAAGATTCGGGGAGGGCTGGGGGACGGAGAAGGGATGGAGATATCTAAGAGTTCACATGTATGCTAGGTAAGGAAAAAAGTGCAAAACTGAGGCAACGTATTTGAAGTCTTAGTTTCTGTCTGTCTGTCTGTTTTGTGTTTTGTTTGCTTTCTTGTTCCTGTTCGGCTCTCAGCAGCGCGAGCTGGGGTCTTGCTCTAGTTTTATGGTTAGGGTGGGCTCCACGGCCACAGGGGCCCCGTTGGCATAGTGGGAGGTTTTGTAGGTGATGGAGTGATCACTCTTCTTGGCCGCATAGCGGAACCGGTGGTAGTGGAGCACAAGGGCCAGCGCGACGGAGACCAGCACCACAACAGCACCTCCGGCGGCAATAACGTAATACCAGTAGGCTGGGATGGGCTGCACTGACACCGTGTCCACTGTGGGCTTGGTCCCTGGCAGGAGGGTTGCCCCTGGGGAGGAGACACAGAACAGGGTTGCTAGGTGGGAGGCATGCAGACGCACATAAAGAAACACACATGCTTTCAAGAGTACAGCACAGAGCAACACGAGGTCCCACAGCCGCCTCCAGATACAGGGCGTGCTCCTAGGGGAGGGCACAGCCTGGCATTTGCTGACCCTGCATATTCAAGAGCCTTCCTCTTCCCTTTTAATTAATCAGGTTGCCTGGATCGCAATACGAATTCCATATGCACTATTATTACTGTTATTTCTGGCATCAATGAATGTTTTTTCCCCTTCTTTATTTTGGCCATCTCCAGATCAGCCACCTGGTTTTGTCTTCACATGGCAGATGTTGTCAAGCAGTGACAAAACACATCACGTTCATAATTGGAAGAAAAGCATAATCTCAGATGGCCGAGGAAATTACCACAGGAGACTGGGAAAGAGGTTACAGGGAGAAGCATTTGACATTTTTATTGAAAAGACAGAGAAGAAGTTCTCTGTCTTAAAGTGCTTTGTACACAGGTCTAGTCTCACTAGGTGCTCCACTCACAGACCTACACAGATTTCCTTACTATTTCTTGAAGCCAGAAGGGATGGTTATAATTATTTACAGGGCACGGACTGCAAAATTCAACTCAATATTCAGACAAGAAACTCATGCTCTCTGCAGCTTCAGCAAGCCAAGACTATGAATTCATGCTGATAAAGCAACACACCTCGGGAGGGCTGGAAAAGGACCTGCCTCCTGTGAACTCATAGGCAGGCAGTGCCCAGACTCAGCCCAGTGATGGTTAACCCTTCCTACTCTTGCAGCTGTGGTGTGTTGTAGGGCACGGCTGCGGGCTGCTGTCCCTGACCAGGTGACACCGGGACAGCCCCGCACGCACCTGTCGCTGGGGTGGGCCTGCAGAGCCTGTGCACGCCGGCGCCCACGGCAGGACCGCGCTGCGCTGCTGCTCCTGCACACGCTGCTCTCACCTCCCCAACAGCACTCGTGGGGGCGAGCTGTAAATAACTACGGAGGGATGTATTTTTGCACCATATTTATTTACTGGTTACTTCAGGGTGGCTGGAGTCCCCAGGAAAACTCTCAGAAGGGTTTGCCCTGCTTCTGGACACATTGACCCCTCTCTTGTGCTCACCCTCTCCTCCGGCCCCTGGCTGGCTAGTGGAGGGGCAGCCCCCTGACTCGGTGCTGGCAAGCAGAACTTTGGGGGCTCCTGGGTTTGGTGTCAGCACATTGTTAAGCTCTGTGCTAACTAAACTCCAGCTTGGTTTCCTGAGCAGACTTGGAGGACGCCAAGGGGAAAATACAAAACAGTGCAGGATGCACTCAGCTTTGCCAGCAGCAAGGGCATCTTGCAGCACAGCCTCTGCCCTCCCCTACAAACACTGCCTAACAGCAGTCACTGGCTGGAAATTTGGGATGGTGACGGCTTTGCTGCTAGTGGCACAGGAGATGAGGCAAAGTGATGGTTCCTCTGCTGTTCACAAGGCTCTTTTCCCATCCCCATTCCCTAAAACCTGAGCACAGAGACTAAAACCAAGAATGAACACTGCACCCAGATGAACAGCTACAACAACAACAAAAAAATCCACCTCAAAAGCTAGAAAAAAAAACATACAAGCAAGACAAATCCTGCTTTTACAGAGCAGGAGGTTGGGAACCACCCACATATTTGTCATTGTAGGCAAGAAATTCGGATGTCTCAGGAGATGCCTAACTGCCAGATATGCTGCTCTCAACCTGTCTTACCCCAGCTGCCCCTTGCCATCAGGAGTGGGGGTGGCCCTGTCCCTCCTGCCCCCCAGCAGTGCCTGCAGAAGGAGGATACAGGCTGTGTTGTGTGTTGAGGATGGTAAAAGCAGGGAGCAGGCAGCCCTGTGCCCTCCTTCCCTAACTCCACTAGCCATGCTGGTGCCGGGGAATGAAAGCAGCACATCCCTGCTCCTCCCTGAGCAGCTGCCGCCCCTCACCCATCTGCATGGGGGTGGCAGTGTGGGACATCCCATGGGGGCTGCCGCCAGCTCCCTGTGAGGTTGAGCATGTTCAATGCTGCCTTGAGCTTCACTGATAACTCCCCACTGTCTCCCTCCACAGATCCGGCTGGCTGAGTTGGCCCAGACCCGAATGTGACCCACCACCATCCCCAATTGATCAGCAACACCTCTCCTGTGCCTGACAGCACAGGGTGCAGGGCTGACCCCCAGGGATATCGTGGGGCTGCTCACTGTGTAGAGGCCACTTGTGTTTATACTTGGTGACAGTCTCTGCTTACACAGCACCTTGTTCCAGTGAGAGATTTACAGACAAACAGCCTCTCGTGCCACTGATATGCACCAGGTCCCATGGTGGAAGCTGGGATGGGTTGTCAGGGGTGACAACAGCTCCTGAGTCTCAAGAGAGCAGGAGGAAGGCTTCCTCCTGATGGCTGTACATTGCCCACTGGAAGGCTGAGCGTACAAAGGGTGGGTCTGGCCAGAGAGGAGCACGTGCCATAGTGCCCAGCCTGCAGCCCTTGCCCCTTCCCCATGCACCTTTGCCCTCTGCCTGCCTGGGGATGGAGGGAAGCAGCATGATGTACTGCAGATGATCCTGCTTGTGGGAAAGATCCCTGGGGGAACTCAAGCTGGCTGCAGCTTCAGGACAGCCCCTGCTTGGCCCTGACCCACTCCAGATGTCCCAGCCAGGGCTTCAAGTATGGGGGGTGATGCAGAGCCCTTCCTCAGCCCCCATTTCCACACTGCATGGTCCTGCTGAGGAGATAGCAAAAGTCTGGAGAGTTCATTTAGGAACTGAAGTCATTAAGGAATCACACTTAGTTGTCTCTAAGCCCTAACAAAGCCAATTCCCAACATTAATGATTGCTCTTCCTTACACTGCCAGCCACTAAATATAGCTGCCCATCCACTCAGCACACAGAGCTGATGTTATCTGCTCTGTTTTTACTGGCTCTGCTGCTCTCTGGAAGTTTTCTGTTATATCAGTGGAAAAGTTCACTGCTCACGGAGATGGAAAAAAAAATCTATCTTCTTAACTTAATAATTTTTCCACTCCCCTTTGCCTTCTGCCACACACACACACTTGCCCTTCCTCATTTATTCACTAGTGCTCTTGTCTTAATAAAGAACTGCCTCCTGCTGTTGCTGTCAAGTTTGTGGCTGCTGTGTTTATGGCACAGCTTGGAACACCAGTCAGTGGAAACCTGATTTAATCTCTACAGGGTGGATGTTTTATGTTGTTGTGCTGCTGGTGCTCACACCTCCAACCTGGCCAGGTACTGCCCCATTCTCTGTTCAATCGGGAACACTCTATAGGGACTAGTTTTGAAGTTTTGCAGTGAGAATCAAAACTCAAAGAAGGAAAAGCAATCATCATCAGTGAAGAAAAAAAAGGAGAAAATCCTTTCCAGAAAGCTGCCTAGAGGGCTGCCTGCCTTGCTCTGCCACTGCCGTGTCACAGCTCATATTCCTTCCTGAAATCACTGACATTAACTGCTGTGGACAAGCAACACAGCTGGACTTTCCATAGATGACACAGATGAAAGCAGGTATTACACTGATCTAATCTGAATGCCACAAAACCAGTGTCAGTCTCAACCCCATAACTGCTACCTGTCATTGCTCCAGGGAGGTATTTCTATCTTGATTTCAGGATACCTGCAGGGAGACAAACCACCAGTCCCAAAGGCAAATATTCCCCATGGTTTTTCTCCATGCATTCTTTGGAATATATCTTTTGTTTTTAGCCTGGTATTTATCTAATTCCTTTCTTCCAGACACTTGTACCCTTTCTTTAAGGGTGGAATGCATCAATGCTCAAATGCAGTACAGTGGAAGCACACTCTCCTGGTCCTGTAAGCTCCCGACCCACTAGGTGAAACATATTCCACCTACACAAATTCTCTTCTTATTATTTGCTTTGTGATCCTGGAGCCTGTAAGGTGCATATTTTCAGCTTTGCTCCCAAGCCAGGAGAGGAAGGATTTGCTATTATTTTTAGTGGCATCTGACTTTTTCAGCTCATCTGTAATTGCAGGAGTGGGGGCTGTAGAACATCTCAGTAATTTGTGCAGTTTTTTTCTCTCCAGCTCCATTTTTCTCTCCAGCAGGGACTTCTTTCCCTCATTTTACCCTCTTCTTCTGTTGGGCATGTCTGTCTCTCCCTCATTTTAATTATTATCATGTAATTGCCTCCAGTCCTCATCTTCACTTGATCTTTTCCCTCTGCACTTTGCTCTCTCCCAGGTCACTCCATCCCTCTGTGCCATCTATTCCTGCCTGTCATCCAGGGAAACCTTTTCAACCTTTTGCTGGAATTGCAATGGCTCCCCTGTTATGGCCAATGCTAGGATGTCCCTGAGGGAGCCAGGAATCGGCAGGAGCCATTGGAACAACCTGGCAAGTTCCAGCGGGAAAGGGAGGTGTGCCTGTAACAGCATCTGCCTGTGGTGCTCAGGGACCTCACTGTTTCTCCCTAGCCAGTGTGCCCTGGGGAACATGATGGGGAAGTGGAGGCACTCAGGCAGCAGGGCAGGGGTGAAGGGGAAGACAAACAATACGAATTAGCAGGACTTTAGGATAGACTTTAGAATAGAATGTGAGGACCCATAGAGAGGTTCAAACTGAAACAAGTCCCAAAAAGACAAGGATGATGTTTGCAAAATAGATACCAGACCAGGCCAAGGAGAATGTAGAGCAATGGTGGAAGTCACAAATGGTTGTGAGGCTTTAACTGTCACCTGAGAATACCGCAGCAGCTTTTCAGTAACACCACAAGCCTGAATATCAGATAAGTAAGCAGCCTATAAACAAGCAGAACTAAATTCCTAGTTGTTACAGTATTGGTGTGACTGTTACACACGGTGTTAGACCCTGCACTTCTCCCTCACACTGCTAACACTCCATAGCCTGAATCCCCAGGGACAGAGTCGCAGATATGACTGCAGTCTCGGCGCCTACTTTGCCTTCACTGCCACAGCTCCCAGTGCACGCACCCAGGAGAGACAGCTTTGCCCACATGGAAATGCAGCTGCTTCGAGGGTAGAGTCCAGCCATATCTTCAGCCATACAGTTCATCAGCACAGGAGGGGATGGAAAGAGTACAGAGTACATGTATCATGTCCCAGTGAAAGCAAAGGGCATGTTGGTTGAATTGACAAAACAACTCTCAAAATTAAAGGGAGCTCCAAGTTTGCTCATCACAACATAACCCCCAGACACATTCCTGAAGAGGTAGGCAGGAAAACAAAATCCAAATTTAAAAAACAGGTAAACCCTTCAGACTAAACTGATGTCTGCAAAAGTAGACAGTTTTTCCCACCCCAGAGCAAGACAAATGGCACACCCCGTGAAAAGAGAGAGACAGTTGCTTGGAGTTCCTCACCTTTTCTCCTGCCCTGTAGGTTTGATCAGAGAAATGTTGGTTTCTATTCTCCAGGCTAGTATTAAGCTGTTAAATGCACCATTTTCACCTTGTTTTCTTTTTATTCACTGTCACCTTCAGAGCTTCTCATGGCAGTTTGCTCTCTCAGTTATACCTCCCAACTCCCTTCCCCTTCCAAGCAAACTGGCCCCACCCTCCTTTGCCAGCACTGCATACCACTGCTGGTGCATCTACGAACTAGAGAATCATCTTCCCTCACAATAATGTAAATGACTGCCACCAGATTTCACTTTTAATTGGCTACTCTTTTTTTCCATTTAAGTCAGTTGAAAACTATTCTTTACTCCTCAGCCTTCCCATTTTGGACTTAGCTGCTATTCAGGATCTAAGTGCTTCTCATGATGGCAGGTTTCCTAACGCTATTCAGTCCCTAGACAGGGGACTTGCCTGCTTGCCTGTTCCCTGTCACCTAGCAGAAGTCAGAGGATGCCACCTCCTGCTGCCGTGGTGGGGGAGGTTTAGTACACACTTGCCATTTCAGTGCTCAGAACATTTGCTGTTTGTACAAGCACACACATTGCTTTCCTTCGATGTAAAAGCCCATGCCAGCAGAACAAAACCACCGAGAGAAGTGCAGTTTTACCTGGAAAGTAGGAATTCTCACCTGGGAAAGCTGTGATGGGTTCTGCAAAGGAGAAACAAAAGCTCGTATTAGAGAGTGGAGTATTACACAGCAAGCCCCCAGTTCACTTCCCCGTTGACTTGCAGTGGCCAAGTGGAGCAGGGGGATGGCTGTGCCCCACAGAAGCCACTTGCTGGGAACAGCACAGGGAGCCAGCCCCAGCTGGGGACCAAACAGACACAAAAAGCTTTGGCTCAAACACACTTCAGAGAAAAATATATCTGAGGTTGAGGGTCATTTGGATTCAGCCTGGCTGGCCTGAGTCATCCAATGACAAATCCTCACCTGGCCCAGTGATAAAACCCTGAAACCCCCTAAATTTCCAAAAGTGTTTTCGGTTTCTGGCTCAATTCTGGCACTGTTACTCACATGGGAACTGTTTTAATTCTGGGCAGTGATACCCTGCTACTCTCCATCTCCCAGTGACAAGAAACAAAGGCAAGTGATATTTTTCCTTCTTTCAAGATACTTTGAAGATGTAATCTATTACAAATCACTGGATCTGAAAAGCAATAATCGGTACTTACTACTGATTACTTTCTTGCAGAAGTAATAGACTTCTGATTATTTTTAGATTACTTCTGCATTATGCCTGTGAGTCACAGAAGCAGACTCTGGCTCTACTGAGTGCTATGAAATCATCACTCGGGTTCAAAATGCAAATGACACATTTGTCAAAGGAAAAAATTATTGTGACTTATTAGCGTTCTTTCATGCTAAAAAGGAATCAGATTACTTCCAAGGATTATGTTTGAAAAAACAGTAGCCTGTGCTGGAGTCAGCTATTCTCATGGTTCTGAAAGAAGGAGAGCAGCATGGAATCACTACCGCTTCATTATTATTTTGGTGAAATTGGAAATGACCCCTAAGTTATGTTAAATTTTGCAGTGGGAGCCCTTTGCTGGAAATGATCTGTAACAAACAATCCTTATGGGTTTTAAGATCCACATTCAACTTCCTAGACTGGGTAAAATGATTTTGTGTAGCAGTTGAGTGTGTTTTGTTGGGCTGAAAATGCTTGAAACTTTGTAATTTATTAATGCTTTTGTTTTTGAAATATTAAGCTTTAGGTTCATGAGGCCCAAGATACAATAAGACTGGAACTAGGTGAATTGCTGAGCTCCAAAGAAGTTAGATAGGAAATACTATTAGTGTTAATCACGGGTCTTGCTTCTCTTTAATGCCATAGAAGGCAAGAGATTAAAACACCACTGTCAAGCCTTGAATACCAGGAATTTGACATCTGAAGTATTAGCTCCTTTGGCAGATGGGAGACCAGAAGAGTTCAAAGCATCAAAGGAACAGGGACTGATGGTGCTTAAGAGCCTCTCTGGGGCAGTCCTAGTCCTCTTTTATTATCGGTGCTGGTTCCTGCACCATCCTCACCCTCACCTGCCCACATAGGGGGGGCAAGCAACGTAACTAGCTCTGCCCAAGCACAGTTTGTCTGGTACTTCCTTCCCCTGAGAAACACCCCTTGGAAGGGAGTGTTTGTCCTGCTTGGGTTAGGAGACACTGGGATCCTCCCTTGGTGGGGGTGAGGAGAACAGCTTCACTGAATGGGGCCTTTCAAAATCCAAAAGGGAAAGTAGCTCTCCTCTGCTTTTTCCATTGGCATTCAGGATGGGTCAGACACTTCCTAGTGAAACATGGTTCTCCCAGGTCATGCAGAAGAGCGGGACCTTGCTGCTCTGGGCAGCTCTCAGCACAGATCCCATTAATTAAACACTGCTGGTTCCATGCTCAACTAGGATACCTCTAAATCCGCACCCAAGCTAGATGGCAGCCAGAGCCATCAGTGTGACTGCATGGATATGCCAGCTAGAGGAAAAGTGCAGGGCAATGTATCCAGCAGCAAACTGCTGAAACACACCTTTTTTGCTCCTTTTTCTTCCCCCAAATCCTTTCTGTTTTTACCTGCCTTTTGGCCTGGTTTGGGAAATGGTGAATTCTACGGGAAAAATTTCTTTTGTTATGCTGTTAACATTGCTGTAAAACCTCTCTGCTGTTTTTTTTTCTTATTAGAGAAGAATCCTTTTGAACTCGTCAGCCCCTCTAAGTGTGTAATACTGACTGACAGCTGGCTTCTTTTGTTCAGCACTTTCCTTTTAAATTTGGTGTATGTCCTTATCACATAGAATAGTCTTCAGTAACCCTCAGCTGCTCTTTCAGCTCTGCGTGGCAGAGGCATGTGCTTCCTTCTCCTCACACCAACGCAGGCAGAGCCCCTGTCCCCCAGAGGCTGAGTCGCCCTCATTTCTTTCACGGGCAATGAAAGTCCCAGGAACTCTTGGTAACTCAGCCAGGGGAGAGGGGGCCCACTGACAGCCTGCAAGCCAAGGCTCTCCAGCCTGAGCTGCCCACTCCCTCCTTGTCCCCACAGCGGGATGCAGCACGTACCCATGCAGTTCTGCAGCGGGATGTCAGTGCCTAGCCGGATGTCATCCAGAGCCAGCTCTCCCGAGTGGCCATTGCGGATAGATCCCTCAAACACGATCTGTGGGAAATCGGGACAGAAATGTCAATGCTAAGCTGGGAAGCAGAGAGTGGCTGCTGCTGCCAAGGGAAAGGGTGAGAAATTGTTCCCAGCTTTCCCTGCAGACCTGTGGATCACCTGACACTAGTCCCCACTTCTCTGCCCTGCCTCTGGCACCCCTTTCCCAGGGAAAGCTGCTGTGCACAGACAGGTTCAACAGAGAGATCTTTGTCTGGCCTGGCAGCTCTTGGCAATTTGTTCAGTTAAATGTCTCTCATAAGGAATAAAGACTCAGTGAACCCCCCTAGCCCTTGCACAAATGGTGGAAGTGGCATAACTCTGAGTTACCGCAGCAGCAGCTTTGGCCCATGGTATTAACTGAGCTATGATCACAAAAAGGAAGGGAAGGACACAAAATGCACAGCTACATTAACTGTAAAGGGCTGTTCCCATCAGCATTACATAAGAAGTATTGAAATGTCAGAGGAGAAGGGTCAGCTTATTCCTACTTAATCACAGGCAAAATATATTTACAAAAATAAGTAGAGTTGTTAGCTCTAAGAACTGCTGAGTGGAGACACTTGCAATATTTACATAATGATGCCATTATTCATCTAATGCTGGTATATTGACGTTTAGCACACAACGTAGTCAGCCAGCACCCATCATTCTTATCTGTAGGCATATTGTGTTTTCTGGTATTTTATTAAAAAGCCAAACCCATACAAGTAAACTAGCCTGGCAGCTCCAGTGCAAAGCTTTTGCTTTATATCCCCTTGCCTACTCTGAAGGTATTGGAATAGGCTGCCAAGGGAAGTGGTGGAGTATTCAAAAGGCATATGGATGTGGCACTCGTGGATACAGTTTAGTGCTGCACATGGTGGTGCTGGGTTAATGACTGGTGATGTTGATGGGTTGATGATCCTGGTGGTCTTTTCCAACCCTAGTGATTCCAGGATTCTAAGGGTCCAAATATTTCCTAGGGCTATGTACTTCACAAACCTTCTCTCCCTGTATTAGGTGCCCCCTTTCACCTAAGGTGCCTGGGATCCATGCCTGCCTGCAAGGACACCTCCCTGAAGGGCTGGGCATCTGACTGCACAGGCAATGGAATGTCTGGGCTGTGGTCCCAAGCTCGAGCCATCAACCCATGTGGGAGGCAGTAGTTTGGAGGGGTCAGTGGCCTGACACCAGCAGCTCCCTGGGTCAGGGTCAGGGCTGGGAGCTGGCTGGAGCAAGGTTCTCCACTAGGGTGGTCATTGAAGTGCTGCCTCAAGCCTGCAATTCCATGTTTCCTGCTGCATTGGAGGGTGCTGGATGCTGTGCTGATGCTCATTAACAAGTGACAACAGTAGCGCTGTCTCCCTGGCAAATGGCACGCTGCCTAGAAGGGACAACCATGCCAAAGACACTCCTGGAAGCCCCAGCCTCTCCACAGCATGCTGGTACAGCTGTGCCAGAGGGGCTCAGGTGGCTGTGGCAAGGCAGCACAGCTCCCTTCCTCCCTCCAGCTTACCCCTTCTCTTCCACTGTTCTCCTGGTAGTGGGACAGGGCCTTGATCCCACAGCCCTGCACCCAGCCCTCTGATCTAGTCTAAGGTACCACAGAAGAGGATTCACAAACAAGCCTGCATTTCCTCTTCCTTCTCTATGTCAATACTTGCAGCTGAGGCTGGAGAATGCCTGTTTGCTGCCCACCCTTAAGAACTGGCTGTGCTCCCTCCCAGCTTCTCACTTCTCCTGGCTGCTGGGTTTGCTCCCTGGAGCTGCACATCTGCCTCTGGTCAGACTACCTGGTGACCTTCATTTGGGGGGTGCAAAAAATGCACAAAACAAAATGAAAAAGAAAAAAAAGGAAGGAAAAAAAAAGAAAAAGGGAGAATATTTGCAAAATGGGAATCTGAGGAATATGAAAGGTAACAGGCTGAACAAAGGCCCAAGTCTGTGCAGAAGACAGGCACTCTCAGAATAACAAACAGTGTAGCTTAGTTACTATGGTAACTTGAGAAACACAATGAAACAGCCACATTCCCTAATGATGAATGGGCCTGGGCTCTGAAACACTGAAATCAAGATGCTGGAGAAGTCTACCTAGTCCAGCACACCTTCTGCAAGCATCTTACCCGGTACTCCATGTCGTAACTTGGCAAAATGATGCGACCTTCCCTCCACTCCTCCCCTTGGTCCTCTGCGATGACCCACAGTGCCTTGTGCTCCTGGCTGGCTTCCCGCCACACCCGCAGCATCACCCCATTGCTGCCCCATGCCTGGTACTGGAAAACCATGCAGACAGCACTCTGGGGCAGATAGATGGTGGGGCTGATGAGCCGGGCTCGCTGGCCTTCCCGCCTTCCGCTGCTTTGCAGTTGCAGGTAATTCCTGACTGTTCAGAGAAGAAAACACCATTCTATTATTTTCTGCAGCCTCTGGCAACAAGTGTCTCACCTTCTGCCAAGTGACTTTGGCAGCACTGCATAGCAGTGCAGTCCCATGCCTGCAAAAGTGGGGTCTCACACAGGCTCCCTTTGTGTGCTCATCCAGCTGTGCCACTGCTGCACCCTGTGCAGCCCAGGCAGGACATCGAGTCTCACCTCCCTCACCAGCCACCACCCTCTCCCTGGGTAGGAGACCAACAGCAGAAAGTGGTTAAGAAAAAGACTGACATGACTAGAAGAAGTTAAAAAGCTGGAGAAAGTTACTGTCAGAGGAAATGATGTCACAATAATTGCATTGGCAGGGTATATGTGTGTTTATTCTACTGGGAGCTTCTTCAGTGAACATGCCTGAGGTGGGTTTTTCTAAATGCCAGTGCTGAAAACTTGTCTTGTTTTGAGGACACATACAACAAAATGAAACTCTGGCTCTCAGTTTTTCTGTAATGCAGCAAAACAGCCTCTAAAGCACAGCACAGAGGAAGGACATGGACCCAATGGGTGAAGCATGCATAGGTGGCAACTGGGTGGTTGCAGACTTGAAGGTAGCTGAAATGCATACAACAGCAGATTCACTTGCTCTAATATTACATTTAAATTGTGCCACATTTTTTGTCAGTCCTCAGGGAGGAGAGATTTGATACACTTGACATCCCAGGAGATGTTCCAGGCTGAGGCTGGAACTGGAGATATTTGATCTGAATACCAATAGCAGCAAAAGCCCATGGATACAAATCCCCAGGCACATCTGACTTTATCTGGAATCAGTGGTTTTCACCCCTCTCTGATGAAAAGCCTCCTCAAGGAGTTTCCCATTTACAGCTTGGATGTCTGAAGTCCCTCAGCACAGACTGAAAGCCAAGTGAGTAGCTGAAGTGATCTTTTTACCTGTCCCTCCATCATGACCAATGTCACAACAGAGCCCCTTGGGTTGCTCCAGCTGCAGCAGAGCTGCAGTGCAAGGTGACCCAGAGATGCCAGCTACAGATATTGCTAGATTTTGCATTTTGCTCAACAGAGGTATGTACCCACTTGCTCTTGCTACACAGTGGGCAAGTACCATTTGTGTTTCATGCCAGCCCAGGCACAAGAGGATTATCTCTGCCCCAGAACTACACTGAAGGGTTTGTTTGTGTCCCTCACCCACATCTTAGCCTGCTGTGCCTGGTGGGCCAAGTTCTGAGCAGCAGCATGTCCCTGCTTGCCCTGCTCCCCCTGTGGCTTCAGTGCCCAGAGCAGTGGCAAGAGCAGTGTCTGTACTCAGAATGTTTGCAAAGTGCACTCAAAACACCTCCAAAACTTAAACCAGAGAGACCTGAACTTGGAATCCATGGAAAGACTGGTCCCACCCAGAAAACAGCAGCTGACCTCACTGCTGCTCAGCAGTCAGGTGACATCGCAGCCCAAGGGAGATCTATCAATGGCGCTGGCCCTGCTGCAAGATTGTCAGTGCCAGAGAGCAGAAACCAACCACTGTGAGCTATGCAGCCTTCTAAAATAAATTTAGGACAAGATAACAGGAATATTTGCCATCATTCTACTCTTAGCATGTGTGATCAAAGTACTTCAAAGGATATCCACTCCTATGAACTTTCACTGATTTTGCTGTGCGGAGGACGAATCTGTTCCCGACTGGCCACATAAAGAAACAGCAACATTTTAGCAAAATTTTCCAGAACCTATGAAATGTCCCTGAGCCACTTGGCACTTTATGCCAACAAGCAGTAGCAGAAAAAAAGGATGAAAGTGTGTTTGCCCACTCCTGCTTGAGTGAATCACTTGAAAAAGTACCATGCCGCTTTCTAATGGAGGAGTGTTCTTGTGATTTACCTCAGAGTGGTAGTAGTGGAGGAGGAGATGTGGGAGATAAACAAGTGGAGGAATTAAAAAAAAGAACAAGCTGTACTCCATGCCTAAGGAGTGATAAGGCATAATAAGTCATCAAGGTCTCCTGAATTAAAATCCTCTTTTTGTAATTCACTACAAGCCTCTTCAAATAAAAAAAAAGCAGCAACAAGAAAAGAACAGCAACAACAAACAAGGGAGCAAATCAGACTGCAGTCATACACTTGTCTCACAGCTGAAATGGTCTCACAGGCAAATCTTTAATAAAAGCACTAGCCAGGCTCAAGAATGATGAAATCCAGATCCTCAAAGTTCAGGACCAACCTTTGGTGCCAGTATCTAAGCAGTCTGACTGAGTACAGGGTTGTGAGCCATCCTTGGATCTACCCATAGCCCACAGCTGACCAGAGGGGACAGTTCTAATTGTACAGCTGGACACCTCCCATTATCTACACCCTGGGAGCCAGTGGTATCCAGTGTGGCTGCCTTGCCACTTCAGCAGAAGGGCCTGTGTGCCTCTGAGTCACATCCCTCCTACGAGGATTGACACTAACCTTCTGTTTGTTCCCATTCCTATCAAACCGTGAATTCAGAGAAACTCCTAAACTGCAGCCAAAACTAATGCTCCCCTCAGCAACACAGGATCTTTCAGAGTTTTGGGAACCCTCTTTCTACTGTGCCCCCTGTCCAGTTCTTGCTAGGGCCTACAGAGCTCTGCAGGACTTACTGTCAGTCCCAAGCGCTGCAATGAGGCTCAGCCTTTGGGTGGTGATTCCAGTTACTCCCCTGCAAGTAGCAGTGGGTTTGGACACCATGTGCTCTTGCTCCTGGTACCAGTACCAGTTTATGGGGTGGAAAGCTGAGTGCAGGCAGGCATGACTTTCTATGTCATTTGAAGATGAAATGGCTGGATCACTCTAATGGCTAGTTAGACCTTTGGAAAAGCCCTACAAATTTGCTGAGACTGACTGAATAAAGGCACTCTGGAGCTAATTGTTGGAACAGCATGTGGAAGCCCAGTGGTTCCAGTAGTCACTTTGTTTGATACAGTAAATGGAAGGCCTTGGCACAGAAAGAATCTGAAAGGCTGATTTCCCCTGTTAAAACACTTGAAGGGAGCTTTGCAGCGATGAGCTGATCAATTCTTCCAGGATCAGAAATGCATTTTAATCTCTTTCCCAGAACTTTGCTTTGCAGCCTCTATTCCTAACACGATAGTCACATCCCTCATAGAACTGGCACTGGTAGTTCAAAGCACCGGCTCAAAAAAGGCAGGAAAAATCCACTCAGGCATTTTACTGCTGTTTTGCAACTGATGCTATGGCATAAATCTCATGGAAGATTTATGGGATCATCTGGATGTAAGGGAGACAGTAATGTGAACATGAAACCACTCCAGCCAGACAATGGCAGAGCCCCTCGTGTGTGCATGGCAGTGAGTCCTGGATAAATCACCAGCTGGGCTCTGCAAACCAACCATCTGGGCAACATGGTTTTCTCTTGGCACACCTGTCCCCTCCTGCTAGGAAGCCATCTGAGAGGACATTAGGGGCAGTGGGGGATGAAGCCTCACAGTTAGGGTCAGACTGCACGCACAAGCCGCAGCAGCTGCCCCCTCTGCAAGGTCAGCCTGCCTGTGCTTGGGTCCTGCACGTCTCACCCCATCTCCCAAGGAAAGCACCTTCCCTCATGGATCTCAGCAGCACATCTGGAGGTGTTCCAGCAAAACATGCTGGGCAGCACATACACAAGCAATTATTGAGATTTCAGATTCCCTCTGCATTTCCCCCTCACTGGATATTACTGAGTTACAGCTGCTGCTCCCATGCAGGAACCACGTGAATTGCCTTAACTTTCGTCCCTCCAAAGGTTGCTGCACTCCCCTTTGTAGCATGGTGTGCTTTAGCTGGCAGCACTGCAGCCCACTGGCAGCCACCTCTTGTCTGTCAAACTCCATAGGTGACCACAATGCTGTGGGCACTGCCTGCTGCTTGCACAGCCCCAAATGCCACCCCAACCACACTGTGTCACGGCCAAGGGAACATCCCAGTGAGGCATGATCCTGCTGTTCTTCTGGGGCATGTGAGGTGGAAGCTGCATCAGCTATTGCCATTCCTGGGGAGCAAATCAGCTCAGATGCCCTCATGACTGCAGGGCAGTCTGGTAGCAAGGGAACGGCAGCTGCATGAATATGCAGATTGAAATTGGATGGTTACCATATTTTTAAATTTTTTGGCAAATCATGCAAATTCACCTCAAATAGGCTGCCACTATAATTTCATGACAGGCCTCTCCTCAATGACAGACTTTCATTTAAGATGAGAAGTCAATCCTCCATAAAACTAATATTTATATTAACTAGATCACTGCATCTACTGGAAAATCCCCTCAATTTTGATTATGTGTTAATTAGCCTGCCAAGTCCTTGCCATTTCAGTCTCTAAATCAGCCCATCAAAAGGCATAAAATCCCACACTTACCCAGAACCAAGCTCTCAGCCTGCTCTCCGGAGCCTTTCTAATGGACCCGCCATTATGTCCTCTCAATTAAGCCTCATGCCCTCAACAGCACGGTGCAACTGTGAGTCCTACTGCCTCCCCCAGGGAGTGCAGGGGAGGCACAGTGTCCCTGACAAATCACATGCCAATTACAGCCCAACATTTATGCTAAGTGAGCTGCCAGAAACCAAAACTCGTCCTTTGGCAGCATGGCAGGCACCCTGCCTGCCCCTACATGAAAGGTGTGCACAGCCCCACCAGCCCAGCATCTGTGCCTGCACAACTGCAGCCATGAGCAGGCTGGTGCTGCACTGCACAGGCTGCCCCTTGCACGCCCCTGCTTTCCCCAGCCCCGCTCTGTGACTCACTGCTGCGGAGCCATGGGGCGGTGCACACGCTGAGGTTTGACAGACGGTATCTTGCTTTGCAGAGAGCATTCCAGCCTGCTTTTTTAAGCAGGAATGTCACTGGTGTTTGGGTCCAAAAAGTGACTGAGGCAAGCAGTGAGCTCCAGAGAAATGTTTTCTTCTCCTCTGCCTCCAGCCCAGCCCAAGCAAGCAGGAGCTTTGCTGGAACAGACCATGGCCATATCTCCTTCTCTCATGAAAGACAGTATGGGCACATGGACAGCCAGTGCCTGGCCCTAGCCTGCAGCCAGGGAACTCACACAGACCAGCTGATGCTTGGCAAACCTCTTGTGATTAGGGTGTTGGGGTGTCCCAGCTCTGCCATGCTGTGGGCAGCCAGGACATGATGGACTTTTTAGCATTTGTTGTCCTCACTGTGCAAATGAGAGTCAGGAGAGACACGTACAGCTTTGCTGAGAGGCAGTCTGCACCACACATGAGGGGAGCGAAGAGAGACAGAGATGGATATGTGGTCTCCTTCCCACAGTGCGCAGCTGCTCACTCATTGCACAGAAATGCTTGGCTTTCATACCACCCCACATGTAAAACTCCTTCCTACATCAAAGGACACAGGACTGACCCTTGAGGTCAAAATGTGTCCCCAAGGCACAAGCCCTGAGACTCTCATGAGAATAAGTGCAGACCCACTTCAGTTCAGCCTTGCCCTGTTAACACCATGAAAATCTTTCTGCTGGTTTGGACACAGTAGAATCAAGGCCTTCAGGCAGCAGTTCTCATGGATAGCAGGAAAAAATATGAAACTTTTCCTTTTAAAGATCCCATGGGAAAAACATAGGAATGGTAAGGGGTCACCATCAGCTTAAAAACAGCTTAACATTTGTTTCTCTTAAAAAATAAGCTCTTACAGAACTTCAGAGCACTATAAACACTCCTCTGCTGAAACCACTTTGAAACAAATAAACCTTTCCCTGCAGCGCCCGCAATCCAAATGAGCAGCATTCCTGACCCTCAAAGCCAGCAAGGCCGTGGCCCACAAGAGAAGCTCTCAGTGGGTTTTTGCAGCCCAGCCCAAAAGCTGTGTGGTCAGGAGAGCTGCAAGGTTAAAAGTGCTTCCTTTTCTGTGTGCACATACAGCTGCCAACATCTGAACAACACAGGGTTCACTATGCTGCCAGGGCTCTGACCCTGATGCTGTGCTCACCCAAAGGAGAAGCAATGCATGGTAAGGCTGCAGATCCCACAGTGCTCTTCTAGAACCACAGGGTGTTTACTTAAGTACTGCAAGAAAAAGGGAAGGAGAAAAAATGGGCAACACATGGAGATTCCAGCTCTTCCAGTACTGGCTTATTAGTGTAGCATCACTGAGACCAATACAGTCACATCAACCAGCTAAGGATACAACCCAGGATCTTTAGACTCTTTGGGATCAAGACCCCAGTGAAATTCAAAGATGGTGAAAAGCTGAGGTGCCCAAGTTATCAAACCAGATTTATTTTCAGGTCTTAAGACATTTATCCTGACACCAATGGCATGCTGCCATTGCGTGCAGCAGCAGGGGGGATGAAATCTCATTGAAACCTGAACCTGTTGCTCCTTGAAGCTTGCTAGGTGCAGCTAAGGGGAATCTTTCTACGGATGGGAAGCATCTGAAAGTCCATAGAGGAAAAAATCCTGACAATCTCTTATAGGGGTATGGAAAAGGGAGTCAATGGTATTTTCTAGGCTTGCAAAGGGCAGGTAGCAGTTGGAACCATGCTGGGTTTCTGCTGAGCTGGGCACTTTGGGTCCACTTTCACCAATGAGGTCCCCAGACATGTAATGAGAGCCTGCAGGAGAGGACGTGGAGTTAATCCATGGTGCGAAGAGCCCAAGGAACAGGGCTAAAAAAAGAAATGCAGAGCTGCCTGAAAGAGTATCTTGGAAATAAAAATAGTGGAATGAGAGCAGTGGGTGTCTTGTCAGTCTTGAGAAGTTCTCCGTGCCAAAGACAAGGAGGAATTGCATGCAGTGCACAAAATGAAACTGGGAGATATCTGAGGAATTCAGGCCTGTCTCTCAGCAGACTTTTCCAATCAAGAGCCTCACAGAGGATATTTCACCATGGTCATTTCCTTCCCCCTCTCTCTCTCTCTCTCTTATGCAGACTGAGCCAGGGCTCCTCCTTTCATTATTATTTTTTCCTTTTTAATTTTAATTTTTGTTTTGCCATTTTCAAAAGAAGTAGAAACACATTCCATGTAGCTCTTAAAGACACAGCACACTTTCTTACTACTGTGGAGCAGACATGGCCTCTAGCCTGGGCCAGCACCTTTAAATCAGAGTAAATTGGGCTCCAGCAGCCTTGAGTTCCCCTTAACTTTTGCCCTGACTCTAACCAAGCACAGCTGCTCTCTTTCACCCAACTGCTCACCCCAGGGTGGGGAATTCACAAGTAAAGACCACCCTGAACAACAGCTTTTCATTCCTTGCTCCCTGGAGTCTGAGCGTGAATTTTCTAACTAGAAACAAAGTGCTGGAGGGAGCTCGAGGGAAGGGCAGGGGAAGAATGGGGGAGTGTGAACCAAACAATGCTTTGATTCTGGCCCCACCAAGGAGCTGGCATTGGCTCTTTTTCATGTTTCTCCAGTTGCCTTTAAAAGCTCTTCGGGGAGAAAAAAAGCAAATAGTTGCTTCTTTTTGTGTCATGTCTTCTTAATTTCTAAAAGCAGGACCAAAGTGTGGCATAGCAGTGATGCCTTTGTATTCCAACTCCTCTGCAGCCCTGTGCTGTGGGGGCAAGGCAGCGGATGCCCACAGATGTCAGGATGGCCTGAGCCAGCCAGGAGGCAGATCCATGGCAGTGCCAATGCTGATCCCTCAGCCTGTGCTGGTGTTTGCTGCTGGCTCCCTCACTGCTATGGGTAAGTCACTCCAGCCCCCTGGAGCCACCAGCTCCTCCTCCTCCCCTGCCCACACAGCTCATGACTTGGAGGGCAGTGCTGGAGTTCCTGCCTGCACCCCCTCAGTGCTTCAGTGCCTACTCTGCACAGCATCCTAACAGAGAGTTCTGCACACTGGCACAAAAACAGACCACTGAATGACATTTCCCAGCCCCAACAGTGAAACTGTGCAATTCATAACTGAGAAAAAGGGGAAAGAGCAGAAGAAGGGTAAAAACCAGGACTGCATGCTGCTGTCTGAGGCTGCACCAGCCTCTCCTGGGCTACAACAGGATCTTCTAAGAAACTATGGCCAACTAATTGTAGGGAGACTCAGGGGAGAGGAAATGAAATGAAAAATTGAATCTGAGTTATAAAAATAAGTAATTTTTATCCTACTTGCAGGAGACATATTAATTAAACATTATTACAGTGAATGAGATGGGGAGGGTTATTAAGTCTGGGGCTAGCTGTAAGTGTTCTCTCCTGTTGCCTGAGGCTCCACTGAGCTTCAGATATTAATCTTCTAAAGCACTCAAATGCTGAAGAGATAAACACTTGAAATATGAAAATATTTTTCTCCATAGCAGACACTGTATCCCTATGTCACGCCAAAGAATTTTTCAGATGTCCATATGGGCTGCACTTACAGCATTACTGTGTCTCTTAGAAAAAAGCTAAGCACCTCAGGAGCCGAAGAGAGAAATGATGTGTGCATTTGTGTGGGGGTGATTTGTGTGTGGAGATGTAGCAGATTCTCCTCTTCCCATATGTTTCTGGAATACATATTTTCCTCTTTAGCACTGCCTACCAGGTGTTGGCTCCACGGCTTTCCAACTGGCTGGCGGCACTGCCAATCTGGCCAGCGACTCTGCCAGGTGGCTAACAGGTTCGCCTGAATGTTTGCATTCCGAGACTCAACCTTACCCAGGGGAGGGTGAGGAGGGGCCCACACCATGCATGGCTCCCTGGGCACAGACACTGGAATCACCAGGCATCAGGACAGAGCCCAGGACAGGTAAGATCAGCCAGCTTGCCTGCAGAAGCCTTGACTTTCACAAGCAATGACTGAGAGTGAAGTGGTGCTACAGTGACACAGCCAACTGTTATAAGGAAATTGGCAAATGTTCTTCGTGCCAACCATGCCACAAAGTCAATGAGGCATAAGGAAAGCACACTAGTCCTGGTGGGTGTTCCAAGATGTGAAGCTGAAGAACTTGATCTATCAACCCCATTGCCAGAGGCAGGCCACCCTTGCAACTCATGCCAGCACATCTCAGTGAGGTCCTCCATAAATTAGGCTCTGTCACAGTCACGCAAATCTTCTGCTTCCAAAGCGTGAAGAGAAAAAGAGCAAAAGTCAAACAGCAAGAAGCTGGCATTTCCAGCATTCTCAGGGCTTAGCTCATCCTTCACTGGGAGGAGACTGAAATCCAGCCTCTGCAAGCCCAGAGTGCAGAGTAGCTGAAGACTATAGGCAATCTGAGTAACATATGCGAGAGGAAAAAATGCATTCTGGGGAAAAAGCACTGGATCCTACAGAGGACATTTGGATCAGGATGTGGAACAAAGCCTGGGCTAGCCTTCACAGTCCCACAGGATTCAAAGCCCAGTGTCTGATTCAAGGCTATCTCAAGAGGACAGTTAGTATAATTCAGTGCCAGTGGTCACAGTCCTATAAATAAGTCATGAACCATACAGTAAAGCATCTGAAAGTTTCCATAAAAGAAGTTCAGCTCTGCACAGCCTTCGCAACTCATGATAGCTGTGCAATAATCATTCATACTGTTCACATGGAGAAAGCCCCGTCAGCTCTCTCTTCCCTGCTTTGGTATTAATCATCTTACCAGGCACAGTGTCAGGGCTTGCTTCAGAGTTGCCAATCCAGGTGTCTGTAGGCTGAAAAGACCACGTATAACCGGTTGCCAAGTCGTGTGACCAACCACAAAGGTCTTCAGGAAGATCAAAGTTGCAGTTGAAGTTTGCAGGGAGTTGGAAATCTTATAAAAAGAAATAGAAGCAAAATAAAGTCGGATTAAAAAATGATCTACCCATGAAGGGTTGCTATTAAAAAACAACCCAAAACTAAAATAGCTGGCAAGCCATCAAAACTGAAGAAAGCATGAAATCTCACTCACACTGATGCTTTTAACCTATCTCACATTTCCTCAGCTCCAAGGATCAGCCTGAAGTTCTGCATCATCAAAATGTTCACACAACGTCCTGTGGCTAATCCACCAAACTAAGCAAATATAAAAGCAACAACCAAATGCTTCCAGACTCTAATCAGCACCTTCTCTTCCTCCCCTAGAGTGGTCAATATTAAATGCCTTTTTAAATGTCAGGGAAGAGTCCTTCCTGAGTGCCCTATGCTCAGCAGTTCCTGCCTGGCTCCAAAAGGAGAATCTCAAGTGCTCCAGAAACCCAGCTCCTGAGTGACAGACCTAGCCACTTGCACCAGACGGGAGCTGTCTGTCATCCTGGAGAGCTGTCACTCACTGCTTCCTACCTTCTCGTGGAAATGTCACCAGGGAAAACGTGGGGCCACCATGAGCTCAAGATTTTGGATTCTGAGTGAAAGAAGCCAGCCTCTATTTCTAGCTCTGCTATGGTCTCACCACATGGTCGTTGGGCAAGTCCTTTAACTTTCCATCTTGAAACAGGAGCAGAGTTAATTCCCCTGTGACAACAGCTTTGAAAGCTCTGGAGAGCTTTCCTGCAGAGACAGGGCTGTGGGCAGGTGGGCGCATGCCAGGGGCTGCATGTGGCAGTGAGGCAGCTGCTGGCTCCTTCAGTTGAGGGAATCAGTCATGTGGCAGGGAGGCTGCAGAAATGGGCTGAATCCACACCAAGCACTCAGCGGACATGCATGTCTGAGCCTAATTATAGGCCAGGATTTTCCTGAGCAAAGAGGAAGTTTTAAATCACAGTGCCCACAAAGTGAGCGATAGCCAGAAGGAGGTGAGTGACTCAAGTGATAGGCATCAGGAGAACTTCACTGCAAGGGCCAGAGGACTTTTTTTACATGCCCCCACTCCAAAATAAAACAATGCAGATCATGGATCCTTTTATTCCAATCTAATCTTGTACCCTGGAGAGCAGCATTGTTTCTGTTTGGATGTCATAAATCTGATTGTCCAGAGAAACACACTCATTGTTTTATGGAGTATGAGAATGAAAATTGCTGCTAAATCTGAGGGAAGCTGACAGGGAGGCTGGTTCCACGCTCCACACCATACTCTGCTTGCTCTCTTGCCCTGGATTGCACCCAGGAATTGTATTGTTGCAGAGACTGTTATTGGCCTAAATTTCTTCTCAGCACTTTCCCAAGTGCCTCAATGGTTGCAGGGCTACACAGGCTTATCACTAAGGCAAAGCAATGAGAATCAGGCCCTTTGAGCTACTTCTGCAACTTACATTTCTAGAACTACAGTACAGCAGAATCCCCATGGGAGGTGTGAAAAAGCCAATTAATGTTCTTTTATAAATTTATTTATTTTAAAACCCATTAATTTTTTTATCTGAGACTGAAAGCTGAAGTGACAGAAGTCCTAGGAGCTATCTCAGAGGACAGTTTTCCCTTGTGAGATTCTTGTTGAAGTTCTTGTGTAAATGCTCCAGTGCTGAGGCCCAGGATCTGCTGTTGCACCCAGGGGAATGCATTTCCTGAACACTGCACTGTACAACTAACCTTGCACAGCTCTGTCAAGCCCTCTCCTCTTCTTCTGGACATTTCACAATCTTTAGATGCTCACATCCCCCTTGCAAGAGGCAGAAGAATATGATGTCTGCTTTTACAGATAGAGATTTGAGGCAGAGAAGATTAGCCCTCCCCCATCTCCAGCTCTTAACAAGTACAGCATGGGGTCTAAACTAACATGCAGCTTCTTCCACTCTCAGAAGTAGTAGTCAAGTGCTACAGATACCAAACCATTTCATGTACATCTGACAGCCATCTGAGACTGGATATATGAAATCCTGCATGGAGTTAGTGTTCCCCTCTCTCTACTGCCCACACAAGGAGCCCACACTGTTCTCCTAAATTTTAAGCTGCTGATATTTGGGAAGATGATCCTTAAGCAGATAAGCGTTCAGGACATCAGTCTTCAATACATGTTGTGATTTACTTTGTGACCCCTGCAAAAGGAGCCCTACATGCCAGGCGGTCTGAATCACCTTCTGAGTTTATGACATCCAGCCAAGAGGTGATCTGGAATGGAGATGGTTCTAAACAGGGCACTAAATGAGTTTCTTCAGGTCATGTAAGGAAGCTGGGAGACCAGCTCTTCATGTCTTGTACCCTAGGGACCGAATTAGTTGCTATCTCTTGCTCTTCCATACTTCCTTGATAGAACTTATCAGATTTTGGCAGATTTGTTTATGGGTTGGTTTGGGGTTTTTTTTTTTATTCCTAGCCTATCGCTAATAATATTACTCTAAGCTTTCCAGGAATCAGCCCCATGTATTGGAGCTAATGGGAAGATAAGAGTATTTTCCTAGCTCTTAACCCATCAGTTACTGAGATAAAGATGTGCTGCTCTGATACATACCCTCCTCTTCTCCACAGCTATCACCACAGTCAGTTGCCTCTGCATCAGTTGGATAGGGAGTGGTGGTCTCTTCACTCTTCAAAGTGGGCACCAGCGTCTCTGCAGTGGGTCTGACATCTGAAAAAAAATGGAGTAGAGAAGCTGTTTGCAATAGACAGTACAAGAAGCCCAGGTAGTAGAAACAAGGCAAAATAATCTTTTTCTCACATTCTTATAATGGCAGGAAGAGATAGGACAACTATATCATGAGATTGCCACGTGCTACAAATGTCAGTGTGGTTTGAACTTCAAGTGAACTGTCTTTCCATATGGTAGTTCTATGGATTTGGAATTCCCACTGAAGAAGCCTCTTCTCTACACATACACACCACTTTCTCGCTTAATTTTTTAATCTACAGTCTACACGGGTGTTGGCAATCCACTTAGCTGTCATTACTGGATAAGTGAGATCACGGGCAGAACATCTTTTTCTTTCACAAAGGCATATGACACGTTGAAAAAACACACACAACATTCCCACCAGTTGTGCCAATTTATAAAACAAGTCACTCAAACCCACAAATGATGTAACCGCAAACGGACCCAGAGGATCCCCTAGTGAGCTCTGGCTCACTGCAGAAAGCATCTGGTTTCGCACTCCAGGCTCCTGACGACGCTTTCAAAGGGTCTCTGTCCAATTTCCCTTTCTCTAACGTGGCCCATGTGTAACAACCTCCAAGCAGGTGTCAGGGGAAATTTAAGCAAGAAAGGGAAGGATATTAACATCAACAGTAAATGACATTAGGTTCCAGCAAATTCTCCTTTTATGGGTGCATTAAGTGGAGTACAGCAGACTTGATTCTTTCCACTTTTAGAAGGAGTCAGCTTTGCTCAGTTATGTGTGATTGTGTTTCTTTGTCGGCACCCTTCAGGATATCATTTAATAAAGCCAGAAGCAGGAGGAAATGGCTAAATACACTGAATATTTTCCATAGGCTACTTTATGCCCTTTTATTTTCCTGTTATTAAACATGTTGTACATCAACTGTCTGGGTTTTTTTTTTTTTTTAACTTTTTTTTTCCAGTGGCTGTCTTTTGTACAGGATAAAATACCAAATAACCTCAAAGTCTTTTAATTTGTAAGTTCAAATTTGTTACAACCCCATAAAACTCCAAATGCAACCAAGAAGCAAATTGCAAGCAGCCAGGCACAGAAAAATGTCATAAAAAAAGAAAAGAAAAAAAAAAAGCAGCAGGTGAAAGCAACATATCAAAAGCTGGAACTTATTTAGAGCTGGTACATTTTTTTAAGTTGTTGTTCCTATATATCAAGATTTATAGCTGAAATGTGACAATGTGGAAGGACCTTGAAAGCCAAGTCCCATATGGGACACAGATGCTGAGCGGATGTAAATCAACAGTGTTGCACTGCCCTGAACAAGCCGCAGAAATATATCTTGAAAAATCAGTTACCATGGCAGAGCTGCAACACGATGGTTACAAGAGATAATGAAAATAACAGGCAGGACAGCGCCATGTGTGAAATGGAAAGTGAAGAAGAGAGGTCTTGCTTGCTCGCTTTCTCACTCCTCCCTGCCCCTGCAAGTGTCTGTTCGACTGGTGTAACTGCTAATCAAAATGCAAAGTCACTGAGCAATTGAAACCAGATGTTCGGAACTTCAAAGGAGAGAAACCCAGCTGCAAGTGAACATTCATCATTCTCCACTCTTCAGAGGAAAAATTTTGGCAGCTCTTTGAAAGAAGCCAATTGCTGACTGCCTGCTTCCCAATTTTTGAGTTAGTAGGCAGCTAGTTTGTGAGGCCAGTTGAGGCTGTTACCTGTTTAGCTCAGTAATTAAGATGCTTGCTGCTGATAAGAAATAGAAACACCTGGGTAGGGTGCACATGGGCTTAGACCCTCACTTGAAAATATTTTTAATTATCTTGGTTTAATCCATTTCTTAATCTTGTTCCCAAGCAAGTGCAATTGCCTGGGTTTTCACAGCCACTTTTGTAACATGCCTGGGTCCTCCCAGCAAAGGAGGGCTCTGTTTGGGGACTGTCAAGGCCTGCTGCATGTAGCCAGCCTGGATTACACATGCAGATAATGCCATGGGCTATCTCTGCTCCCCAGGTTGCATCAGGGATATAAATGTTTTTTATAACACGGTGAATCCACAAGATTACAAGCCCTGCTCTGATTACAAAGCTGTAGATTAATAAAGCTACAGATATTTATGACCTGGCGGTTGAGTTTTAAACATTACAATGTGCAAATTATTACCCAGACTGGGAAATGACCATAAAGCACCTTCCCTGGAAAAAACATGTGCTGTTGCTACTGATACTGAAAATGAGCATGGACACATATGTAAAAGAAAATGTGGGCCAAAAATAGCACAAGAAGTTAAAGATGACAAACCCCTCATACTCTCTAAGCTGGAGGAGGGCAGTGGAAGGGCTGGCATGCACATGGCTGGACGTCCTGTGTGACTGCCTCCCTTTGTGGCAGTGATGCAGTGCTGTGATGCACCATTCAGCAGCAATCTGCAGAGATCTGGCAGCTAGAGACTCCTGGGAGCTGAAGGAAGCAGCAATGTAGGAGCTGCCTGACCGCTTCTGCACAAAGCCCTCAGCTCCTGCTTCTTGCACCTGCTTCTCCCACAACATCCTAAGATGTCATAAGATTTAAATTAAGATCTAATCTGATTTAAAGTTTAGATAATTTACTGTGGATTGCCAGTCCAGGGGGATATTTACCATTGACTTCAAAAGTGAAAAATTATCCTTATTGATAGTGTGTACATGTGTTGTGTGATTTGCTGTTAAGTGTTTGCAATGCATCTTGCAGCACGTCACAGGAGGAAATGCTAGTAAAGACTGCACAAGAGGATAAAAAAAGCTCTGTCTTTCAAGCTTCCTAGAATGGGAATTCTTACAAGAAAATGCCTTCTACAGATGTGTTTATAAAATGGAAATCATACCTCTTGATCACTGACATCTGGATTCCAGATTCATATGTAAGCAGATTATTAAAAAATAAAAGATTAAAAAAGAGGACAACTAGCCGCTGGCACTGCAAAGTTAGCATCAGACCCAGTGACCCTTTGGGTGCATTTTTGCTTTTGGGGATGAAACTATGGGGAAATCAATCACCACTGAACCTCAGAGGGTCAGAGGCACAACCTCTTACTGATCCCACATTAGTGAATGTGTGAAGTCAGTTTTCATCTCTGTATAAAAAACAATGGTGGCTGAAAGGCATATCACGTGTGAAAAACAGGTGGGCAAAAGTGAACAAATTTCCTGGGTCTGAGGGATGTTTGTAGAGATGTCATAGAATTAACTCCCCAACCTTGTCTGCAAAAAGGTTTCCACATTGGGTTCAGTGAGAGAGGGATTGTTGTTATTACAGTAAAGCCTTGTTGTGGCAGCTCAGGAAATGAAGTATTGGTTACTGTACTTCTGCTTCTCCTCCTACTTTTTGTCTTATTATTTGGACTAAAAAGCCCAAATGTCCTCTAACATAAGAGACTGTGAAAGACTGCACAATGTCCAGGTAAAAGATCTGAAAGAAGTGTGAAGGGAGTTGAGGACATATTCTGCATGGGGCTCTGTGTGAAAGCTTGGAGTCCAAACATTACTGCTACATCCTGCATCAAGGCCAGTTCTTTTCAAGATGGAAATAAAAAGGTGGGGCCAAGCCATCCTATGGGTGCTGCCTTCATGGCTGCAGTCTCCCTGCCACAGCATGGCCAAGGTAGGACAGCAGGAAATAACCTTAAGTTTGCACCTTGCTGGTATAGTGCTTGGCCCCAGAGCAGCCAGTGGGCAGAGGAGTAGGGGTTCCTACCTGTCCAGTCACAGCCCAGCACCTCCAGGCGCATTCCTATTCCCGCTGGGGACCACCTCTCTGGGTGCACTCGGATGTACTGGGCAGGAACAGGGTCAAACCTCCGGACTTCAGGGATGTCGTAGTGGATGTTGCCTTCAAAAAGCTACAGAGAGAAAGAGAGAGAGAGAAAAGGCAAGAGATGTGTGCATTTCACATGCTCTCAACCAGATTTGATATTTTGGATCTGGCAGAACATAGCCAGTTTCAAGTAGTTTAGCTGCCCGAGTCCAGGCCATTGAGCCCAGCTGAGCAGAAATTGGGCTGTTCCTTCTCAAGTTTCAAGAGGACCAGCCAGGCTATTTCTAAGAAACTTGCACAATCTCTCCTGGCCTCTGCTCAGAATCCAGGGGTTAGATTCTGATCCAAGCTGTGCAGGGGAAGCCTGGGGAATAGCCACTAACTTCACATATAAATGAGATCAGATTTGTCCTTTGAAAAATAAAGAAGCTACTGCATGTTCTAGGATGGTATAAATGCTTGGTTTTCCTCACAGTCCAAGTACTGCTGTTTTTCAGCTTACATGTACAAACTAAAGTCTGTGGGGAATAAACAGAGGGCTATAGATAGCATCAGCCCTCATTTGAAGGATCAGAAAAAATTAAAACTTACCCAAAATTTAAGCAGAGGAGTATGCATAAAAATAGAACAGGCAGTAGCAGAGAATTTATTTATTCCTCAAGCCCCTTGCCACTCCCATACCACTAAGCAGAAAGATTATGGGGAACTCCAATGATAAGGAAAAAATATGGGGAATTTCAGGGTCACACCAGTGACTTCAGATATAGAAAATTTCCTAAAGAGGAGTTGTGACTCATCGTGCTCTTTCAGAGATGCACACCACAACAGCCACACCTTTCCCCATAAAATATGTAATTAGTTTCTGTAAAACATAATTGTTTTACACGAAACATAAAAAACCATAATAAAACACACAATCTTTTGGACTCTGACCTGCAGGAGCTGGGAGAGGCAGCAGGTAATGTCCACATCCCCATATCTGGTCCACAATAGAAAATGAAATTGCCATCCCTGGGGAAAGGTGTAACTTATGGCCACTAGGACAGACTTGGAGCAGCATCAAGGAACACAGCCTGGGATTTCATGGAGACAATTCCAAGCTCCCAAGGTCTCTGTGGGAGTGGACAGCCAATTTCCCAAGACCCCATCAGGCAGACTGAAGCTAGTTAGAAACATATCTTGTTTTGCAGCTGCTCCAGGCAGTACCTACCTTGGCTTGCATTGTTTTGGGGTCCTGGATGAAGTCCCAGTCCTTTCCATTCATGCTGTAGGCCACTTTAAACTTCTTCACAAAGGAACGGGACTCAGTGGTGGTCACACTGTCCCCTCCACGAGCCCCCTGGATAATGACGCCTTTGATGTTCTTCGGGACACCAAGGTCCACCTGCAACCACTCCTCCCCAGGCTGGGCTTGGGGCACACGGGGAAACCAGCCCGAGCGGCTGCTCACCAGGCGGGCCATGCTGGGAGACCAGTCATAGCTTCTGATGGAAGAGGCAGAGATCTGTGAGTCAGGAATGAGGCCAGAAAGCATTCCCAGCAAGTTGGAGCAGGGTGAATCTGCAGGGAAGGAAAGGCCATGAACAGTCAGTGCAGGGAAGTGCTCGTGGTTCTCCTCACAGCGTTAAGCTCTGGACACTAAACAAACATCAGCACTGGGCATTTCCCTCTCCCTCCACGACCTGGAGCCCTGTCCCTCCAAGTGCATCCCTTGCGGTGGGTGTCTCCATGCTAGTCACATTGTCACCATTCCCACCACAACCAGCCATGACAGTGGCAAAGGACAGCACCCCGGGACAGGCTGCTGGAGGGACAGAGAGGAGCATTGAAGCCAAGGGAAGGAGGGGACCCTCACCAGTGATGCGGCAGCCATAGAGCTCCAGCCTCAGAGCAATGCCGTTGTGCCAGGTCTGGGGACGGATGCGCACGAAGCGTGTGAGCACTGGGCTGTGGATCTTGTTGAGAACCACCTCTGTGGCATCCTCATTGGCCTGAAATGTCTGCAAGGGAAGGGAGGCACAAATGCATATTTGCACACACTGTTACATTCTCACCAGATAAGCAGTCAAGGTAATCTCACCAGGGAAAACCAAGGAAAGGCTTTCTGGTCAGGGTCACCCTCCTACCACAGCAAGCACCAGGGGCCTGCAGGGAGATGTGAGCCACTGTCAGGAGAGCACGGTGGATGGATTCACCTACCAGGCAGGAGGACCAGGAGCTTCCTGCCTGCATGCCTTTCACAGCACTTTGAGGCACCTCAGACTATCAGGCCTCAGCTGCTTCGAGCTTACCCTCAGACCAAGATCTGCTCCAGCACAAATGACCAGATGCCCCCAAACAGGCTGACATCCTGATGCATCCTTACACTGACCTCCAGCAGGAAACATCATGTGCAAGCAGTGGTGTGAACAGGAAGGATGCACCTCTGCCTGGGGTGACAAGCTACTGCCTCAGCCAGCCCCTTGCTTTTGCCTCTCCCATGCACATGCAACCTGCCACATGGAGATAGCTTTTTGAGAGGTTATGATCCCACATGGTATGAAATGGCTGCTGCCTTACCAGATGGCCACAATCAATAATTACCAGATGGATGTTAGATCCACCTCTTCTGCCCATTTTTTCAATAGGCCGGACAAGGACTGGATACATGTGTTTCTATTTTAGGCTGCAAAGCCATAGTGGGGGAAAAAAAAAAGGGAGGGAGAGAGGAAATACCCAAGGGGAAGGTAATTTTCAACCCTTTCTCTGCCCCAGCATAAAGCACTAGAGCTCACAGACCAAGGCTGCAAGCCTTGCCTGCTTTCACTCCAAGCGCTTCAGGACAGGGCTAGACTATCCTCCCGTCTCAGCCAGGAACCACATCTACACTGAGATGCTGGCTGGGATCTTCTGCAAGCTCCCACCATGTGTACGTGTACTAAGCACAAGAGTTCCCAGTAAGTTTATCTCAGGAAAGCAGGAGAGTGTAATCTTTGGCATCAGTTTCCTGTGGGAGGCAGGAGTCAAATTATTGAGGACAGAAGAAGGGGTGAGGCAGTATCCTGGCCCCTTGCCTTGAACAGCAGCTAGGAAGCATTTTGTAAGCCTCCCTTGGCTCTAGGCATGCAGATGGCACATGTTACTTCTCTTCTCCCAGGATCCAGCACGGCAGGGCATGCAGAGGCTGTTTACATGGCTGTTCACAGCACCCCAGCTAGCTCTGGGCTGCCCCTGCACATTGGCATCCACTCCTTCAGGGTAGGGAGCGGCCACCCCACAGAGGGAATCAGTTGCAAATCTGGCTGGTAATTGGGATGAGGGGTTGATGTGAACTTGAGCAGAAATGCTAATCTAGAGAATATATATCATGCTGCTACCGTTTAGCAACACAGCATGGTTTATGTGTTTTTAATATCCTATTTTATCCTGTCTGACCTCACTTCCCATCCTTTTCCTTGCTCAGCAGACACCAAATACCCTTTTTTTCCAGCAGGAGGGCTATACGAAGAGTGGTTACTGTGAAACACTCTCCAGGCATATGTATGTGTGTCTTGTAAACCCGTAGGCACAGACACACAGGCATACACACAAACAATTTAAACAGATATATTTCCACACCACAGCAGAGCCTTCAGCTTTATGCCAATGCAGAAGCTGACACACAACACCTTACCTCTGAAACTAACACCAGAGGACAGGAAATGTTTATCTGAGCCAGTGCAACTATTTAGCACAAGGAGCAGCATGTCAGGTCAGACCAAACGTCCCTCTGTCCCAGAGGATGGCTCCTAATGGTGGCCCCAGCAGATGTCCAAGGGCAGTAAGTCCAGTGGAGTCTTCTCCTGGCAACCTCTATTTGCTGCCCAACATCAGCAGAGTGAAGACTCCATGAGCCAAAGGTTGCATATGGACCAGCATGTTTAACAGTCACTGACGAGGTTTGCTGCTCTTTTTGATTTAACATATTTCAAGTTTTGTTCTTTTTTAGCTCACTTCGCACATACGAGCATCAGGGGCCAGAATCCAAATTTACACCAGCATAATTTGTTGCTGACTTCTGCACAGTCAAGCTTGACAGAAAGCAGAAGCAGGACTGAGCCCAAAAACTTTATCACTACTATAGGCATCGCTGAAAACATCTCTTAGACAACCTTGGTCCCAACTACCTGCTGCCAAGAAGAGCAATTTCAATTCTGCTTTAGATTAAAAAATCAGCAACTTACTCTGACTAGATCACATTCAACAAGCTATGAACTCTGAATCTGGGCCATGACACTCCAGACTGCCAGCTTGTGAGGGCAGAATCAGCGCTTGACTTCCAGCTCTGCTATCAACTGCACTGGTAGGATCTCTTCCATTGAACCTTGCTTCTGAACAGCCCCAGCTGAGCATGGCAAGCCATCGCTTCGCACCCTGTTCAGCATAACAGAAAGGGGCCACTTCCAGAGGGCATGTGTTTGGTGCTGTTAGAGACCTGAGGTATTCCCACATGCCTGCTCTTTCAGCTCCTTTCCAAGTGGAAATGCATTGTGTGCCTGCAGGTCCTGGTGCTGCTAACCAGGGTCTGACCCTGACCATCTGGTTTCCCTGTACTGGAAACGCTGACCCCAGAGCCCCAGCACACTGTGGAGAGAGGCCCATTGACTTCAACAGGCTCTACATCCTGCCTCAAATTAGCACTCACAGCATAGGAAGAACTAGCAAGAAAATGTGTGAAATTGGGAGTGCCAAGAAAGCAAAGACTTCTTCCCTCTCTACCAAAATAGAACATTGCTATTCCTCCCATCCTATCTGCTTCCCATCCCACTCAGCACATATTTTGAGCCAAGTCTTCGAATGGTGTAAATCAACATATCACCATTGAAGTATAAGAAGTCACAGTAATTTACACCAGCAGAAAAAAAAAAAAATACCTGGCTGTGATCTAGGGAGATAGATAGATAAATAGATATACACTCAGCAGAGAGCACACATGCCTATGCACATGAACACACACTCAAGGGTGATGGAGCCAGAAGACGAATGGGAAAACCATTAACAAATTAAAAGCACCTTCCAAGAAACAGTCAAGGGAACTCGCTTTCACTGCTGCATCAAAAAGCTGCCGATCTTCTCCCCATACTGTATGTTTACTTCCGTTTTAGTCCAGACAGCAGGTCTGCATGTGAAATTAAACTGATAATCAATGAGAGCTGACCTGCCTAATTAATTTACTGCAGAAAGCAAGTGGTAAGGGGACATGATGTCCAGGCTAGAGGAGGACTGCGAAAGTTTTCCATGTGCATACACATGCAAGCTCCACACCAGCATTTACAAGTTGTATTTTTGACATGTTGGAACCATCATAGGGTGATGGGGAGGATTGCTGAAGCTACATTAGTTCCAGTGGATATGGGAATTGTGCCATTGGCAGTTTGGAGTGAAAGAGATGAAGGACAGGGAGAAAAAAAATGCCACAAAGTTGAAAAGGCAGAGAGTCAGGGAGAGGGTAGGAGGTAATCTCTCTCCTGCTCTATTTATTATAATGCTTGGCCACTATGCAATTTCTTGGGGTGCTGAAGAAAGTGGCTGAGGGAGGAAGAGGAGAAGGCCAAGGATAGCAGCAGCCCTGCCTTCGTCCGTACGTATGTGTCTCTTTGGACCACTAGATTTACTGCAGGATTATGTTACTCCTGTGGAGACGGAGCTCTGGAACAGAGCATGCTAACAGGATTAGGGCTTCAGGATTTAGACAGAGAAGCATGAAGGAGAAAAGTAGGGGAGATTATTTTCCTTGTCAGATAGGGAAGGCATAAAATGGGGCATGTTTGATGGTGGGAGGATTCTGGCTCAAGTGGAGGGTGGATAGTTCTGGATTTATTAAATCCAGGAACAAGGAGTTAAAAGAAAAATGATACTTGGCAACACTCAACAAAGCACAGTGTCTGGGCAAGGCACAGTGTGCTGGGCTGGGCTTGCCAGCTCTGTGTCTTTGAGAGGCTCCACTCAGATTTGGGAGTCATCAGGGACACGAGGAGTGGTACTGTGTTAGCCTGCAAAGGAGATATCAGGCCCAGAAATACAAAGCTGCAGCCTTGCTAGGAAAGCCAGGGCTGTAATTCTCCCCAGGTACTGCACCAAGGGTGAATGCGCAAGGCTGCCTTTGGCAAAGCCTGCTGTCTTTGTCCTGCCTGCAAAAGCAGCAAAAGCAGGCTGGGACCTGGATGTTTCTGGGCAAATCCTCTGCACCATGATGTCTCTGCACCATGATGTCTCTGCACAGAAACACCAGTGGCCTGCTGGCTCATTGCACCAGCTTTTCCTGAGTTTTCCAGATAAAAAAGTCACAGGACTGAAAGCTTTCCTCTCCTTCCTCAGGTGAATAAATAGAGGAGATCTGATTAAGAACTGAAAAGACAGAGGAACACTCCTAAGGGAAGGCACAAGGGTCTCCAGAGAGTCATCCTCAATATTCACTGCCAGCACCAAAAACCTCTGATGTCCCCAGCTCCAATGTACAGCTGAGATACTGCTCTTCGCAGCAATTCAGTCTTTGTGCAGCTACCACCTGAAATGCCACCCAGGAAATTACCTAATAACAAGCACAAAACCATCAAAATGAGTAAGAAGTGAAAAATGCACATCACATGGATCTTGCTGCTATTTCTTGTCCATTGCCTTATACAGATTCTGGAAACAAATGTTTCAGTTGCCTTTTACACCCAGAGCAATGGAGGAAGTGAGAGCAGCACTCATCATGGTCCCAACCCCCTCCAAATCCTGAAATCCATGCCATCCCCAGTCCCTTGCCACACTAGATGATTCCTGTGAGCTCATCTCCACGGCTACTAAGATGGAGCAGTTCAGACCACACTGGAGCTGGAATCCAAGGTGCTACAAATAAGGAAGTGAATCAGAATGGATGAGAACTTGGTTATCTGATGAAATCCTCATAGTTGAGTCTGTCCAAAGAAAATGGACAAAAAATAAAAGGTCAGATCCTGCCAGGTGAAGAAAATGGCCAAAAACAAAAGGTCAAATCCTGCCAGGTGCTCTTTTCCTTCCTTGGGTTCAAAAAGAGTTGTTGTTTTCTAAAGACATTTGCAAATCATTAGATAAGATCTTGGCACGCAGGGCCCCTGCCTAGAAGATATCCTCAGAGGCCATTGGCCTGGCCCCAGGTCACAGGAGGTGGAAGGAGGGAGGGAGGCAGGCAACAGGGAGGGCAAGAGGCAGACCAGCTTTTCTGCAGCAGTAGGGTTGGTTTGGCCCTGTCCCCGGCTGGGGCACACTGGTGAGTACTGGGGCAAGTATGGGATGGCACGTGGTGGTGGCCACTCTCCTGCCTGTCTCCCCTCTCAGGAACACACAGAAGACAGCGCAGCATCTCTGGCCAGGTTGCTGTGTCTTTCCCCCCCTGGTCCCTCATGCCTGAGGGAAAGACACAGCACCACTGCCTGGAGGGGGCGGGGCGCTGGGGCGGGATGTCTGGGCCCGGCTTTGTGGGGAGTCGGCTGCCAGGAAGGGAGAAAGCCTGGCAGGGACGGAGTGGGAAGGGGATGGAGTGTGGACCTCCACTCCTGCCGGCTGCCTTCCCATCCCAGAAACGCAGCAGTGTTCGGCACGGAAACAGCCCAGCCAGCCCTGTCTGCTGCAAGCACATATTAATCACATTTTCCGCTGCTCCATCCTGCCTTTCCCGTTTCCCTTGCTGCTGAGTGCCAGCAGCTGGGGACTCAAAGGTGAGCCACCACATTTGGCAGGGAAACACCCTGGCCCCACTGTCATCTGAAACACCGGAGGGAGGAGGAGCAGTGGCCAACACAGAGGTGGTGAGAGCTTCCCATCCTCTGCAGGGAGCATCATCCCCTCCCCTCCTCTCCCCACCCCTCCTGCACTCCCGGTTTTCTCTTGCATTAGCTCCCTGATGAAGATGTGAATGTTAGCTGACCCACCCATACATGGCAGAGCATTGCTTTTGGCCCACAGAGCTGGCAGAAATTCAGAGCAGTGTTTGGTACACCCCATATGCCTGTGCATGCATGTGCATATGTATGTGTGTATGTGCAGCTATACGTATGTGCATATATGTATGTGTCTTTCTATGTATGTATCTATCTGCATGTATATAGAGTGTCTGTCCATACCTTCCCCTCCCTCCCTGCTCCTCATGGCACCAAATCAAGCTGCGGCAGACTTGACGAATCTCTTTGGCATGGTTTGCTCCAGCGCTGCAGCCCGGGCTGTGCGGAGCTCTGCGCTGATGCAGGGAGGGACCTGCACCTCAAGTACAGACATCTGGGAGCTTGCTTAGCACAGGAACAGCGGGATTATTGCGGGCATGGAATGTGGGACCAGAGACCCCCAGCACCAGGTCTGTGAGCAAGTGGCCTTGCCCTGGCCCCACTGTGCTCAGCAGCTGGCAGCCAGTTGTTTGGTGGGGCAGGAAAGCAAACACCCTGATGCAAGCGGTGGGTGAGCCACCAAAAAGCAATTACTTATCCTCCAGCCTTGGGAAGTGTCTGCTAAATTAAGGCCAGAATGTGGGGATGAATAGAGACTGGAATAGAGGAGTAAAAAAGAAGAGGTTTGATTTTTCCACTTTTTTAATGAAAAGAGAAAACAGAGTAGAAAAAGCTGACAGAAATCAAGAGCCAAATCCTGAAATGGTGGCAATTCCGGTAGTTGTGGGATTGTTTTGGATTGACACCAGCCAGGCTTTAGGGTCTTGCTGGAGCAATGTAAATTGGCTTAGCAGCACTGAAACCAGTCATGCTGTCCTGCTCCACCCTGGCCAGGATACAGTGTCCAACATCCAGGACTGCAAGGTTGGGATATTTATTCTCCTCTGCAACAAAAACCACCCTCCAGGCCAGATTCCTGCTCCCGTTAAGACTTGAAAAGGTAAATTTATTGCCAGTGGTTATTTGAAATACTGAGATGTGTATATAGCTCATCTCTCTGTCCAGCATGATGAGCATCTCCTACCTGACTCAGCTTACAGAAAAGGTCCCAATGAGACCCCAAACTCACCTGGGGTGAGGAGAGATGGCCTCGGCTCACAGAAAGGTCTGCTGTGACCAGTGGGTCCCGGGAGAGCACAGAGGCTCCACACCACTACATGGGCACTGTGTTAGGACTATACATGAGCTCTGCCATAAACTACTGTCCTGGAGCGAGCCCACCCGAGATCTGGGGGAGCCCAGCTGAGGACTCCACTATGTGGTGCTGGGCTGTCCTGTGCCTCCATTTCCCTACTTTTAAAATAGGGCTCACACTCCCTCACTGGCACATGAGGAGCTTAAATACTGCAAATATTGCAGGTATGAGACCCTGATAGGGACCTCTGCACAGAGAGGACTCATTCTGGGAAGCAGAGGGAATTTGAACCTAAGACACACTTGTGGGGAAGGGGAAATCACACAGCCCGGAAGGGAAGGAAATGTCTGGATGAATCCTGGACAAGGCGGGCTACTGCATCTCACACCAGCAGCGCCCGTGCCAGCAAAGGGAAGGGACAGCTAATTTAATAGAAGTGCTGAGCAATTGAAAATTACTGGGACACGTGTCGGGGGGGGAGGTGTGTGGGAACCCAGCCACAGAGTTCACACAGACACACTATGGCACATCAGCAGGGAGAACCTGAACACAGCAGCAGTGTGCTCTCTCCTGGGTGCCAGTGAAGCGCCTTCTTGAGACACCCTTAACCAGGGAACAACCACATGACCAAAGCAATTGAGAGAGAAAAACCAGCCCAGCGCCATGACTACCTTAACCCTCCTCCCCATACACCAAACCTCCCATGCAGACCACTCCATGTTTATCTTTCCTGGCCACACACCAGCACCCATATGGTGTAAAATGGATGAACACCCATATTTACCCTCCCTCCTCCTTGCTCCCACCACTGTGGGTGTCCCAGAAACATAGCAAGAGCATGCACAGCTCCCAGGGCTCAATGCACCCTTGCTGACCATGCCTGCTTAGCGCAGATCCCACAGCTCTGGCAGCCTGAATTGTTTCTCATTATTTATTGCTCATTTTGTTCTCTGGGATGGTGCAATTGCCTCTTAGGATTTGTGCCCTTTCATTTCCAGGCCTCAGTAACTCCTGAACTACGGTTTCATGTGGTTTTGTGATTGTTAACCCAGCATGCAGACGGGTCTATGGCCATAAAAGCCCAATGAATCTTATATGGCAAAACACACGGCTGTGAAAACATTTTCTCCTTCATTTGCAGTCAAAGAACACGCTATCACCACCACGAAAGATGCAGCAGAAGCCAGGTTTTTCAAGGAATAGTGTTTCCTCATTGCTGTGCAAAGGAGAAAGGACTATTTCTGCTCAGAGCATCATCAGTCTTTCAGCCTCATCAGAAAAAGAGTCCCTCATGGATTAAACCCTCCAGGCCTGCAAAATGTCTCAGTTCTCTTCCCTCTTGTTGGCTGCAAGACTCCCCAAGGTGCAGGCAGAAGAGACAAAAAGGACATTACCTTGTGGTTTTTCCCGTGTCGGTACATCATCCAGTCCTCCCCATTGGTGCTGACCTCCAGCTTGTAGGTACGGACATAGTAGCCCTTCTGGGTTTCTCTTGAGATGGCACCCTGTGTGGCAATAGCTGTGAGCATAGTCAGGAAGTGAAGGTCCACCTTTCCAGGGGAAAAAAGGACAAGAAAGAGAGTGGTGACCACCTGAGAGTCCAGAGTGGCTAATTAGTTCCTCTCTCTTTGAAAAATAAAAAGGTGCAAATTCAGCCTGTCTCACTCTATCTGTGGGTGCACAGTTCAACAGCCACGACCCTTCCCAGGGCTGAATTCATCAGGATAGGACCCTGTGAGAAGAGTAGCTAAGGATCTTGATGTCTGTTTATGTGGGACCATCACAAAGCCTTCTCCCTGCCTCAGACCAAGCAATAGGATCTGCACAGAAGCGCACATCCATTAAAGCAGGACAGAGACTGACTTTCTCCATGTAAAATAAAAGCATGATATCCAATTAGCCAGTGCTGCAGCTCTTGGTTTTCCCTTGCTGTTTTTTTTTTGTTTTGTTTTACAACATGGGTTGAGAAAGGTCAGCAGAGCTGGCTTAGTAGCCTTGCTATGAATGAAGAATGAGACGTCTGCTGGAGGCAATGACATTCACCACCTCCTGCTCGTAGTGCCCTTTAGCAAGCAGTGTCTCCCGGCGATGTGACACAGCCAGAAGCTGTGTGTGGACACACTGTGGCTCTAACCAGCTCCCAGGGAAAGCCTTTGCTCTGTCAGCCCCCCGCCTGACATCAGCCCGCTCATGCTCTCTGCATCACTGATGAGATAAATATTATTCTAGTTGTTTTCCTATGCACTCCCTGGAGACTTTGGTCCTCAGGCCAGTGGTGGAGTCAGTGGCCCTTGTAAGTGGCAGAGGTCTCAGTCTCTGTCAGTCTGATGGAAAGTCCATCAAGGTTTGGGCAGAAAGGAGGGAGTGGGAGGGAGACAGCGGCTGGAGTCAGTCCTTGTGCAGGCAAGCTAATGGGAGAGCCAGCCTGCTGCATTTCACTGAGGCACAGCAGCTCCCCTGCTGCTTGCTCCCCATGAGCCACAGAGGCAATAAAAAATTCAACAAGCCTTATGGTCAAGGGTCAGTTTAACAGCGTGACACTCCATTTGGTGGGGGAAGAGGAGAGGGGGCTGGAAAGGTACCTGGAGGTACTCTTTGTTGCTGTCTACATTGGGGGTCCAGCCGTTGTCATCACTGTTGAGCCGGCTCTGCTGAGGGGTCCATCGCCCATCTGAGTAGGTGGAGGAGGCACTGATCTGCATGTTGGAGATCCTGCCAGACTCCATCCCCAGAGGCACATTGCACTGAAAGTCTAAAGCAGACACACACATACACAGAGATTGGTTTGCAGTCTCAGTACTTCATCCCCAAGTGAAAGGCAGCCCTGAACTAATCTCTCCAGCCAACCCTGAGCAAAGCTGCCTGTCTGGAAAGACAAACAGATCTGCACCATCTTGCAGGTTGTGTGTGTTCACAGATGGCAAAGAAAAATTATAGGTAGGACAGCTTTGTGTTTGCATGACCCTCTGAACAGTAATACAGTCTGGATCTTTCTCCCTTTCTCTATTTTCTTCATCTTTGCTCAGTTTTGACACAATTCTGTCCCTTCCCTCCCTCCACCTCCACCAAGATGTTCCAAGTACCCTTGCCACAAAGTTCCCATTATCTTGAAGGCTGTAGGTGAAATCTAAGCACTGACAAGGCAAGGAGTACAGACAGACACATTAGGAGAGTGCTTACTGTTGCCAGCAGGAACATCAGGAATGGGCAGCTCTAAAGGTTTTGTGTGCATCTGAGAGCAGGGATGCATGTGCTTATGTGTCTGCATATCTGCATGCACTGTATGTGGTATCAGGCCCATAGGGATTAACCAGACAAATTTATGAAAGACACTGCTATGCTTTTATTTGCATCTCCTCACTTCTAAGGCTTTAAAAGTCACAATTAGCTCAGTTTTATGGCACATCTCATCTATTTTATGGCAGTTGTCCTATAAAAACAACAGCAAAGAAAACAGTGATAGAAAATACTGCTTGGGTCCAAGCGTGCTGCTGCTGTAAGCCAACGGGGTTCCACCAAACTGCCTGTGTTTTTAATGTGGCCAAGTCAACCTTGGGTGGAAATGACGGGCCAAGTTAGGATGCCAGTGCTATTATTAAAGTTTCAATTCACACCACCATAAATGAAAACAGGCCCGACAGTTTAACAAAAGTTCTTGTGCTTGATTTCTCAAGGTTTGTGTTCAACATCTTATTTCCAAATCCAGAACAGAAAAGGGATTAAAGAACAGATCAACTGAGTGTAGCAATAGGGAATGGTGAAGAGCTCATGCTTGTCTCTAACTCTCACAGCCTCAGCAGAACATCCCTTACTCAATCACAGAGTAAGAGGTTGTAACCCTGCTGCCCTGGTGCTGCACAATCCTTACTCTGCCCTGCTCTCTGTCACAGGCTTTCAGTGGCAGGTCAAGGACTCTCTTTCTCTGGGACTGAGGGGTGTCCTGAAGGCTTCTTCTGTTGTATCAGAGGTTCACTGCGAACAGAGGTTAAGAAGAGTAGCTCTGATGCAAAAATACCATGGGAAAACATACTGAACCTTTCCTTGCCTGCAAGTGTTATCACAAAGAATCAAAATCCTCTTCATTCTCAAAATACACAACTTACTTCCTCACTCCACATCAATTTACCTCCCTTATTAAGGGTTATAAACCAAAATTGGCCTTGAAATTCTTAAAGCTTTAGGCAGTCTTTAATTAGACAGCCAAGAAATTCCAATTTGTGGTTTAGGACTGTGAATTTCTGGGAAACTAGAGAGAGAGAGAGAGAGAGAGTGCACATATTTTTCCCCATGCTTTAATGAATCTGCTGCACATGCTGGGCTGAAGCCTTCCCCTAAATCCTTTGGGCTGAGCACATACTTGAAGGATTCTAACCCAAAAGGTATTGAGAAAACTTCACAAGCAAGCAAAAAGTCAACAAAAGGCCAGAAAGTGATTTCTTACTGAAATCTTACTTCTATCAGAAATAGAGAACAGACCTAAGTGAAACTGCTGTCTGCACTGCTGGTGGAGAACCACCCCCTGGACACACTTCTGCCTGCTTCACTCTTGTATATGCCAAATAAAAGACAGGAAACACAGGGGACACAACTGAGTCATACACACACATTTCCAACTTACTTTCTGGGACTTCCTGGTGGATCAAGAAGTACTGAGCAGAGAAACCATCCTTAGCCACTGCCAGGTCAGTGTGGAAGGTGAGAGAGAGGACGCCGGTGGTGGAGCGGATGTCTGATGGCATCTTAGTGCCACAGTACCTGCCTATCAAGGGGCCAACTGCAAAAGAAAGAGCAGCAAAAGTAATGTCTGCTTTTCCAATGGCCTCCTGGGTCACCAGCACATTGCTGATCAGGATAAAAAGATAGGCTTTGGGGATGGGCTGTTTTTTATATCCATTGGCCTGGTGCCATGCAGTGCAGAAATATCCACTGCAGCAGGCATTGCTCTGCAATTGCTGGGAAATGCTCCAGAATGCTCTGTTTCTCAGTTTTGCTATAAGGTGGGGAGGTCCTCCCATCATTGCATGAAGCCACTGCCCTTCTCTGAGGGAGAACTGCTGGTGTTTGGAGTATCCCACAGGGCTTTTCAGATCAGTGGTTACAACAGAGCAGTAGTTTGTGGTTTAATGAATGCAGCCTTCTGCAGGGACACTGTCCCGAAGCTGGCCATGGAGTGCCCTGATGGCAGATTGCAGACTGCAGCCACCTTTGAAGTTAGGCACCCTTGGTGCTCAGATGCAGACTGGAGCTTTATGAGACACCAGGAAGGGCCAGGGAAAGTTTTGGAGCTTTGTGAGACACTAGGAAGGGCCAAGGAAAGCAATGCAGCACCCCGTAGCTTACCCTGAGGGATGCCATCCCAGATGTCCAGCCAGTCATACTTGCAGTCTCCTTCCCCTGACTGCAGTGGGTCATGCTCGAGGTCAAAAAGCAGAAAGTGGAGGAGGATTTCTGTCTTTGGCTTGGCTATGATGGTGAAGACGCAGTCCAGGTTGTGTGGATACTTGTCAGGGAAACCCGGGGACTCAATAGTGCCATTGGAGGCAGTGAAGTTTCTGGAGCAGTCCTCAGAGCCTGTAGAAGCAGGAAAAACCCAGAGCCTTAGCAATGATGAAGCTAAATGCCCACAGCTTGACACTGTGGAAACCCCATTCTGAGTTTAGTAGGGTTGTGTATTAACTTCTGGAAATGTCCTGCAGCTCAAGAGCTGTGGGAATTACTGCAAGAAGTGAGAAGTTTATTTTCAATGCTTTTCACAGATGGAGAGACAAGGTGCATGAGATCACTGTAGTGGACAACATGGTTCGAAATCCCTTAGACAGCTTTGCAGACATAATCTGTACACCACTGCTGATCCTCCTGACAATTACCTCAAAACCAGGACTAGAAAAGTAACCCTATCCAAAGCCATTGCTGTGATTTGGCAGGCCAGCACCCTGCCACGTCCCTGTCCCTCACACCAGTGGTGGTGGACAGGGAGGCCACACCAAGCTGGCCCGTCTTCCCCAGCTGGCCCTTTCCACTCTAACCCATCCCCCAAACACTGACCTGGCAGATCTGTGTGCTGCTCCAGAGCCTGCAGAGAGACTGGCTGGCACACAGGGAACTGCCATCCACAGTACTCATGACACAGCTGCTATCTGCAGAGATGCAGGCAAGGCACCACTGCAGGCCCAGGTCTGATGGAGGAGCCCTGTTTGGGGAATGAGCTGCCTGGGATGGGGCAGAGAGGAGTAATGAGATGTATTCTTTTTGGAAAGGCTGTTCCCATGGGCCAGTCTCCTCCAAACTCCAGCCTTCCAGCACAGATATCTGTGCCTCAGTTTCCTCTTCAGAAAATCCGGAAGCACAAATATTTACACAATGCAAGGGCCTGTGGGAGGGTGCCAATGTCTCCACTGTTTGCTGCAAACCCTTGGGAAGTGCAGTTAGCCTGCACCTCCCTCTGAGACCCACACAAGGGACAGGGGTGAGCTCCAGCATACGTTTCCACAATGTGGCCACATTAAGAATGGGGATAACAGAGGCCATGGTAGGGGGGGTCTCTGCTGAGAGCAGGAACAGAGCCCTCTTTTTCACAGAATGAGCCATCCACACCAGAAATGCAAGTTATTTCTATCCTTAAGGAGGACCTTTGCGTGGTAAGGAGGTCAGACAATGTTGCCTCTTATTTATTGCTGACCTCAGCACTGGCCTCAGCTGCAGCCGGGCCAGCTCCGTGCCCCCTCTCATACAGCCAAGGTGCCTCGGGTGGTTGGGGAAAGGGGAATTTGTGTCATATTCATACCACGGTGTCTTTGAAACCCTTGCCAGGACAACAGGCAACAGAAATCTGCAGCCTGGAGCTAACAGAGGAGAAAGGGGGTGTTAGAGAGACTGCTGGCCACTGCTGCAACCCGACACTAGCATTCGCAAAGGTTTCTGCTTCACTTTTACTGGGACACTCTCCTTCTCCTATACAAACCCTTTTGCTCCGACTCTTCCAGGCAGCATGAGCCTTCCCAGGACTAATGGGAGACTTGTTATTCAATTCAGCATTAACCTACGGAGTCAGGCCAGCAGCCCGAAGTAATAGCAGGATCTTGCACTGCATTATGCAGTGCCTGGCTGGAGAGCTACTCAGGAGAGGCTCTTAATTGACTACCTAATGAAGCAGCCAGCTTTTCTGGTGTGAACCTGTGGGGTAAAATGCAGAGGCAAAAAAAAAAAGGCCAAACACAAATCACAGCATAATGCCATGAACAGGGATAAGGGTGTACTTCATTCCAAACAGCCTGAAAGATGAACAGATAAATAGTGAAAATAACACAAGCTCCGAGCTAGGGAGAAAATCAAAAGCTAAACCCAAAGTCAGGGACTGTCCTCTAGAGACAGGCAAGATGTAGCTATGTTACCACATTAGACAACAGTTACCTCATGTGGGGCTCTTATCGCATTTGGCATCTTTGTCTACATTTTGGCTAATAGCAGCAAACACAATGATCAGCTTTTTATAAGGAAGCTGCAGATAATCAACGGGAGTCATGCTGGCTTCGGCAGCACAGGCCAGCCTGAGAGGCGACTTTGATGCCCAGCGCTGGAGAGCTCAGGCCGGCCCTGCCAAACTGACTCACAAAGGCAGCAGCAGGGAGGCTGGGCCAGCCAGGGCAGGCGGCTCTTGTCAGCCCACAGACTGCTGAGTGATACCCATCAGGGGATTCAAAGACTGGTATGTGCTTGTTTGTATGCAGATTGCTCCTCTCTCACACTGTGATAAGGGAAATTTAGCACAAGATGGGGAAATAAATGCTCCATTGAAAAGAGTTGGTTTTTTAGGTCACCTTTAAGACAGAAGGAATCTGCAGCCACTGCTGCCTTTACTGATGTGGACAATGACAATCTGATGACCTTTAAAGCTGGTGACACCCTTGCTGATTACCCTGACAGCTCAGATGGAAACTTGGCCCATGCCTGCCTGCCTGCCAACATACTGCAGGAGCCCTGCAGCCAGCACGGCCCACCGCCCTCTCTGGAGCCCTGGCAGGGAATGGGGCTGGGCAGATATGGGCCGGGAGTGTTCCCGGATCATGGGCTCATCCACACTCCTGTGCCAAAACCTGCCTTGCCAGGCTTGATTTCGTGGGCTGTGGCTGTAAGAAAGTGTGGCTGTATCTGGAGAGGATGACTATCTGCAGGGGTGGGGGTGACAAAAGGAGCCCCAGCACCATTTCAGACCTGAGGGCAGTACTGCAGAGACTTACATCGAGGGGCATAAACTCAGCTCCAGCCTCCATCCAATATCTGCTCTCTTCCAGATCAGCCCTTGATTCTTCTCTCTCCCTCCCTCCCTGTAACAACTTCTCCTTTCCTCATAAGTTTGGTCCCTTACTGGCTCCCAACCAGACCAACAGGGTTCCTGTCTGCCATCTCTTCCCACAGCATGGCTGGGCCACCTCAGCCAGCTGGACCACCCCGCATTGCCCCATGCCCTGAGTCGGGGCATGGACCCAGTGTGAGGTCAGGCACAACCCAGCACAGCCTGCTGGGCTCACAGGAGGTGTGAGCAGGGAGACAGAGGCAAGGAGGGGCTGAGGTGGGTCTTCCCACCTGTATTCTTTGCCATCCTCTGTAATGGCAACCGGCCTTAGCAAACTCCAGTATCTGGTTAAATTACTAGACTTTCAGGACTAATCTGCATCCTAACCATAAACTAACAGTGGTGGTGAGCTGGCTGCCCAACAGCTCAATGGCCAGTTACGCAGTCCAGGCAACTGCCAGCAACAGCACTTTCCTCATCCATGTGAATCTTCACACTGTCCTGTCCTCATTGATTCACAATGAATTTAGGGAGTCTCATTCTCTTGCAGCAAAGTCTCCACATTCACATCTACCTATGGCGAGGCTGTGGGCTGTCTGTGCACCTCTTCCTGCTGCACAGCTGGCCCAGGGCCCCTTGGCACTGCTGCCTGTGCTCCCCATCTTTTCTTTAGAGAGGCTGGATAAGCAACCCTGTTGTGTTCCTTTTTGGTTCTTCCCATGGCACAGACATTTTTTTTTTCTGGTGCTGGATGCAATGACGAAAAGCCATGTGTGTTTTCTTCCAACACATCACCAAAGGAATGTGGGCACAGGGCAGGTGCCCGTGTGCCCACGCAAAACACTCTCCTGTTTGCTCAGCATGCAGGCACACCTCTCACATGCACACAGAATAGGGGCTATTTTTCAAGCCTCTTTCTTCTCAGGCACAAAATTCTGGCAAATATTTAGACAGAAACACTATTAAAAGGGCTTTGAGCAGATTTGCATTTCCTCAATAATAGTTCAGTATTAAACAAAATTATGAACAGTTCCTCTTATATCAGACTGGGAGGGTGCTGCCTCAGACATTGACAGCATTGCTGACAGCAATCACTTGAAAACTAGAGCTCCCCAATTACAAACCCCACATCCACGGAGAGAAAACACAGCATCACTGATCAACCCTGAATCACAACTCCACAGGAGGGGGAGCTCCATGCACTTCTAACAGAGGGACAATCCCCTTTTAGTCCTAACAAGCTCCACACATGCCAGGGAGTAAAGGTGTATGTTTCTAGTCCTCGAATACAACAGAGCATTTAAGGAGGAACCCTGCTTTAATTGCCACATTGTGATCCAAAAATGCACTGTCATGTGACACTGACATCTTTACCTTCTTGCAAATGTGATGCACAGACTTGCTTAAATTTAAAAAAAAAAAAAAAAAAAAGAAAGGTCCTTTATCGCTGGAAAATATGCTAGAAATCACATTGAAAAAGTGGTCAAAGGCATCTCCAGATGAAGATAATTGTGTCAAACAGTCTGGGAGACAGGCACCGATTCAGACACTCACCAGTCTTGTAGATCTCATAGCGCAGAGAGAAGCCGGCGCCTTGCCGTGCGTAGTCTGAGGTGAACTTGATATAGAGAGAGGGGCCAGAAGAGATGATGGTAGGAGGTGCAATGTTCCCACAGTGCTTGCCCAGCAGGTCTGCTGCTTCACTGTCCCCATCGCGGATCTCGATGTAGTCGTACCTGCGGAGGCAGGTGAAATGGCAGGGAAACCATCTGTCAGGGAGATGCTTCAGGATGCCAGGCACAAACAAAAACCACTCTTGGTATCTGCATATTTCACAGAATGTCTTCCAGATGGGTACCTGCGACTCTCTTGTTCACACCACACCACAGACCCCAAAACACCTTTTTGTCTGACTACGTTTAGGTCCTTTCCTCTGCTGCCATTTACATCTTTAATTTATTGCACATACATCCCCTTCACCTTCACAGCCAACATGCAAAATTTAGGACACACTTTACTTCTGTTTCTACAAAACTCCTTTGGCGCGGGAGAAGCTCAGATACAGTTCTCCTGAGTCTGCTCTCCTCCCCTGACCTCTCTTCTGAGCTGCCATTGTGCTGTTTGGCAGAGCTCACTTTATTCCAGTATCCATGTGGGATTTGGCCGAGCATGTACCAAACGTGAGACTGTCAGTGTTCAAACCATGTGAGCAGGAGCTATTTTGTGCACTGACAACATATTGGTCCTTTAGCAAGCATGGCAAGTACACTCAGTTAGCACATGGACATTAATATTAGTCCTCTTCCATCAACTGCTAATGAAGATTTTCTGTGGATGAGAAGTTTTGTGTAAGAGCTGGGTACCCACACTCATTATTGCTGTACACCCTGTAACTGCAACCTGCCTTTGCTAAACCCTACCTGAAGATGTTCCACCTGCCCATGGGCCTGGGTGTCTGACTCGTGGGGAGGAATGTGTAGGGTTAGAAGAACTGCCTCTTGGTGCAGAGACAAAAGCTTGTTGCAAAGCTTGGCTGGACGGGGAAACTGCCACAGATCCCTTAATATTTCTAGGCCATGAGTGGGCAAGGTAGTAGTATCAGGCTCTGCATGCTGTGAAAAAACAAACAGCTTTTACGTGTACATCTTGTTCTTCAGCTGCTTTCTAACACCCACGTTCTCCCGCCCCTCTCCTCTCTGGCCAGCATGCTGCTATTTACAGAAACTGACCATCTCTCTAGGACTGTTTATTTGCTTTGTATCAACCTGTTTGAACAACAAGCTACAGCTCTTCTCACGGGGCCAGGGAAGAAAAAAGCATTTCCAGGCTGCCAGGAATCTGCCTTTCTTCTTTGTCACAAGATCTTCTGTTTGGGAATGGAGAGTTGAAAGGAGAAGTAGCTTGCTGGATATAGAATGATTCTCATGTGACTCATTCCCGTTCTGCAAAGCACAGATCGGCGAGCAACAACCTCAAAACAAACTTACAGGGACTTAGTGTGCTCCTCCACAAAGAAAGATGGCCCAGACGGCTTTGGTTTCACTCCTTTCTGGGACTAAATCAGGCTGGGAGCCAGAAGGAAAATGCCTGCAGATAAAATCCTGTCTACGCTGGACCGAGCGCTCAACTAGCTGCAATCACCCAGCCTTTAACTTCATTACAGACTGAATTGGCTTGGCCAAGGTGAAATCCAAGCAGTCTGAGAACTGGCACTCAAAGAGGAAGAGCATTTGGCTTAGCTGGTGTGTGGACACACAGCAATGCAAATGAAGATCTCTCCCCCTGCTCTCTCCTCAGCTCTGCCTAGCCCCTATCACCTCGTGACCCCTTATTATCCTGACACCGGTCAGCAGCACCCTGCGTGACCCCACTAATGTCCATCATGTGTGGCTTCATCCTACCATCTCTCTAGGGAGGAGGCACATAGAAGGCAGTGTTAGTGCTTCTTCTAAGCAGAATTTTTTCCTCCTTGTTTGTCTATTTGTTTAAAGTAGTACTGAGCAAACAACGGGGACATTTTGTTCTCTAAATAACTACTTGCTTTCAGTGTGCTTGCAGCCCTTCCACATCTGACGTGCACATCTGTGCCGCAGAACTACTGGCTACTAGTGAAATTGTATGTGGCAAAAAATTAATTTGGCAAAAACATGAATGTTGGCAAAACACAGTTAATGGAGTGGACTGTGAAAGCTGCCATTTTCATGCACAGGCAGAGGTTAGCTGCATCTCAGGAAATCACATCTGTTTGTGTCCTCGTGGGGTTGTACCTCGCCAACACAGTACATGGCTTCAGCTACTTGACTGCAGTGATCACAGCTTCTGCTGTAGCTAGCACACCAAATATCCTAGTGCTCCTCAAGCCACCCAGTTCTGTGGGAGCCCTGGAATTTCAGAAGCAAGTTCTGGACCAAGAAATTTTTGCTTATTGAATGGGTGACAGACTTCTAATAATACGTACAATAGGGAATATCGCAATCTGCTCATGGGCAATCTGCAAATGGAAAATTAAAAGAATGAATCTAGTAACTAAATCATCCAGAAATATTTGCCTTTTTAAATTACTCCTGATTTGGCTTCATTCAAGTATCTAACTTAGTTTTCTCATACTGGAGCTAGTCCTTAATAAATCAAATGTTAAAAACAACTGAAAAAAAGCCCTTAAGAGAAGGTCAGGAAAACATTTTTTGCCAAATGTAAAATTAATATAAACGTGTAAGAGTTTTCTTCCCTAGTTAAAAAATCTTGGCCCAAGTTCTCTGCTCTCCATGAGGCAAAACGTTTTCTTTGGGTCATAGAAACAGAATGTGAATTGGGGAAGTATTACACTTGGGAGATAGCACCTGCCAGGATGAGCAGGAGCCCCTACTTCCTTTCCATCACAACAAGTAAGCTTTAGGCTTTCAAAATGAAACACCAAAGACATCCAATCAAAATTGTTAAACTTCCAAACTCCAGCAAGAATGCCAGCTAATCCCCACCACAGATTCTTTTGGAACCATGTGCTTCAGTCATGTCCATGCCTTGGCCCTCAAACAAACAAACTGATAAACCCCATTCTCCTCATTCTGGGTCACTGGACATGTTACAATCCAGTTTGGCCAAATCTTTTCTTCTGTTAAGCTTAAGCATGGTTTCTAGACTTTCTTCTCCCCTTGTGAAAAACGAGATGAAAAACTGGAAGGAAGAAAACCCAATCATGCTTTCTACTCTAACCATTTCATTTTCAGATAACAACAGCCTAAGGCACAGCTGGGTGGGACACATTTATGCTACCGTGGTGTTCAGACTGTCTCATACAGTGCCCAGCAATTTGCAATTCACTCATACAACCAAATCCATTGTTTCAGTCAACATGCACCAACATTCTTGTGGGCTGACCTCTCTGGCATTACCTCCACTGGGAAAGCTGCCACCTCCAAGCACATTTCATGGCCACTTCTCCTCTTCTAGGCATTGCTCCAACAAGCCAAGCAAAAACATGTGAGGGCAGGGTGCAACCTCTGTAACCCACAACTATAACCAATTGATTAACCAACTCTTCTTTTGCAGGGAAGGTGACCACAGTTGGCTGCTCCTCCAATGGCACAATGGCAAGACATTCTGAGCTGCCACTTGAGTGAGAAGGCCAGTGAGTTGGTTTGAAACCACCTCAAACAACTTTTCACCAGGGAGTTTTGAGGCTGGGAGGCAATGTTGAAGTGCTTTTAACTGCCCAGACAATGGAGGCTGAGAAAGAAGGGAAATACAAGGCTTAGATGCTCTTCTTGAAGTTAACAGAATTAAACAAAAAATGTACAATGCTTACAAATATTGCTGCATTTTAATTACATATTTTTAGTAGAAAGTGTTTGGCTGATGCTAAGAGAGCTTTTATAAACTAATTATAAAGCACTTCTACAGCCTGTATTATTCATGCTTGTCTGCTGGCTTTTTCCTCCAGTCAACCTCTCTGCTTCCCAGGCTTTTCTTTCTAGTTTTCCTAAGTCACTTTTCAGCTGGCTTCCCAAATGAGGCGCAACAATGGCAAACAAGCCCCAGCTGTAGTGATTATGAGAAGACCTCCAGCTTTTCAGTCCTTTTCTGTTGCAAAACAGCTGATCTGCTCCCTGGCTATTGAGCTGTGCTCCATGATCCCCTGGGGCCAGGACAGACCTCCCAGGTGCCCACCCAGGCACTGCTGAGCTCCAGAAACGCTACAACCTATCTGGGGAGCAGCACCAGAAAGCCTGTGGCGTTCCTCTGGGTGCTGCTCTCCAGAGGGACACCCAACACAAACAGTTTAGTGACCCATACTGCTGAACACAAAATCAACAACCCTGTTGTGACCTTCATCCCCAGGTCCCATGAGATGCTGAGTCCTTCCTCCCTGAAACATGCTTCAAGGGCATTAGAGGGATGTCAGCTTAGGATGGGATGAAACATGAATAACAAATTATTTATATGTTCACAGCTGTATCATGAGTCCTCTGAATACATAAACTTGAGCAAGCCTTGCTTCAAAGCCTAAGGAGGACTGGCCAAGCCCTGACCTAGCTGGCAGCTTTCTCTGTCTCTCTCTAGAGCTATGATTTGAAGTGGGTGAGGACTTGCACTCAGCGAAGCCCAGTTTCCAGTGCTTGCCAGGACTGGAGAGAGAGAGGCAAGGCTCTAACCTGAACTTCCCCAATGTTTAATTTGGAGCTATTATTTATAGGCGTTTCCATGGGGCTCATGAGTGCAGCTGGCAAACAGTAAAGATGGGATTCTCACGAGACCCTGGGAGGTAGGAAGGCAGAGAGGAGCAGTGTCTGCCCCAAGGTCACACAGGAAGTTTGCAGCGCAGCTAAGAATAGAAGCCAGTCTTGACTGGAGAGATTATATTATATTGGAGAAATCTGGCCTAGGTAGACAGGGAGACAAATAGGTACAGACTGCATGCCAACAACCCTAAATTTGGGAATGCCCAGGGCTGACTTAAGCCTTCAAGACCTCTGATCTGCTTAAACCATATGTCACTGTGTCTTGAATGCATCTGCTGAGGAGAGGAAGAGAAACTGCAATTCTAGTGAAATTTGGCAGGTGTTAATATTCTGCAGTTAGCTGGGGAAGGCCTGTGCTTACCCACAATAGCAGCTAGTAAATGCAATTATTCCCCCTTTGAAAAGCTGATGGGAGGTTTATTTCTCAGAAATTGCTATAAAAAGCATAAGGTTTTTTGAACATCCTCTAAGAAAAGGCAGTTACTTAGAAATTAAATAGCAGTTGCAGTATAGAGATAGTTAAGAAAAGGTGAACCAGCATCTCTGTGCTTGTTGTGCAATCAAGAGGTGGCTAGAATTAATGTCCATTACATGCTGGCTGGCTTAGTCGATTTTTCTGTGTCACCACCCATCTTCATGCTCTCTTGTATGGCATCTTCCAACCAAATCTTTATTTCATGGGTGGTTACATTGCGAAAGACAGAAAAACTTTTCCATGATGTTTACACAATCTTGAGTAACTGCAACACATACCCTTCAAAGGTTAAATTGTTCCAGAAGCCACTGAGTACTTTTAAATGATTTTTTTTTTTAACACAGCCATGATGGCAGAGGCAAGCACAACTGAAACAAGAGCAATGAAGTTTGATCTTAGCTGCCAGCCCTTAATCAGAGTAATTAATTATAAATACAGCAGATGAATTGGATTCTCCTTTGACTTGAACTGGTTTTACACATGTGTAACTCATCATTTTAAGGGTAATCACTCCTAATTTATCCTGGTGTGAGAAGAGAATCAGTCCTCATAGACACAGGCCCTGACACGGATTTGTGCACAGAACTAAAAAGCCTGTAGCACCTCTAGGTTTAGCCAACTAAACGTCCTCTGCTCTCAGTGGAAGCAGATTTCTCACACCCAGCTTGGGATGGGATTAATTGTTCTTCTGCACTGACAACAGAAGTACTTTAAATCACTCTTACTGACTAGACCTGGTGTCTGAACAAGACAGAGATGAATCTGATCTCAGTCTGAACCTTTTGGGGCCATTTTTGCCTATGCTGAGGCAAAACATGCTCACAGAGCTTGCCCTTGTTTTGCCCTGATGGAAATAACTGACTCCGGCAACAACAGAGAGAAATGGGCTATAATTGCTCTGAATCTGAAGGGATTTCACTGGATTTGAGTGACTAAAACGACAAAAATCCAATGGCAGCAGGGGGAAAGCCAGGCTGGTGTGGGGGGAGTGGGGGGTGATGGCACAGGCAAAAATGCTTAGGATTTCTCGGAAGTTTGTTTTAAATTTGATGTATCCAATTACGTGTTGTGTAATCACAGCATTGTGGGGGTTTGTAATCATTCTACTGTGCTTTGGATTATTTTCTTATCTCCTCAAAAAATCTGACCAGAATTTCTGAGAAATGAAAAAAATCCAGTTATCCAGTTAAAGGGAAAGAAAAAAAATAAAGAAAAGGAAAAAGGAAAAGAAAAAGAAAAAAGGAGAAAAAATAACCCTATTAGATTGGAAAACTTCTTCAAAAATGCCTTGAAGACAAAAAATGGAAACTATAAAGAGCATCTATTTCTACTCTTTGCGTTGATGTTTTCACCCTCTTATAAGCACTGTTGGTGGGAAGAAGCTTTCAGCAGTTTCTGCTAACTTGTAAGGGGTGGGGGGGGGAAGGTAGCCAAAATACTTCGTGCAAAGGGAGGAATAAAACATAACTGCAAAGTGCTCCTGAGGCAAGTTCTGATTCAGGAGGGAATTTCAGCTCCTAGCATGCTGCTGCCCTCCCCTGAGACAGGAGAGCAAAGGCTTCCCCGTGCTTTGCCGTTCAGCCCCAGGCTGCCTCCCTCAAGCTGTGTTGCCAGATCGCTGCAGAAAGGCGCGTTGGAGTGGAGAAGTGCTCTCATCTGGGGCATGTCTGGAAAGCCGACCGTTACATAAGAAAAGAGATGTGCTAATGTGCACTTCGGGGGTTTTCTGCAGGCTGTTGTTCAGGAGTTACACATGGCTGTTTAATTTTATTTCTGTCTCCAAAACCATCTCTATAAATTCCTCACTCTTCCATTTTTAGCTACAGGGGTCTTTTGTTGCAAGATGTCTGTGGTGTTCATTGGTGGGGGGAGAATCATGGTGAATTCAGGAATAAAATATATAAAAGCATGTTCAGAATAAGCCCCCTTTCCATGGCATTCTGCCTTCTGTTGCTGCTCTAAGGGAACTGAAGCAACTCACAACTCTTTCATACCCCAAAACGCAGGACACTTGAGAAAATGCATTTGCACTTTTCTCCTTCTGCTACAATCCATCTGTGGAAAAAATTAGACTTTGGTTTCTATGTCATTTTACTGTCACCACTCACAGGCACTTGATCACTAACAGAAAGAAAAAAATAAATATAATAAAAGATAGCAACCACAAACGGAAAATTTACTGGCAAAAAGCAGCAGAGCAGGCAGAAGGCAAGGGCAAATGCTCACTTTGATCTCTTTGCAGTGGGGGGACAGATTTCCCTTTTCTGATGGGATCCAGCACGACAGCCTAGGCAATAGATGGGGGTGAGCTTAGGTCAGGCTGTCCAAGTTCTAGGGTGCTGATGAGGATTAGGGAACGCTCACATGGCCTGCTGTGCCAGCCCTATTCCCAGAGGATCGAGTGATGTCCCATCACACCTTGCTGGTGCAGTATCAGTCATGTCCTTGGACACAACACGCAGTGAAAAGCAAAAGGAAAGAGTAAAAACTGGGATCAGATGGGGATCAGAGCTTGGTAGCTGGGCTTTCCACTATCACTCATTTGCACTGGCTTTTTTTCAGCACAAAACTGAAATAAACACCTCGTTAAGCACCAATTGTATAAAGGCAGCTGTAAGAACAGAGCCCTGACCAGCCCACCCTTACCCTCCTGGCTGTCTACATCCCTCATTAATGATGGATGGTCACCCTGGGACTGGCCCACCATAGGATGACTTTCTGACCCTGCATTTTCTCAGACACAGCCGGTTCACAGCCCAGATCCTGCCTTTGCTGATGCACAAGTGAGCAAAGCTTTGCTGCCAAGACTGGCCTGCAGCCTCCACTATTTGGGCATTCCCACAATTTGGCTGTGCCAGCTTGTAGTATGAGCTATTTCTGGGGCAAACAGTGCACCAAACCTGCCTGATCCCTCCTTGCTTACTGCATAGCACAGCATCCCCTAACCCCCTTTCTCCTCCAAATACGGGCACTTGCAGCTCAATAGCCCATCTGAACCAAACAGTGCCAAGTCTGAGCACAGCCAATGCCTGAGTGAGGGCAAGTGCTGTGCCATGCACGTGCCACACCTTGCTGTGCATTGGCAGCAGCAGTGACTTCTCACATGGTTCTCTTGGACAGCAGTGACTATCTGGGGATGTGGGAGGAATTAGCTGCTGGCAGGGGCTGGTTGGTACCCCTGAGGTGATCTCAGCCCAGCTCAGGACAGCAGGGCAGAGAGGCAGCCACATCAAGATAGAAGAGGGAGACAGAGACAAGGGAATGGGATGCAGCATGAGGCTGGTAGGTACTTTTTCTCCTTAATGTGCTCTGGGAGCAGGGGGATGGGACTGTCCCGGTTTCCCCCACAAACAAGGACCCTGCCACTGCTTTGTTCAGAAAGATTTTCTTTCAAGCAACCCTTTGTGTCACCCTCCCGTTCAGCTGTGGCAGTGTGTCTGCTTTGTCCTGCCAGTTCAGCCATGGAGTGTTTACAAGCCTCTCTCACCCTTCCAGGCTGTGGTTCAGCTCCATTGACACTGAAGGCAACAGACTCTTCTCTCTGCGTGTGATGAATCAATTACTTCCTCTGACACTCCATTACTATAGCCCTTACATCTCCAGATTGCAGATGAAAAGACAGGCTGAGAAGGGGGACAGGGAAGGGGAGAGGTCTCCTGAGGTCTCCTTAGGTCTCCTTCAATTGTTGCTCAGGACATCTGAAGAAATCCCCATCTGCCATATTTAAAGACAGAGAGATGTTTTGCTCCTGAACAGCAGAAAAATCAGAGGGTTTTCACACAAAAAAACCTAAGAAATCAAATGGGTCAAAAAACTTCAACAAGATGCAGTGAACATAGATCAATGGTGAGTCCGTCCCCTCTGCTGATGGAGATCCCAGACCTTGTTCCCACCCATGATTAACAGCCAAACATCGGTATTACCAAAGAGACAGTCATTACACCTTCCTTCTCCCTGCAAACTAACAATGTAAATGAAACCTCATACCACCACTCACAGATGAGGAAGGAAGCTGAGCACATGCCTCAAACTCTCGTGCTGCCGGTGGAGGGGTGGGGGAGCACTTCTTCTTGTTGGACATCCACCAACAACCCCAGCTCTGAGGTTTCCCTGGAGGTTTCTAACACGTGAAGCACTTCCCATGCAAACACCCTGCATGCAGCATGGCCTCAGCAGGCACGGGGACTGAGAACAGGGGCTCTCCCACCACCAGTGGAGGAGTACTGCCTGACTCAGGAAAGTAGAACTCCACCTCAAAAGATTCTTCACACAGTGTTTTCTGTACTGCTGCAAGAAGGTGGGGGCCGTCACATAACACAAGCAGCCACCCTGCTAGTTTCTGTGCCATTTGTAACAGAACGAAGTCTTTGGCAGAGGATTTCTGCTGTCAGACCCCACTGCTTCAGGCTCTGCTTCTAGGAATTCATTAAACAATAATATCTCCATGTCTGATCCAGTGTTACTTCAAAATCACACCATACTACTGTACTGCGATTGCTCACTAAGGCTGGATGTAGATCTCAAGAATTCCTTAAGATTAGCAGTGGGGCAGGGTGAGAAACCAAAAGAAAAACCCTAGGTTATTCACTCTTTCTGATGATCTACTCACTAAGCCAGCATAAGGAAGGCTTTCTATGGTGTGTTTGAACTGATATATCAAAGACAGTTGCTTAAAACATCCTAGCTGTGATTAGTGGACCATGACTCCTATTAACTTATAAGGAATTCCAGGATCACCAGACTGTGGTTTGCAACATATTATTACGTTGCCATTCAATGGTGGTGTGCAGTAGCTTGATTTAAAGGAAACTGAGAACTTGCCTCAGACTAAAACCTAACCTCCCCCAACTCCTTCAAATATGTTCTATGCTGAGTTCTGGCCAAAAGCAACTACAAATTTCTTCTGGTTTTCAGTCTGCTCTTTGCAGTCTGTTCTTTTTATTTTGCATTCATATTTAATTGCAGAATTCACACTCAGCCAGAAAAGACTGCGAATGAACTGGTTGTCTTCTGCTGCACTCTGACCTGCTCCTGTGTGATGCTGCTCCTCAGCAGCCTTTGGAGAGGAGTGTGCTTTGCACTGTTGCCATCTAGACTGGGTTTTTATGCCTGCAGATGCCCAGATCTTCTTTTCTTTATAACACAGGGAATTTTAAGTGATTCACCAAGGCAGGAACAGTGAATCAATAGCAGGGAAGGGGAAGAACACAAATCTCACAACTCCCAGAACTGATATTTGCTGGGGAGTCTGCCAGTCTCCTGTTACAGCCTGACAATAGGGATTATGTCCATTACAAAGGCTGCAGGTAGCTAAGTCAAACAGTTGCTCATTAAAAGGCTAAACTAGATCCTGTGTAAATCAAGGTAAAATCTCACATTTCTTTTACTGGGCTTTGCATCTAGTCTTTAACAAAAAAAAAAAAAGATAATTTAAAAAATATCATTCTAGCACTCCCCTCACATTCACTAAAACTTCTAACTCCTGCATCCAGACAAACCCATGATGTAGAAGAGCATTGCTAAGCCCACTGTACAACACAAAAAGAGTGACTAAGACTCAGTCCCACAGACATTTATTTAGGTTCCTAAGACCTGTTTTGGATGAGCCTCTGTGGAGGGTGTCAGCTAGTGTCACATTGTGGGCAGAAGCACTGTTGCAAAGACAGTCAAGGGCCTCAGGCTCTGCTGAAAGCAGGAGCACCTCAATGCTGTGGTTATCAGGCATCCCAGTGGTATTACTCCACTCCTATCCTACGGCATCTGCACTGAGCAGGGTCTGCAAAGATGCAAAGGATTTAGAGCTGGAGTGTAGCTTAAAGTGTTTTCTGACACTTTTAGCTGAATTCTGAACCCATTTAATCAGGAGTCACCACAGCACAGCCAGCCAGCCCAGTGCTTGCTCCCTCTCCAGATGCTGTGGGGTCCTGTTCCTTCCCTTGCTGGACAGAGAGGCTGACTAAGAAGCAAGTACACCACCACCACTACCAGTTCCTCCTCAACAGCAGGAAGGAGGGGGAGAGGTCTCTGTCTCTAATCCTATTGTTCCCAGTGTCACCAGCTGGCCCTCAATTTGTCAACATGCCAACAGGAAACAAGGTGCAAAATGAGATCTGACTCCTATGCACCGGATGTCAGTGAGCTGGCGGGTCATAGGAGACCCCACAAGAGTGTACTTGGGGCCACCACCTTCTGCAGAGCTCTAGAGCATAGAGAAGCACAGCCACAGAGCAAACAGAGATGGAAAGCAGAGAAGAAGGATGTGAACAACCTCAAGCTGTTAAGTCCTGTGGCTGGTCTCACTGTCGCAGCTAACCCATTCACTGATGTTCCATTTCAGAAAATGACCCAGGCTTGATGGGAATTATGAACCATACAGCAGATGCTGGATGGAGTTAGAAAACAGTAGTATCTCATTTGAAGACAAGTTGAGCTGCAGTGTCATGTTACCCAGACTGAATTATTTCCTGTACGTTAGAAATGTTGCTTCTGGCTACCCATGCCACAAATATATGAGCAAGCAAATGCCTTCCTTAACATCTCATCTTTGACTTCCCCTCACTGCAAATTTAAAGCTTCACTCCTCCAGTGCTTCAGCAGATGCAGCCACACTTTCCCTCACATCCTAGCAAAGACCCCCTCCAACCCCTGGCATTCTCTAGTGCTCCAAATGTATTTCTCTTTTCTAAGCATTTTGCCAATCACAAGATGAACTGCATTGTTTCTAAAATGTTTACTAATAAGCTAATTATGCCTACTTTTCAAAGCATTTACTAATTAGCTGTCCATGATTGCTGCCTTTTCTACTCTTAACCTTCACTGATGGAAGGATGGCTTCTCACAATATTACACTCTTGTTTGAAGGAGATGGCAAGAGAGGCAGGCTGAATGCTGCAGCCCCCAGCTGCCTGGCTGGCTGTGGGTTCTGGGTCTGGATGCAGTTCTCCCTGCCGCCTCAGCTCAAAGGAATTTAAGCCAGTGTCTGTCGCTCTCTAGGAAGAATGCAGAGCTGTTTTGTTCCAGTGCCCAGCTTTTTGGACGCCCAGGAGGATGGCCATGCTGCCATAAGAGGCCTTCACTGGCTGTCCAAGCTGCATGCTCACTCTTTGTGCTGTGGCATGAGAACACCAGCATGTTGCTGCCAGTGTCCCCCGGCCAGCAGTGCTCTGCAAGAGGGGCAGTAGGAGCATGCTGTCTCCCTGGCCAAATCTTGGTTCCCTCTGCCCTTCAGGCTGAGAGCAATGTGTTTCCTCCTGCCATGCCTGCCCTGTATCCAGCACACATCAGGAAGCTGTGCTTGATTCAACTCTCTTGGCACCATTAAGACACTTATGAGGTCACAGTGACCACTGCATAAATTTCCTCATGATAGTGGCTCCAGTTCCTGTTTCTTGAAATCTTCTGGGTTGGCAGTGGGACCCAAAGTCAGGAGGAAGAGCCTGACTGCAGCTCCGTGTTCAATTTGCCACCTCCAGCCTATTTTAGGAGTCCTCGGCCCCTGTCTCAGGAAACCTTCGCCAGCATTTGGCATGTGCCACCAGAGGGGGCTGCGAGCCACGGCAGCGGTCCCCCAACTCCTTCCCAGGCAGGGATCCCACCGACTGTGAACCAGTTGCAGCATGAGCTGGAAATGGCTGCAGAAAAAATCCACTGAGCATGGTCTGACTACCAGCCGGGCTTTGTAAAAACACTGTTCCTCTGGAGCAGATGTTATGACTCAACTGGAAGGTCGTCTGCTGGCAGAGGAAGCATGAGCATGTCCACTGCAGCCTGGAGGGAGTGTGCCTCTGCTGTGTGTGCACCGCCCAGCCTAATCGTCGGGCAGCTCAGCCGAGTAATGTGGCTGGGGGTGGCAGAGTCAGTAGCCAAACGCAGGAGGGAGCTTTTAGTGATCCAAAGAGGAGACCAGCAGCAGGAGGGTGGCACAAACAGAAAAGGTGGTTGGTCATAAATGCAATGACTCACACATAGCTGAGGTTTTGGATTTGGATTTTCCAAGCAAACAGAGCAGACAGAACAGCAAAATGGCAATTAAGAAGGAGTGGACAGTTCAGCTACATGACTCCAAAAGCTGGGGGGTAGCTGTCCCTGTTGCCCACCTATTGCAAATGGTTCAGGTCACTCCTGGGATCCCACATAAACCCTGGCATGCAGAAAACTGCCCAGCAACCCCCATACCACACAGAAGTGCAAACATCTCACCACAGCAGCAGCCTGCTCTTTTCCACTGGATGCCACTTCCCTGTTCATTGAAGAGATACCAATGATATGGAGTGCAGTACCTGAGCTACAGCTGCACTCACAGCACAGAGGGGAAGAAAAAACAGGCAGCCACTAGCATGATCGCTTCTTATAGCTCGGCAGATCTTTTATCAGAGCATCAAACTTCCCTTTTGGCTCTGTCACTACTGCTGTGGCCCCACAGCTGCAGGACAGCATGAACAATGGCCTGGGGCCCATACTCCCTGTCACAGCATGCCCACCCTCCCTGCCACGGGGATTCCTGCTGGTGCACAACAGCCGCAACAGCAGGAGGAGGCCACTTTCCTTAACCTGCGTGCTCCCAAAGCAAGACACTTCCCCGGAGCACAGATACAGCACTCAGAGAGTGAGGTTCTGGGGCTTCAATTACACCAAATTACTCCTTTCATGATGGTGGTGATAGAGTGCAGTTACTTCCTAATGCAGCTGGACATAGCTGAAAAATAAAAACCCAGATGTGCCTGCAGAAAACAATAGGACCAAACAGCACTGAGCAGCCACCTCTGGCTGCCACCTTGGGTGTCCATCTCTGATGTTTCTACCCTCCAGGCTGCCAAAGCTGTTCTCTGCAGCCAGCTCTTGCTCTGCCATCTAGGCAACACCAGGTTTGTAGGTCTCTTTCAGCCAGCTGCTGGCTGGAAAGAAATCACTGACCTTTCCTCAGAGGTCCCCAGGGTGCCAGGCACCTTACAAAACACAGAAGGAAATGTCTCCTGTCCCAAAGGGAAATCTAAAGCAGATACAAGGAAGGCCAGAAGGGACACAGTAAAACTGAAAAGACTTTTGGAGACATTTTTGTAGGCTTTCGAATGGGTTTTAGGAATGTAAATGTTATGCTTTATGAGGGAGAAACTTTAGCCTAATAAGGTAAAATGAAATGCTGAAAGAAGAAACAACAGAGGAAGAGGTTATGGTGTTTACCTCTGGCAGCTGGAAGCACAGACTGGCCCCACTGTTGCTCCAATAGCTGCCAGGTAGCCACACCAGAGCAGGGGACCTTGTCTGCCCAGAGACTGAGTGCCTCCATGGAGTCCATCTGCCCGTCACCTTGATGTGAATGTGCTCTATATTAATGGCGAGATGTCAAAAGGAGGGCTCTGCCCTTAGACTGTGTCTTTGACACTGATCTCCTGCTCCTGTTAAGGTTCACACCTGCAGATACAATGAGGTCTTTGCTTCTTCATAAAAAACCCTCTGACACTCAGATGAGATTTATCACTAGATGGTCACATATTATAAATGTATTGTAATGTAATGTAAGTATTAATGCTCAAGCTTTACACAGTGTCCATATTTGCCTCCTTCTGGTCAGTCACTTAAAAAAAAAAATCTCACTCCTATCCATTTCTTCCAGGCCATGTTTATCATGCACTGTTTTCACTGTTCTGTTATGCTTCCTATCAAGCACTGTCCATGAAGCTCTTTCAAACCCACTCCTATTCAGTGCTGACTCAAGGGAACAGGCACCCTAAGTCAGCTTGGCTCTCAGCTCACAGCTGTGGCCAGCAGAAGCTCAATTGCACAGTGGATAAATCGTGTTTTACATTAAGAAAGGCTCTCTTATACATGTACATGCAGAAAGGGAAATGGTGAGACCACACAGCAGATTGCCACAGTAAAGTAGAAAGCAGCAAAGGGATAATCAACACCCCCAGTGCTCATGCAGTCCTACTGCACACACAATCTGCAGCTTGGGACCAGACAACACTATCTCACAGGCAGCAAAACATGGCAAAAGTTGCACAAGACGCTCAGAGCTAAAACTGGCATCTTCCTACAGGTGGAGGAAAAGCCTGGTGCCTGTGGGGATTTCCAGCTCTCGGACCAACCTGATTTTGCTTGCCTGAGACCTTGAAGAGACAGAAGCTAAAGTCTCTCCTGCCCAGTTTGATCCCTGCCCTGCACACAACAATGTCCTGGCCAACGCATGTGGCATACCCTTCAGACTGCAAATTTGGGCCTATACAGCTTTTATTGCTGTGAATTTGGGGCAACTGCATTAGCTATGAGGAGGCTGTGCAGTTAAGCCTATGCAAGCAACAATAAAATCTGATAGCAATTGTCATTCTCACATCCACTGCAAGGCCTTGTTGTGTTCATCTATGCCCACGTTAAGCCTTTCTGTACCTTCTCCCTTCTTTATACACAGGCCTGATCCTGCAAAGTGCTAAACACCTTGCACACACAGTGACTTCAGGGAGAGTTCATGGTGTTCAAAGCCTTATTAGCCCAGGCTTTATCTGTAGGGGGTGACAAGATCCCCAATGACATCAATCAGCACACCTTCATTAGAGTTAGAGGAGCTATGCTGATTTATGATAGCTGAGGATCCAGCTCTGCACTTCATAACCTTCAGTACATCATCAAACCCATGCTGAATTCTTTGTTCTCCACAGGACTGATTCTGCAGCCCCATAAATGCTTCCTGCGTTCCTTTGTCCTTTTTTTACAAACAGAATTTCCCTCTCCATATGCAACCCCCTTTTAATCAACAGGACCAGTGTATCTAGCAGGACTGCTATGTCAGGCCTGTTTTGGGAGACCCCAAGCTCCTTCACACTCAGGCATCCCTGTAGCTGGCTGTGGATTCCAGATGAAACCCACAAGTTTATATGTCTGCTGAGACCATGTTATTAACTCAGCCTTTTATGGTGCCCTTTGATGCCATTAATTATTTTTCACTAGTTGTTAATTGTTTTTCCCAGACATCTAGTTTCTGGATCCTTTCTTAGAAGAAAAAGGAGAAAAAAAGCAAACAAAACCACCCTTCCCCCCAGTTTACCAAACATAGCAGAAGAAGTACTTTGGGAAGTCAGATCCAGCCCAAACAGCTCAGACCACCACGGCTCCAGCCTCACGTAGCTCGAATCTGTGCCTGCAGCCACAGGGCTCTCTGCTTTATCTCTGCCTAGTTGCACATCAGGATATTGCTCTGCTTTCCCAGCATGGTTTAAAAGAACAGTGAGGCTACCTCGACACAGAAAAACAAGTGGCCTTTTAACCAAAGTCAAGCTCAGGTTGAAAGCCAGTTGGGTCTTGCTTTCAGGTGGTATCAGGCCAAGTAAAGAACTACAGGTTCATTGCTCAGAGTAGGCTCAACCTGTGTGTCCAAAGCAGCATCTTACAACCTCACAGGTTGCTCCTTAAAGGCAAGGACATGCAGCACTGTGGGGGCTCAGGGTGGTGCTTGATTACAAGTGGAAGGAAGTACAAGACCCATACCACTAGCCAAAAGCAGGAAGAGGAGGTAACTATGTACTAGAGAGGAAGGGAAAGGCTCTTACTTGCAGTCATGTTTTTCAATTTCGAAGTGAGGGTTGAAGTTGAGGATAATCTTCTGGTTGGATTCAGGGGCGTAGATGACCCATTCACAGTTCTGGTGGGAGGGATAGTCATTGGGATACCCTGGCGAGGTGATGTACCCGGCATCCTTGGAGTTCAGGCGACCTCCGCATGGCTGAGCTGCAGAGACACAGAAGGGAACAAGGCACTGAAACACATTCTGGGCATCAGGTGTGCACAGCAGGTCCCCCTGGGCCACTGATAGGGGTGGTCTGATAAACACCATTCTCCAGGCCATTGACATCCCTTTGGTACTCTAATATTGATATTAATCTCTGGGCAAGGAGAATTATTCTGCAGAGCAAACATACTCCTTTCCCCTCCACCTCCTGCCACACTTACATACCACATTTCACACAGACCAGAAAAGAGAAATGAATGCTCTTGCCAAGGCAATTACAGAGCCATAAAGTAAGAGACAGATTGATATCAGATCATCTGGAGCTACCTCATTTTATCCCTTCTTTCGCCTCCTTTGCAAGCTGCTCTCTGTCAGTCTCCCACAGCTGCCTCAGGAGACACCAGAATTTGGACACTACAAATTCAGCCCAGCTGCAGGAGGGCAGAAAGCTGTGCTGTTTCCAGGGAAGGAAACTGAGGCACATCATGGATGCTGGTGAACCCAGGCCCACCCACACTGTGTGGCAGAGCTAAGGACAGCACCCGTCCTTCCCAGCCCCAGCCTGCAGCCCCATGAAAACCCCTCTCTGTTTGCTGTGCTCTCTCTCCCCAACCTTCCTGCTCCAGCAAATATGTCTCAGCAGACTTGCAAGCTAACCCATCCGCTGGAGCTGCAGACACAGATAATCAGCAGTGGTGGTTTTGTGGGACTAGCCCACAAATGGCTGGCAACGGCTGCGTGGTAAGCAGAGGAAGCTCTCTCAGCTTTGGGCTAGAACAGACCCTAGAGGGTGATTTCATAATCAAAAAAAACCATTTAATCTCATGAATGCTCCAAATCAAATTTATTATTGCATTACTTGCTGGGAGGAAAATCTGCATCATGGGGTCACTTGATAATGCACTACAAATCCCAAAGTCCTTTCTCCATGGGGCCCCAATTGTGTGTCCTGCTTCCCCTACTCCCCTGCCACCCCATCAGCACCCAGGCCCACAGGCTGCAACAGCTGCCCCCAGAAGACAGCATTGCCTCTTTATATCCAGCAAAACACACAAAACCCACCCAAATGGGCAAAACCCAACAAAACCCTAAATCCCTCCATAGGGCAGGCTACCAGGCATATGGAGTGACCCTGGTCCCACATTGTGGAAAGTCCTCCTCCCTGACAATAAGCAGTGGGGTACAATGTGGGATGCAAACCCTCATGGGATGTCCCCACTGTCAGGTTATCCCCACAGCCCCAGAGGACCCTGGACTCACATGGGTGTGAGTGGGTTTTCCCAAGGCCCGTGTGTGCATTCCCTGAGATGGAGGCTGCAGCACATCCCCAAGGGAGCCAAGGCACAGAGAAGCATCACCCTTGATATAGGAGGGTAATCACACATCCCAGCAGCTCCAGGAGTGAAGGGTGCATTCCAGTGTTCCCCACTGCCTTGGTCCTGAGGGATGTTCCTCTCCCTCCACAGCAGCACTCACTGCAAAGCCCCAAGACCACCCAGGAGGAAGCAAAGCAGTGCAGATTGTGTGGCCTCAGCCCCATGGGTTAGTGGTGGCTCTGTTCCTCTGCCATAGGGTTTGCCAGGTCCCAGGGGTGTCCCCTGCCAGGCTGTCACAGGTCCACCAGCTCTCGGTAGGGACATCCCAGCCTGCATTCAAACTGCCCTCTTGCCAGAGCCAAGGCGAGCAGCAGGAGTCAGGCAGGACCCCTCAGCAGTAATGCTGCCGGGAAAAAAGCACTTTGAATAAACAACCTGCTGCCTGCATACTGCCTGCAGAAAATTCACGTGTCCTACGCAAAAACAAGGGCAACAGGAGGGCCCTTCATGGGCCAGCGAGACTTCCTTTGCCACAAAAAAACACTTGTTTCCCCCATGTTTTTCATGCCCTCTAACACATTCATTCTTCAAAATAACTTTTTTCGCACACACCCAAAGGCAGATCTGCAGCCTTCCCTTTTTCTTAAAATAATCCTGTAAGTATCCTGAAAATACGAGGGGAAAAAATGCAGCACTGCTATGAAGAGCTGAGAATACCAAAAAACATCTGGTTTTGTTCCACAGGAGAGATTGCTCAACACACAAACATTTACAAACCTACATTCTTGCACAAATATCTTCTCTCAGGAAGGCATATTTGCCCACACATGTGTTTATGTGGGTTTGGAGGGAGGGAGAGAAAGAGACATTCACGTGGAAAGAAGAAATTCACGGACTTGTTGACATCAATGTACAAATAGACGTTAATTCACACTTCACTCATGTACGCACTTTCACACCTTCTCATAAAAATTCACACCTCGTTTGCACACATGTCCACCCCCTCCAGCAAAGGAAAATATTCAAGCTGCAGATTATTTTTCTTGGAAAGGGCAAAGTCTCGAAACAATGAAAATACAGTCAATCCTTCCACACCTCGTGATTCCCTCCCCGTCTCTCCAGCTTTCACACACATGCTACCCGCTAGGCTGATACCACCAACATCACCCACCACTCAGGAGTTGCTAGCCCCTTACTCATGCTGGTACCGTAAACACCCTGTGAGCCCTTGCAACTCAACCAGTTGGAGGGGAACTGTCATGTGAACAGAGGTGTCACCCTTCAGCTTGCTCCAGTTCTTCCCCAACAAATGAACTCAGGAGCAGAAACACAGTTCTACCCTGACCTTGAAACTTCTCCCTTGCCCTGCAAGGCCATCACAGTTCAGTGGGACTGAGCTAAGGAAAACCCTAGGCTTGATCCTAATTTCACTTCAGCTTGGCGCCCAGATTAGACTGTTGGTGCCAGTGAGGACAGCCTGAGTGAGAGGGGCTGGAGCCCAGCTCTCTACAGCAAAACAGGACAAGCAGGTGAACTCCCTAAGCAAACAAGAGCACCAGCCACATTCCTCAGGTGTTCCTGGAAATGTCACCATCTTCCTCGAGCAATGAAAGTCTCCCACCTGCAGGAAAGCTTATCTGTGTCTCTAAGAGGAACATATTTTGTCCTCTCATTCATTCTGGCCCAAGAAGTTCCACAGAAATGAAGGGGACTACTTCAGTACAGCACTGCCTTACCCACATGGTGGGCAATAGTATACCAAGAACTTGAGGCTTCTTAGAGTTATCTGAAGAGGCAAAATTACTTTAATATCTCTGTAATTGTTCTGTTGGACTTTTTCTCTTTTGACTCACAGGTATCTAGCAGGTGAACACCTGCAATGAGAACAAAAAAATCTGTCACCATGCCCACTGATGGGCAAAGGGTTTGACTCAGCAGTCATGCCAACCACTGTCTTTCTGTATAAAATATAGCCTGCCTCGTATACAGTAGAGGCTCAAGCTTCTATGTAAATGGATTCTTAGAAACTGATGCATTGCATCCATGTGAAAGAAAAAAAAAAGGTTAGTGGCATGGCTACTGCTCAGTCTGTATGCATTGGAAGTAAGACATGTTCCATAGCTAATGTGCTTCAGCATCTTTTGCCAGCTCTGAATTCACTTAATAAAATTAAAATTAAATTCTGAAGTACAAGCCAAGTCTGCCAGGTGCTTGGGACATCCCGTTGCTCAGTAAGCAAAATGCAGGTGTTGAAAGCAAACTGCTGGGGACCCTGCCAGTCCACATGGTAGAGGGGCCAGTGGAGTGCTGTGCCAACAACAAGGTCACAGGAGAGCAGCAGGACTCCTCAAGGGAGGCTAGGGAGGTCAATACTCCCTGGTAGTGCTGGAGTAGACTATGGTCAGGTTGTGAAATCTGCAGACCCCCCTTTTCATTAAGACTCACCAAAACAGAAATTATCCCTGCAACCTCCTCCATGTGGGGCCACCCCAACAGGGGAGCTACACCAGAGGATGACAACTAAGCCACAGGGATGGGAAAAGAAGACCTGGAGAAGGTCATGAGGTGCAAAATCCTGCAAATGCTGTGTTGTACAGTGCACAACTCCAAAGTTTCCCATGGAGATGGGTATCAGCAGCTGCGCTCCTCACCTTTACAAGGGGCAGACACCTCTTTGCCCTGACCTGCTGGAGGCACCCAGGCTGATGAAGTCTCCTCCTCCCTCCCTCAGGCCACAACAATCATCACTCAGAGGACCCCAAAATAACAGCCAGGCCCCAGGAACCTTCACCCACACTTGGGGTTTTTCACCTCTGCAGCTCATCAGGCGCATGCTGAAAACTTAGGCCGGGAGCAGGGCATTCTCCTACTTGAATTTCCTGCCGATTAAACCCCTCTGGATTTCCCTCACCCCAGGAGAGCAGGGCTCACTGTTATTGTTGGACCTTCCAGACAGAAACTAAAGCCAACTCTGCCTGTAACAAAAATAATCATCACCAGAGAGGCCCGTTTCACAACAAACATACGTACTACAACCTCTCAGAGCTTGTAGTGTCCAGCACAAAACTACCACGTGTTTTGATCGGCTGAGCTCAGTTTACTTTTGGGATATCATTCAGGGCTGCACACAAAAATTAGGGTGTTCTGGATGCCTTAGAAGCAGCAGTGTCATCACTATCTGTGCTGTTGAAAAGAGCAGCCTTTGAGGACAGCAAAGGAACAAGGGAGAGAGATGTGGACATTCCACAGCAGGCAGATGCACTGCCTAGCCTTGTCATTTCTCTTCCTGGCATGAGGCCCTCCAGCCCAACTTCACACTCTCATTCAACCACTGCAGAAGATTTCCATGTCCCAGGATTCAGCACTGGGCAGAGGAGATTTGCCCTGCCAACCCTATGACAGCACAACAAAATACAGGTGCTGGCATACGTGACCCCCTTCTCTCAGAGCTGCTGAACTTGGCTCGAGCCCTTGTGCAGGAAACCCATGTTTTGGTTCCGTTAGTCACACAGCTCTTCAAAGATCTGAATTTTTCAAGGTCCATGCGTGTCCAAGCACTTTGCCAAACCCTGGTATGGAGGAGACAAACAGATCTCTTCTGCCAAGGATTCATTACCATTAACGCTCATCCTGCCTCATTCCCTGAGCTCTGACCCTGGCTGGGCACAGCTGACGTGGCAGGAGCTCTCACCCCAAACCACTTGGCACAACTTTTGCAGGAGGCAGGAACACGAATATGAACTCTGACTTAAATCATACAGTTTAACCACTGGCCAAAGAGAGAGACATAGTGCAGAGGAAGCTAACAAGATTAGATGCTTTATCCCCAGTAGCATAGATCATTTTAGCAGAAGTGTGTTTGCTTTGGATTGCAAGATAAAGCTTCAAAGGCTTCCTGAACAAATTAATGGACAAACACACCCAAACAACACAAGGCTCTTACATGCACATTTCATTCTGGAGCACTACTCACATCCACATCTTGAGATTTCACACAATCAGGGACAGTCTCCTGAACATTTCATCGAGGACTTTTACCAGTTTAACTGAAATTTCATTTAAAAGTAGAGACACAGTGAAGTAGAATTTAAAGATTGCTTTTGTGATTTGAACTAGGATTTTGTTCAGTTCAAAGTGTCTCAAGTCTGTCATGAGACAAGCTCATAAAACACTGTCTGGGCTTAGGCAAGAAAGGAACGCGCCAATCCATCAGTTGAGGAATGCAGCCATTTGACTGCTTCCTAAGGCAACTGGGAAGGGATGCAATATATTCATTTTATAGCACTGGACAGCAGTGAAAGGGGAACACCGGAAAGCTCAGCAAATGGAACATTTTAGCTGTAAGCCTTTGCAAAAAGAGATCATTTCAATTTATTTTTAAATAAGAAGGGAATGTTGGAGGGAGGAAGAGAGAGAAGGAGATTTGGAGACTTCTGATACCTGCACTTTTTTCCCCCATGTTAATCCACAAAAGAATTAAGTAGAAACCTTGAAATAGAGACCTACTCAAGCTTCACCACAGAAAATGAAAGGGCCAAATCCTGCATGCAAATCCAGGTAATTTGCTTTGAAATCACTGGCGTTCAGCTTATTTCTACCCCTGGGGTTCTGGATAGCTGCCTTCCAGGGGCTCATATCGCTTTGTACTACTTGAGCCAGTGACAACCTTGACCTTTAAATGTCCATCCTGTCCAACCCCTCTCTTATATCTTTGATGAGATTTTACATCCTGCTTATCCACCTTCACTAACTTTATTATTTGTCATCTTATATCAGAGGCAAATGCAATTCCAATAGGGTAACCAATTTAGTAGTGTTAGTCTTTCTAAGGATACATGTACACACCAGCTTGCCTGTGAATGTAATCTGTGGGTCTGGAATTACAACTCCTGGCTGCTCCAGTAATCATCCCAGAGAGCATGCGAGGATGTGCGCACACAGGTAAGGGAGGTGGATAACTGCATTTTGAACTTGGAGAAATCCTGCCTGCCTCTCTGTTAGGCACCCAAGGGCTTGAAATCTCATTGAAACACACTGCCATCTCCCAGGAATAGGTAGCAGCTTTAAGAGACCCTCAAGCTGCAGGTCAGGCAGTTTCTGAGTAAAACTCCCCAGTTTTGCAGTCAGGGAAACAAATTTGGGGAAGCTTGAACCTTCCTGCATGGCAGCCTGCCACCCCAACTGTAGGTTACATGAGGAAAAAATATGATGGTGAAAATTTGCTGAGCCACCCCCATTAATACTGTCAATAACAAACTCTTTCAGGGGCCATGGAGACGAGACATTTCTAGTTGTACACATGGAAAAAAGATTCCCCTAGGATTCCTCTCTAAAGAGCTTCAGGCTTGATGAAAGGTGTTCAATGCCTCTGAAATACTAATTAGCATTATTATTACAAAAATTCCAACAAGAAAAAAAAGCTTATCTCATCTCTCATCTCCCCCCACACCCTCCCAGCTTGCTCACACCTTTTGAACTCATCTGTCAGGGTCCATTCTGAAACTGAATCCTGTTTTCCCCATCAGGCAGTGGCAGTTTACCCCTGTCTCTTCCCACAGCAGCTGGCAGAGCCTCTCAATCTCACAAACACCCCTGGCTTGGCCCTCCCTCCCAGGGGCCCTGTTGGAGCCTCAGAGCACAATGCAGTGCCTTGGCTGCTGAAAGCCCCATGGATGGGATGGGAGGGAAGCAGCCCCTTCTGAGCCACTCAGAGAGAGCCCCGCTGCAGGTCCCCCCATGCATGCTGCCAAGCAGTAGTGGCTTCAGCCTTTGGTGCTAGTGGTGGAGCTCAGCAGCAGCTGGACTTGAGCATGCTGTCAAAATTATTGCACATTCTGGTGAGTGTCTTAAACACATTGTTACCTACTATGCACATATTCAGCAGTCAAACAGAAATAGGAAAGCAGCAGCGAGCTTGGGGTGTGCATGAGGGTGAAAGTTGTCAAGGGGCTCTGGGTTTGTGAGGGACGGTGCAGTGAAGGGATAGATGCAGAAGTGTGTGTGTGGCAGCAGCAAGGCAGTCCCCCATGACTGGTGTGGCTCTGTGTGTAAGAGGAAAGGTAGAGATCTGTGTGCCTGTGAAGAGAGAGGGGGAACCAGGGAGATTATAAATGTGTGTGTGTCTACATGCACAAGGGGTTTTCCTTTTTCCTCTTTCTGCATGCATCCATTTAAAAAAGGGGGGGTTCAAAGGAGCCTTTCAATAAAATGCAAGCAGAATAAAAGGACAGCATCTTCCTAGAAGGGGCATAGAAAAGAGCAAGCATTCAAGCCCTACACAGACAACACTTCACAGCTATGGGTGACCCACCAGAACAGCTGGGCAGATGTCTTGCCTTTGTCTCAAATGCATGGGAAGAAATGAGGGCAAGTTTCAAAGACCTGGAGCCCAATATCTCTGGAGCCCATTTTCTCTGACTCATCAAGTATGAAGAGAGGGGAAGAAGCATTCAGATGGAAAGTCCTTACAGCTACCCACCCCTGCAAGTTATACTTCAGGCTGTTTTGCATGCCAACCTGTTGCTTGTACCTCTTTTCCTCTGCTTACAAAGAGGTCACCTCCCCAAGGCAGTAGCTGGAGCCCCAGCCTCCCAGCATTACTCTAGCTGTCCTCCCTGATTCATGGGCACCACTTGCACAGAGAAAGGGTTACAGATCCAAGTGGTGATTTCGAGTGTTTGGCCCTGTGCCTGCTGACCTCGTGCTGACAAACCTCTCCTCTGTGTCTGTGTTTGTCTCTTTTCACTGCACAGGCATCAAGCCTGGCTCAGGATCTGGCCTTCTGAGACTGCGCTTTGGCTCAGGCAGGGAGCAGGCTGACCCTTTGATTCTGAGTGTGATTAAACCCATGCTACTGTAGCGCTAAGCCGTGTGCAACACTGTTAGCAACAGCCTGATTTATGTTGTTGCTAGTATTGCGGTTTCCACCAGGGTGTAGACAGGGATTTCGAAAATAGCCCAGCTACCTCTTTGTCTGTGAGTGTGTATTATAATTAGAAATGTGTCAAAGGGCTCTTACAGAGTGAGGATGGAGCTGGAAACGTTCACACCCCACTTCTGCCCCCACCCCCGTGCTGACACCATCAGCCCTGGCTTGGGTGTGTGCAGGCACATCAGCTCTCCGCACTTCCCGGATTAGACAACTGTATTCCCAAGACCCCGGCGCGGGGGGCACGGTGGTGGTGACTTCACTACACAATGGAGAATAAGTTTAACAGCTTCCAGTTTGCTCTCAGGCTGCTGAAATCTGCCCCTACCACTGTGGCTAAATGACAACTTTTCTTTTATTTCGATTTCAGATAGGATCACGCGTCTCAGATGTAGACAATTTATTTTCCTAGCACAGCTGGTCTGTCAGAGGTCATATAATTTGGCAGCAATCCCAGTGCTTAAAAATTAATTTTTCCTTATTAATACAACTGGGGGTCCCACAGGATAGGATCCCAGCCTTATCTGAACCTGACAGCTTCCTAAACCCCATGAAGGATGCTTTTTCCTCTCAAGCTATCTGCAGTACAAGGCCATCACGTCCTGGTGCCTGGCAGCACTGGAGGTTTCTGCTAGGAAACCAACCCATCCGCCAACTGGGACGGGAAGTGCTGCCTTCTCCAGCCCGGCAAAGTGGAGTACTTTCTCATTTTAACCTTCTAAAGCCACACACAAGGTACAAAACACAGAGAAGATACTGTGAAGGAGAATGGGGGGGAGGCGCAGAAGAAGCAAGGCACGGAGATGGGAAGTGCCTCCAATAGAGCCCTCTGGGACCAATATGCATGCCTGTCACTCCAGACACCACACACCATGATTTTCTGTAGCAGTAGAAGTGGGAAAACAAAATCCAGCATCCTAACCTGGGTCAGAGCCCTCCACCGAGCTTGTATCAGTGGCTTTCAGTGATGCTCTGACAACTATCTGATTCCTAGTCTAAAAAAGCTTTTGTTTCTAGTAAAAGCTGAGTTAACAGCACACAAGCATAAGGCACTACACTCAGTGCCTGTGTGGGTGTGTGCGTGTGCGTGTTTGTATGTGTGGCCGTGCGCTTGCTTGGCAGCAATTTGTTTTGGTCCCCCACCCCACCTTGCTACATCTCCCAAGTCACTACTAAAAATAATAGCTCTTAAGTAAACTATTCGGAAGGCTTCAGAGTGAGCTTTGCTAAGAGCTGCATAAACATCATCTGAACGGCTCAGTACTTGGGTCACTCAAATCTGTTACTTTCTTACTTCATTGCTTTTTACGGGGAAATGAAAAACACACAGCCATCCAACCTTCAGATTTATCTTCGCAGGTCTCCCACCCACTCTCCTCCATGGTTATCTCAGGGTTTGCTTGGCTACATACAAATTGGCAGCTGCACTGTTTATCTCTTACTGTAGAAAAATTGCATGAGGGTTTTTTCCATGTGGATTATCATATTATTGTCTATTAAAAACGTCTCCCCTCTCTACTAACCTCCCTTAGGGAACCTAAAGAGGGACTTCCATAATGGGGGAAGGCTTTCAGATACACCAGACTGAAACATAAATCCATCTACCTCTGGCATGTTTCCCTTACTAGGCTAGCTAATTTACTGGAGCTGAGTGTAGCCTGATTGAGGTTTGCATCCCATTACCCCCGTACCTTTGCTGGCTGTGCTGGCAATAAAGTCATTTGACCGGATTTGCAGCCACACATCATCATATCGGCAAACCACCGCTGGTGTCGGCCACAGAGAGACAACTTCCTTGCTGGCTCCAACACCATGTGATGCTCTGCTTAGCCGGGAAAACCCCGCATTCAAATAAACACTGCTTACAGCGCCTGAATGGCCTGAGAGACACGGTTTGCTCACAAACCTCTTCCTAGTTAACAGTCCTGATGCCGAACTCACTCCAGGATAGAAGGAGGTGAACGCACGGACACAGGCACACACTCGGGCTCAGCGGCCACAAGGATCACAGCCAGACTGGCCAATGCACCCTCACGAGCCAGCCTCAGGTTACAGCCCGATCTGCCACACCACAAAACCTACTCCAGGAGATCAGACACTGCTTCTGCAACAGGGATCATCCGAAAAGACTGTTGCACTCAGCCAGGGCCTCCCAGGACACTGCCTTTCTCTTCATCCCATCAAGTGCCTATTCGTTTTCCTGCTTGAACAAAAGATGAGGGGGTTTTTTTCTTTCCTTTATAACCATAAGGAAGGAGGTGATGCCAACCGGCAGCTGAATGTATATCTGTGTCTGTGCTTCGCACTGCAACAGAGCGGGATTTCCTCAGGCAGCAGAGATTTTCTTACTTCCCATTTTCAAGAAGCAGCTGGGTGGCCACTCAGCTCCGGGGTAGGAGAACTCAGAATCCACTCTGCCATCATCTAACGCTGCTCGGGTCAGACCGCAGCTCAGGGCCCTGGGCCATGTCCCGAGGCCCCGACTAACAGGAAGGCAAACCCACAGCTCAGCAGCTGCTGGCTTGACACCACCGTCCTGCCAGGCAGCTTGAGCGCAGACGGAGCCCCGAGAGAGCACTGGACGGCATATCCTTTTCCTCCAGAGACTATTACAGATCGGGACCCTGTTGCCCCCACTAGCGAGACTCAAAGCCAGTGATCGGGGAGCACAGGGCTCAGCTTCAGCCTGCCCCACTTCTATCCCCATGCTGAAGCAACCCAAAGACGGGTTTCATCCCAGCACCTCCTGGCAGTCCAGCCTAGCTTGTCAGCGAGGAACAGAAAAACACACTCGCGTCCCAATACTTGCCATGAACCCGCCTTGTCCCGGGACAGCCCAGCGTGTGCAAAGTGCGTGCCGGTACCGCACGTACCGCGGGCAGCCTTTCCTGAGTGCGCTGCCGCTAAGCTTCGCCTGCTCCCAGCCCTGCACAGCCCCGGCTGCCTGCTCCCGCCAGATGATTTTAATTTCTCACCTAAAGTTTCCCAAGGTTGCAACTGGCGCGGGGCCGCGGACACTCGGATGCGGGTGTCCGACATGCGGCTGGTCCCTACCGCTTCCCCTCCCTTGCCCGCAGCTCCCCAAAAAACCAGCACGCAACTTTCCAATGCGGCTCCATCCCCTCGCCTCTCCACGCCGGGCGTTGGGAGCCGCGCGGCTGCAACCTCTGCACTCCTTGCCGGGGGCGCGCCATCCCCGCCCCGGCACACCATGAGCCCCTCCAAAGCCCGTGCTGCGAAAGCTGCCCGGCGCGGCCGATCGCTCATGCGTTCCCTAAATTTATTCCCACGCAAAGCATCTATGCGTGAGCCGGGACCGCGCCCGGGAACCCGAAAGTTGGGCGGATGGGGACATCTCTCATCCCTGAGGGCGCCTTACCTGTCTCCGCCGTGCCTCCAGAGCCGGGCAAGCACAGCCCTAGAAATCCCCAGGCGAGAAGAAACGTATCCATCCTCCGGAACAAATTATAAAAAAACCCCGAAACCCGCAACACAAGACCCAAGGCTGCGGGGCCGGGCGTCGTCNCCGCGCTGCCGTGTCGCGGGTGCCGGCCGGACCCGCCCGGGCGCTGGCGGCCCCGCACAGTAGGCAGGAACTAAACCCGATGGAAATAACGGCAAAAGAGTCGGCTGCGCGAAGGGAGACACCCAGAAATTGTCGGATGGGGGAGCATCAGGACAAGGATTGTCCCTGCTCGTGGGCTTCCGCCGCTGCCGGCCGAGACCCAGAAGCGCCGAGCCTCGACCAGAGCCGCCTGCCAGAGCGGGGAGCGGCAGCGGGAAGCGCACGCTGCCTCGCTCCTGGCACCCGCGTTGCGGTGCACGGGCTGCCACAAGGGACAAACGCAAACCCCCTCCGGGGCTGCACCACGGTTGGCTTCCACGCTCCAAACCCGTTTTCTCCGAGATGCTGTCTGAAAACACAAACCGAGAGCAGCGTTCACTTAGTCATCCTAGCAGTGCTCGTAAAGTTTGTTCGCCTTTGCCCTGTGAGGGTGGGGTCTTTACCCGAGCTGGAACTGCTGGGACCGTGCGTTTACTTGTTGCTTATATTCACAGACCACAACAGGCTGAAAAGCTGGTGTCTGGCAAACTGGGGCTAACGCACACCTCCATCCTCTTTGAGAGGTGAAATTTCAAAGCAAGTGAAATAAGCCCTAAAACCCTGCACCAAAACGCTGTTTAAAAGCAGTTCCTTTTTGTTGTTGATGAGTCCCTATATTTTAGATTCCAACTTCCAAATAAACAGTAGACAAAACGATTAAAGCTATGTTATCTCAGGTTTTTTAAGTTGGTAATTAGTGAAGAGATACTGGCATGTGGCAGAAGTGAGATACATCATTGTGTGGGTGAGAGGGAAAGTAAGAACATTTCACTGGTATTCATTTAGGGTGATGAGACTAATTATTTTGTACTCTGCTGTCTATCAGTTACGAGTAGCATTACCAGCTCACGTCAATGAAATCACGATGCCAACCTGTTTAAGCACATTCACACAACACAAACGCTTAGAGTTCCTCTGAGGCCAGTGGAAGTTCATTGACAGCAACAGATTTGGCCTGACAGATAGATCTGATATTTCAGCCGTTACCCTGAGGGCTGTAGCATCTCTTTTCCTTCTGTGTGTTTTGATACCTGATTTTGCATCTTCTGTGGCTCAAACGTGCTCCAAAACCCGCTGAAGTCAATGCAAAGCCAGTGGCAACAGAGTCTACTGTCTATTTATTGTATTTTCATGTGGAATTATGCAACAATTATTTACTACTTGCTTATAGTTAGACTACTATCAAGCTAGCGAAGTGTGATTTTTTGCGTGTATAAATAGCCCTTGCAAAACATAACACAGATATCAGAGTGTAATATAAACCCACAGCATGAATCATTCCTTTCTTAAGACATGCATGGAAAAGGAAGAGGTTACCAAGCCCTAATCAGAGACAGCCCCATCTCACATACCATATGGCATGGGGGCAATTTTTCTTCCATTATGTTCTGTTTCCCCTGGTTAAGGTCAATAGAAGAGTGCAAACACAACCTTGAGCTGATAACAGCTCTGATCTGTTACTGAATGTAGAGAAGATAACCCTAGGAAAGAAAATGGTGATGGGAAATGAAGTTGCCTGCTGCTCCACAGAGGTTTTTCTCAGCTGCTTTTCAATTACTCTCCACAAATCCAGCCCTGTGTTTAGTGTGGGATCTCAAGTCTCCTCTCCCCAGCATGCCACTGTCAGGAAAGGAAAGGCACAACTAAAGAACCAAGCAGTGCTACTGCAGTTTCTACCACTGCAGGTGTTCAGGACAGGATGATAATAGACCTGGTGATACCTATTATTCCAGCTCAGGTAGAAGTGTGTCAAAAATACTTCTTTTGGAAGCGTTTAATACTCTGACCCTCTCGCAGATTTGAAGGCACTGAGCACAAGGTGATGCTATGTACCATGACCTTACCTCTGCCTGTTTCCAGGGGCAGCTGCTACTGTGGGCATTGCTCAATGCCCCAAGGGAGGCTGGACCTCATCAGCTCTTCATGCCAGAAAGGGCTTCTGCTTCTGCCAAAGGGCTCTGGGCTCTGCTCAGTCCTCCTGCAGGTATTTAAAACCCACAAGTAAGCACTCATCAAACCTATTGGGAACTGAAGCATTTTTCCATGTCTGTATGTCAGAAACATCCACAAAACCTCTCTGAAAATGAGACAATATGTAATTTAATGGTACTGTAATATTTAACGTACCGTCTGCATTAAATTTAGTTGAAGGGATTTTGCAGCCCAAGCATTAGTCAGAGCTGTGATGCAGTGAAATTTCCCCCATCTCTCCTCCCCTCCAGCAGAAATCCTCCTCAAACACTGCCTAGTTTCCTGCCGCTGACCCCAGGGCCTGTGTACCTAGGGTTTTCCCTGGTACTTTGCAGCTCTGCTCTTCTCCTCCCTCTAATTGCAGCTCCTTTTAAACATTGATCATGCAGCCTCATTTATTTTCAATCACAGCTTCCTCTTTCTAAATGAGTCCTTCTCTCCCCATGAACTGACCATCAGGAGATGTCTGAAAAGCAGGAAATCCCCAAGTTTTTCCTCAGAAAAACTTTCCTTCCTTTCTCAATCCTGGTTTAAAAGAAAATAAAATTAAAACCAAGGCATCATGTATTCCTGTAACCTTCTCTGGGCTCCAGAGTAGTTGGACAAACAGGTTGTCTCCCCCAGTTTTATGTCAAAACATACTATTTCCAATGCAGATCTTGACAGCCTTCCAGAGAAAACAACTCGGCAGGACTGAAACAGGGTTAGGAATGAGAGAGGGGAAAAATGATACCCAGCCTAGATAAAACCATAAGTATTGTCAGTCAGCAGGAGAGCAAGGACTCAAACATTTTTGGCAGGGTATCCAAGGAGCAGAAGCGCAGGACATGGGGGCAGACAGCGTGGGCTGTCTCCCAATTCTTTACAGAAATGCAGACTTCTTGTTGCACTTTTCCTCCTCCAGACAGTGCTTTAAGATCCTCAGCTAAAAAGCTCTAAGTGCATCATATAAAGTGTTTTTATTAGTCCATCAGGTGCATGATTGTGAGCTCTCATTTTATAGCCACAAATAGCCAATAATTACCTTAGCATCCCATTAGCCCTAGCCTTTAACCAGACAGTTTGCTGGGGAATTTGTTCATACTCAAAAAGCAGGCCACTACCCCAACTTGGACAAAGCAGTTTGGCACATTGCATTCAAGTCCATAAACTTCCAGTCTATAGAGGTGGCTTAATTAGCAAGCTGGCCTGTTAATTTTTCACGGGGAGTACCACATCTGCTAATGTGCTTGGCAGTGGCTGCAGAGCAAGCCCAGAGGCTGCCCCTTCAGCTCTTGGGTGCTGTAGCAGGCTAGTGCTTGCCCACCCCATGACTGCTTGCCCACTTCATCAGTGTCTTCCCACCCCGCTCCTGCCCACCCACCCTGTTATTGCTCACCTCCTTCTAACATGTCCCCGACATTTTTCCAGCTGCCAGCCCATCTTCCTGGCCAGGGAGCTGCTTTCTCCCCCTGCCTCTCGTGCACGCAGATACCTGACACGGGGAGCACCGCTGGCATGCAGTGCTCCCATGCCCGGCTGTGGTGTGGCCTGAAGCTCAGGCAGCCACGTGGGTTCTGGGCCAGCTCTGCCCCGCTGCGGTGCCAGGAGCTGGCGGCTGGCTCTGGGGAGAGTACGGGAGCTGCACTGACTGCTGCTGGGGAAATGAGGGGAGTGCTGAGGCAGCCTGGAAAGGAGAAAAGAGAAGAAGAAGGGGAAAAAAGCAGAGGTAAAAGAAAAGTAGAGAAGGGAGGTGGTGAAACAAAGATACAGAACAAGGGGATGGGAGGGAAAATGCATAAACAGCAGGAAACAGGGAGGAAGAAAACTAGTGGAGTTAAAATCTGTCACGGGTTTAGAGGAGAGGGAGGATGATTTCTGCCGGCTCAGGGGGTGCTGAGCCACAGGAGGGGTGCAGAGGTGCTGCTGGGGGCCTGCTCCGTGCAGCAGACTGAGCAGGGGGGCAGTGGTACTGACACGGGGGAGGAAAGGCCCTGCATCTTCGGAGTTAATAAAGAAAGCTTTCAGACCTCAGCAAGCTGACTAAATTAGGCAGAATATAAAGGTGCTGTATTATTTCTCAATACAGCAGTGGTATGAAAGGAGGCAATGGGTTCTTTTGAAGCAGCTGAAGCAGCTGCTGTGTAATCCAGGGCTTTCAGGTGTACTTCAACCAAATGCTCTCCTGGTTTCAGCAGGTTAACTTCATTAAAGGCTCCATCTACCACTTTAATGTTCACTGAAATCCCACTGGGTGGGTATATTAAGCAGAAATAACCCCCACAAGATTATTGCATGTTGTTTGGCACAGTGACTGGACCTGGAGGAGAGAACAGGGTAGGGGAGGGGGGCATACAGTGGCCCAGGCTGGAAGGACAGATTCTGAATTGCTGTAGTGTAGCAGCAGGCAAAAAGCAGATGCCCTTTTGCTAAGGGCATCAGAAGCCACTGCAGCAAAACTCCAAGCCTGCAGGGAGCCATCCCTCCTGACCCCATCTCCACAAATAAACTGCTTGGTTCCTCTCTGCTTTGGCATGCTCCTTCCCCATACACCCACAGGTCCCCCAGCTTGTGAGGAAGGTAGTGATTTCTCACAGCTTCTCCTCTTGCAAGGAGGAGACTGTGGAGCTGTAAAGGCCATCTGTTCTTCCAACAGACCCTGGAAATTCTGTGGGCTTTGCTGCTGTGAGCTTTGACTGGGACTTGAGTATCTTACCCCACTGTAACTGTTGGGTGCAGCTAAGACTCTTGAAAAATCAAAAAACTTCTGGTGTGAGGTGACCCAAACTCTGTATGTTCACCTGCTAAAAGTGTGAAAAATGAGGTCTAAAAAAACAATTCTTAGAAGTTAAAGTATAAAGTTAAAAGTTGTTAGTTATAGAATAGTAAAAGTTAAAGTAGAAGTTAGTAGTTATCTTAGTTACCAGAAACGCCCTGTGCTCGTGTTGAAAAGTCTGGCTCTCAAGATAAGAGTGTCGTTTCCTTGGTAACGAAAGACTCCTACCCCCGAAGTCCCTGTCTTCCCCTCCCACTAATATGGTAATTTAAGATCCCCAGATAAAAAACGGGACAATTTCCAAAAACTTACAATAATTATTCTCCTTGGCAATAACCTGAGAAAAAGAAATTTCAACAATCAAGACAGAAGAATAAAAGTCAACAGGACGCCAGCAATTTCAATCTCGCCATGACCAGGGAAACTATCAAAACGACTTGGACTTCCCAGGAAAAAGCCAGCAAGTCGAGTTCTAGGGGAGGAGCTTCCGTGAGAGGAGGAAGAACTCCCGCTCTGCCATTGGCAGAGCGTTCCTGCCCTCTCCATCCCAGCACTACAGCGAAGACCACCCCGCTCCACGAGGCGCTTGATTCTAAGAGCTGATCATTTAATTAATAAAGGCATATGAAGGAGATAACAATGACTCCTGCCCAATTTATTTCAAAAGCACCCCAAATGGCCCACTGACTGTGGTTCCTACCCACTGAGCAGCACATGGGCAGCTTAATTCTGGAGAAGGTCCAGCTGGACCACACTCCAGTTAGGGTCAACAGCAAATTTTCCACAGACAGCATTAGAGGGACACATTTGTGGACTTCTACACAGTTAGAGTCACAAACCAAGGGCCTCGTTTAAAGTCTGCTGAAGTTGGTGCAAGTTCATCCATCAACTTCACTGATGGCTGGATGTGACCCAAGTGGCTGAGCCTTGCAAAGCCAGCATGATATCTTTAACTTAAGTGCTGCTGTTGCCTTCGCTGGGCTGGCTTCTGTGGTGTGTCATGGTCTGTAGTAGCCACTTACAGGGCTGTGTGCTCAGTGTTAGAAAGGGCCACACCACCAGGCTTACTAAGACAGCTCCTTAAAAATACACAAATTCTTAAACCAGCAAGTCAGTTAGACCTCCCTTTGCCTGAAACTTGGCAAAAAAAATTTCTTAGGACAGAAGCTATTTCTTTTTTCTTATAAACAAAATGCCATTACCCATGCTTTGGCTGTTAGCTTGATAGATTCTGGCAAGAAAACACGTGTGTGTATTTTAAAGGGATTTCTCTTTTTCTTATCATGGTTTAGCTTTTGACCTCACCCTTCTTACCCCTTCCTCTCTCCTTCCCCATCCCAGGCACATTCCGGTATGACTTCTGTGGTGGTACATCGCACAGCCCTCCCAGCAACTGTGGTTAGCAGTTAACTCCCTCCAGCAGATAGCACATTCTTCTGGAGCACTGTCATGGGGGAAAGCATTGAGCTGTGAAAGGTTTTCTTTCCCTTTTAATCTTTTATTTTCTTTGATGTTCATTTTAAAATAAATTATTGTGCCTTATATTTATTATGGTACCTGGCTGTGCAAGGACCAGGACCTCTCTTCTGTCCAAACACAGACTCAGAGACAGTTCTTGCCTCAAACAGTTTACAGTCTGAAGAGACAAAGCAGACAAAAACCAAGAGCCAGATACAACATGGATGACAAGCCTGTGGATTACTTTAGCATTTAGTTAAGTTGTAAACTGTTGAGGGAGAGATTGCCATTTGGCTATGCCTGTGCAATATCAGAAGTAGGAACTTCTGATGCTGCTGAATTGTTGTTTGGAGATGGTTTTTAACACAGAACACTTAGGTGAGGATGTCCCAGAAAGTCAGCGATTCCTAAGGGAACCATTGGTTTTCACTTGACTTCACCTAGCATATGTCAGTGACCCCAAAAAGCAATCTCATAACAGAAAAAGCCATGCAAAATCTGCTAATAAAAGATCAGAACAGATCTAGAGGATCCCAGCTGATAGCTGTAAGCCATGCTGAGCTGTGTTTTCACCATGGCCAAACACTCCTGTGTTTTGAGAACATTTCAAAGCATATTTGGCACAGAACTTATGTATATGCTTCCTTTCCTCAAAAGTTCTTAGTGGCACTATGGTCTTGCCCGAGACAGTTCTGCTAGATGTATCAGGCTGAAGATCATCTTCGTAATTCTCCCTTTGACATAAGCACACATCTCAAGTCAGATGTCACATTTATGCCACTTCCTAGACAAGAAATCTATAATCTTAGAGGAGCCCTACCGTGCTTCCCTTCCCTTTTTGAATGTTTGGAATCACAGTCATCACACTTTCCTTCTGGAAATGGGACTGCTTCCTTATCATTGCACAGTAGACCTTTTTTTCCCAAGAGGGGTCATCCCTCTCTCCACAGGATCCTGCACACAGACCCTATTGATTTTTTTAGTGTAACTTCTTCTGGAAATCAATGGTGCTAAGGCTGCTTCACAGCCAATAGGGTGGCCATGAAGCCCATGCCTCAAAAAACTGCACCAGGTGGTCCTCCAGGGAATTGGGACTGCACAACAACAGTCAGGAAGCAGCTAATTTTCTGGCCAGCTTCTACAGCAGGGCAGTGAAAATACTCTTGTGCTCAGCTGCCTTCACAGGACATTAGGAGCGCATGGCTCCTCTGCAGATTCAGGCTGTGCTTCTCAGAACTCCTAACCTAGGGCTTAGCAGCAAGAATCTGCTGAAGTAAAAAGGTGCACTAGAATAACTATTATCAGGCACTCTGAAATGAGAGGTGGTTTTGTGGCCACGTGGCTTCAGATTTGGAGAATCAGTAAGGTCTTTTGGTCATTCTGAGCCAGAGAAGTGATCCAAGACCTACCCCAGTGTAACCCTGTGGGTAGTACCAGACCTTTACCATACTCCGTTTCCTTTCCATGTCAGCAAAATGGGGCAGCTGATACCTTTTCCCTCCCACCTCTTGTCTGACTTCTTTGCTTGATATTCCACTCCTGACTATTCTCTCCCCATGTACAGACAGTGGATCCAGTGGTTACTGTAATACAAACAATCCTCAGGTGCAGGGTTTTCTTTTTCCTCCTCAGTGAGCTGCATTTATCAGCATCAGCCATGAGCCCAGCACAGTCAGGCTTCCCCTTGCTCTCAGCACCTGAGAGCATTTGGGTTCATAAACCTTGCTATTAATAATACATTGTGCAAAGTTGGTACAGAGCTCAAAGTTTTCTCTGTGTGTGCTGCAGTTTGATTTTAACTGTGGGTATCATTATCATCAAAGAGACTGAGGAATGGCAGCTTTTAGTTAAACAAATGGAAAGCTGTATTTAGTCTCTTTTGCCACATTGTGATAAGAAAGAATAAAGGCTTTTAAATATATTTTACAGCTGCTGTTTCTTAGGTTTTTCTGTCTTACTATAGTCTCTATGGTTCTGACTGGGAAGTTGTTGTAAAAGCTTTTTGTTTTTAAGGCTCCTATTGAAATAATACATATTAATTGTCTCATTCCTGAGTTTTTTGTTTGGATGGGAATTTCAGATGGCAGGGTGGAGGGACAAGCTGTAAAGCATCAACAGTTGAGAGAGGATGTTCTGGGTGAGTAATGAGAGAGGGGGCCTAGATATCACACTGCTAGCAAAGTGTGAAGGAGAAGAGGTGTCTGCCCGGAAAGTGAGAAGACAATTGGCAGAGGAGCCCAAGGCTCTTTGTAGGGAGCAGGGCAGAGGCAAAGCTGGGAAGGAGGAGCTGAAAGTACTCAGCAAGGAAGCCAGGTGAGAGCAGAGAATGCTGGAAAAGAGCAGCATGAAACTAGTCTTTGATGAGAAGAGAAGAGCTGGACTCCTCATACTGTGGCCACCAGAAATGAATATCAATGAAGCAATTAGTTGTGTGAGCAATGGAACAAGTGAATGCTGCTTTCTTAGAGGTGCTTAGCATGTGGTTGGATTCATGGATGCATAATAAAGGTCAAGCTCAGGCTTTTCCTGACCTGGCGGCACTAACATGGTCTGTCTATCTCCCCAGCTGTTTTTTGAAATCTTGCAGATTTGTATTTCTGATGAAATTGCCCAATGGTTCAAAAGTTGCTGTGGCAGCAGCAGAGAAACACGTGATCATATACCGTACATAAGCCTCTTCCTTACACACTTATCCAAATGTATACAGGTATATCCTAGTACTTGCAACACCCTGCTATCCCTGGGGGCTACAGATAGTTTGGGAAAGCTATAGTGATTGCAATTACCCCCATTTTACATGACACAACACAGAAATACTAGACCCATTCCAGGCAGAGCAGAGGCCCCCATGCTCCTCACCACTGCTCACCTCAATCTTAGGGACTCTAAGAAACATTTTTACCTTTCACCTGCTGAAAACATGAAAGCAGTGTCTTTCTCTTCCAAGTGCTTTAACATGTTTGAATCAAAGGTGTCCAGAGATGCCCATGTGAGATCCCTCCTTCTCTAGGCTCAGTCCCACAGCACAGCCACAGGTGGCTGTCACCCAGTGGAGACTGGTAACAGTGCTGATGCCAAACAGAAGGTGAGCAGCAAAGAAGCCCCATCTGTTAAACACATGAAAGGTGAATTGATGTGAGTTCAAGCCAAATAGTGAAATATAGCTGTGGATCTGAAAACTTTGTTCCAAAGAAACAAAGCCCCACTTTAAAATAAGTCCAAAAAAATCCATCCTGCTTCTATTGAAGTCAATGGCAAAATTCCCACTGCTTTAACCAGGAACAGAATCAGGCCACTTCCAGACAGATTTACAGCCAACACATGCTGTAATGCTTGCATACTGCATGTGCTTACTTCTATTTCCAGCCATGTTAAAAAATTACAGCAAATGCCTATGGATTTGTGTGTATGAGTTATTGTGCTGCTAATGAGAGGAAGAATTACCCGAACATGGTTTAGATGGTCATCCGTTGCCAGCACAGATGAAATTGCTGGGTCATCCACTGGCCTTATACTGCTGTTCATCCCATTAGCATTTCCATTAGAATTATTGCAAAATGTAACTCTTTTTTTTTTTTTCCCAGATGAAGGGAGCAACACAGACTGTGTTTGCAATTAGTGCTGCTAAGAAATTGCAACTGGAGCTGAAGGCAGGCTCCTGTGCCACACTGAAGCCGTGAACATGACACTGCTCTGACAGGAGCACTTCTGCTTAACTGGGGCAGTAGGAGAGGTTCTAAGTACAGAAACAAACAAAAATTACTTCTTCCAGCTGAAGGCCTCTACACATAATGCATACATGCCTGCGCACCAGCAAGGTCTCCCTAATTCATTCCCATATGCTTCTTGCTTTGGGTAGCTGAATCCCTCCCTCATATATGTTAAGAAGTTTGGAAAAAAAAAGATTTGTGTGAGGTTTAGACTGCAAAGTACTGCCTGCAACCAGTGGGTTTCTCAGAAGCTGCTGTTTGCCAGCTTTTTTGGTAACTAGACCCCATATTCTTTGAAGCTATCATTACGAAAAAAAAAGAAGAAAATCATCTCATGGCTAAGCCTCCCTCCCCTCACTCCTCCCACTTTGAAAAAAACACCATCTATTGTTTTCCTGTAATTGATCAAGCATAAACATTCAGCTCTACAGTTTTACAACTAATCACTCTACTTCTAAGACACGTGTTTCCAGCTATGCAAGGCACCAGCTGCTGTCATTCCAATGGATATTAATTTATATTGTCTCCCACTCCTGTCCTCCCTGTGCGGATGCACAAAGGGAGTGGGGTGGTGGTGGGAGCTTTAGATGAAGACATCTGCTTGAAAGGCAGACAGTAGCCGGGCTGCCGAGATTGCACCTGGACTTTCGCTGGAAAATCAGACACACTAGTTGCTTCCTAGCACTCCAGGCTTTGGTACTCACACAGGATTTTAACTGCAGTTATTTACTTATTTACCTTATTTCCAAGGGAAATGAAATGTCTGTACAGAGGGAGTGAGGCAGATTTCAGGAACAAAACAAAGCTGATTGAAATAAAATATCACAGACATGTGGTGCAGCAGCAGGGGGGGAAGACGGGTGAGGAGGGGGAAGAGGAAAGCTGGAACCTCTAATTTTGTCCCCTAAAAAGATTGTTGCACGATGGCTGGCTATGCTGAGCTCCTCCCTGGAGAGGCTAGCAAGTGTCTGGGCTCATGTGCAGGATGAACCTGCCACCGGCAGCCTTGGGAGGAAGAGGTGGGGAAAAAGAGGACTTGGTTGTCCTTCTGTTAAACCCCACAGAGAGAGACAGAGCTCAACACTGGTGGCTTGGGCCAGTGACCCAGCAGCAGCACACAAATTTTGTGTCCCCCTCATCTGCCAGTTACAACTGAACTAAAAAGCCTAGCACACAAATTCACAAGCTCTCCCTCTCTGCAGTGTGATGGTCTCAGCCCTGCACACAGTGGGCACCTGGGAGGCTCCCAAGCCACCGGAGTCTGGCATGGACCTTCTTGGGACTGTTGCAGGCAGCTTCTCCTTCACCCAGCCCTACTTTCCTGGGGAAAGTCCTGTGCACAGGGATGCACGGGGAGTAGTATGCCCTCGCAGAACAGCCTGTTCTGCTGAAGCATTCAGATGCCATCTCCCCGATAAAACAAAGCTGAGGGCTTGATTGTAGCGGATATGAAAGATTTCTTTCTCCTAAGAGCAGGGCTGTTTCCCAATCATGTTTGCTAATCAAATACCAGTGTGACTGGGGTCACATTACACTATGGCTGTCAGCTCTAAGTGCACTCTGTATTTTTCATGTCCCATCCTGTTCTGCTGTGTTATGTTGCTGTTTCACCCCAAGAGGCAGCACTAGAAGACTTTTCCTTACCATTTGCTTTGTGATTTTGCTTGGAAGCCCTGATCGAGGCTTGGATCTGGTGTTGTCACATCCCCTGCAAATGGCCAAGGAAATGTTTACTAAGCAAAGTAGTTGGTTGAGCAGTTGCTTTGTGGCATTTAATTACATGAGTAAAGAACTGAGGAACAGTAATGAGCTGTTCAGATGTGAGGTGCTGTTTGCCTATGTTTTCTGCAGCAATTTTTAAAAATAAACAGCTCTTCTCAAACTGGAGATGTATTTCACTCTTTTTAAGAAAGTTTTACTCTTGTCTTGTGTTCAAAGAGATATGAAAGTTTGGCATTCTTTTTTATAATGTCTGAGCTAGCAGGGTTTCTGAGACAAATCTAAAAATCCTTTCTTGTTATTACATTACATGCCTGAATTCCCACTGCTATATACCACAAGAAGTCATTTACCCTCTGTGAGTTGGTGTAAAATACTACTTCTGGTGCAGAATTCATATCTAGGCATGTTTTATTTTTGCCCAAGGTAAATGAGAATGTGGGTGCAGGTTGGAAAAGACAACTTTCTTCCCTGTTTTTTTATTAGCTTAGGCTGAACCTAGTGATTCTTCTGGCAATCCCCTCAGAGCCGGTAGTTATGGGAGGTTACACAAGCATCTTTTTCTGCTTTGCAAAGTTTTCTTTGTTCCCTGAGGTCATGGTTTCCCTCCTCTACTCTCCCTGCAGGTTTCCAGAGATCTCTGCTTCCCCAGGGCTGTGCTGGTTGCAGAGCACCAGTCACGTGAAATATTAGTGTTCCTTTTACATATACACCCTCAAATAAGTCAAAATATTTTGGGACAGAAAAGTTATTTTTAGTGTTCCTGTTCCTTTGCCACAGCCACTGCGAGGAGCATTGACCCCAGTGCCATTAGACAGTTTTGATTGACGAGTCCCACTGAAAGATATGACTCCTCAAAGATGATGCCAGGAAGTTATACATTTTAACAGACGCTCACCACCCCCTTCTTTTCTATAAACAGAGAAGACATCTCGAAGGGGCAGGCTGCAGATGGGATTGTTTGTCTCTTAGTGATACTCATATCCCAGGTTGAAGTTTCATGGGTAATTGTACCCTGGCCACTGGTAAGTCAATATCTCTGATGTGGCATCCATTTAAGGGGCTGCTTTCTAGCTGCACTCTTGGGCAGAGACCTAAGGTCTTGTGGCAGATCAGGGAAGACCTTGTGGTCACATGTTCCCCAAAACTCTTCCACTGGATTTCCCAGCCCATTACCCACACTTTCTGTCAAGGTTGTCCAGATTTCTAAGAGCTCTGAGCCAGATGATATTGGGATGATTTACTGAGGGTGTGAGATGACAGACTGGCAGGCATTTCCTTGTGCCCTTGGCCACTCAGACAGCTTGAAAAGTGCTTGGGGACTGAGAGAGGCTATGAAGCATGCACAGCACAAACTTCTAGTGCTCCAGCCTGTTCCATCTATGTCTGCACAGAAATCCTCACAGAGCATACATACATCGAAGGGAGAAGCAATTTTTTTTTTAAATATATTAAATAAACCCTTAGATGTAAGCTGGGACCAGAATCTCAGAGCTTGCACCCATCCTGATCTATATACTGCATCTATGCAATACAACTCTGTGTAGAAACCTGTATTTGAGACAACAGTTTCTATTTTTTTCTTTGCTTACTCTCTTTTTTAGAGTACCAGTGATTTTTTGTGTTCAGCCAGTGCTCCCCCACCCGCGAGAGATAAGCAAGGGTCTTTCCCACTTGAAAAGGGTTGTGTTGTGTTTGTAAAGATCTTGGAGAACTCTGGTGTCCAAGTGCCAAATCATCTCTTTCTTGCTCTCACTTCCAAGCACTACAATTCTGTGGGCCAGATACTTTTACACATACTGCCCAAGGGAGAGTAAAAGCACAGCTCAGATCTTCAAGCCCTTTTCTATACATACATGGTACCTTCCTGCTCTGGGGCTCTTCTGCAGGAGGGACTCATGTCGGTCAAGCTATTGGGGCATCAACGCTTGGGGCCACCTGTCTTGTGAAGGCACAGAACAGCTGTAGAACAGCTACACTGAACATCCAGCCTCTATCCAGGACTGTCAGTTAATCACAGGATCTGCAGCTGCTGGCACCATTGAGAACCATCCCTTGAAATGCAGAGTCCCCAGGGTCTCTTATGGCAGGGTGAAAGGAGACAGCTTGGCCTTCCAGAAGACAGGAAAATCTCCAAGTGCCCATGACTACAGCCAGACTATCCAAGTCCAAGTCCAGGAGAAATGGAACGGGAAAATTACCCTCTCTGCCCTTCCAACACTCTCCTGTCTTCCAGCTGCTGCATCTTAGCATCTCTCTACTTGCGCCATGGCAAAAGGTATGACATGAGACCAAGAAGCCTCTTTCACTGGCTTATCCCAGATATGGAGATGAGTAAATGGCAGAAGTAGAGGGATGTGCTGTGACACCTGGCACTGAGGAGCTTGGAGTGGACATGACCTTGCTGAAGCCAGGAGACATGGGGAGGCAGGATCTGTCTTGGGAGGCTCTCACATTGCTTCCTAGACAGGGGTGAAAGACTGCAGAAAAGACAAGCAGAGGACTGGGAGAGGGCCAGGCACGGTCCTGCAGTGGGATTGTAGCCTGAACCTCTTCAGTCATGTTAGCTTGCATGCTTGACCCTGGCTGATCAAAGCCTCAACAGGACATTGCCCTCATCTTCCTGCCCTGTCACTGCCAGCGGGGGCACAAGTTATTTGTCTTTTGTGTGTGAGGACCTCCTCCTAGGGACCTCATCTTCTCTCTAATCAAATAATCAGATGTGTTTATTGTTGTGGAAATCATGCCCTCCCCTGAAATGCCTGACCAGCAACAGCTTCCTGGCTTTGTCTGCAGGCCTGCAGCCTGGACCCCTCCTCTCTCCTGGTGTGGCCTCGGGGCTGCATGGGGGCAGCCAGCCACTTGCTCAGCCAGTCCTGTGTGTGCTGTGTCTCTGAGAGAGGGGACCTCTGAGGGGACTCCTGCAAACAAAAGTAAAAATGCACCCATACCAGGGTTACATACCATGACCAACGTCTGTCAGGGAGAAAATCAGGTACATCCCAAGAGGAGGTTTGCATTTGGAGCAAATACTGTGTCACTGGGACACATCAGTAAGGGGAGAGGATGTTCAACCATGGAGCTTCCCCTGCCTGTGTGGAAGCTGGCTGAGGAGACTGGAGGCTCTCCTTGCAGCCCACAGTGGCCAGTCCATCCCACCGTGTCCCTGAGTGTGAGGGAAGTGGCCAGGAACTGTTAGCTCATGGCCATCGCACCAGCTGTGTGAGCCCAGCTGGCACTGTGCCTGCGGAGCAGCAGCTCTGCCTGGGGCCATCATCCAACAGCGGCTGTGCTGCCCTCACCCCTTGGCTGTGGGAGACCTGGCAGGTGCTGCCCTCATCCCTTGGCTGTGGGAGGCCCGGCGGGTGCAGAACCAGGCCTAGCCGTCCCCTCAGCCGGCCCTGCACGGCCTCCTCGCCCACCTGCAGCCGTGGGGATACTGCCGGGACCTGCTGCTAAACTGTCTCCTCTCACAGGCTCTCCTGCTCAGACAACAATGTGCTTGATCTGTCTACTGACCCCCTTGCCCCCCAACACATGTTTCATAATGCATATTTTTAAACTCTGATCCCATATCCTGTCAGGAAAAGAAGTGTCCTGACTGCACAGCACCAGCCTGAATTTTTGGGTGTTTTTTAGTTGAGTTATTTTCCTGTGTTTACACTCTTACAGAGCAGAATTTATTAATTTGAGGATAAGGACAACTTAAAACATCTTGGCTTATGAAGGCTGACAGCAGGGGTAAAAGTAAACTGAGCCCATGCCCTGCTTAATAAGCTGCCAGTGCTGACACATAGTGCCAGGGCAGCTCCATAGGGCCTTGGACCCCAGCACACAGCCCCTGGCAACCCCACTGCCCTCCCCTGTACACAGACCTGGCAGGAGTCTGCATGTTTGTCTGCCTGCCGCTGAATCACTGTCTCTGGAGCCTGCCTGCCTTGTACAGGCACCCACTCAATGTGCCTGTCTGTGCTTGGCAGCTGTTGGGCCTATTTTATATTTGCACCCTGACTGGTGTTTTGGCTTGTGAGCTGAGGCTCCTGCTATAGGACGTGTGGGAGAAAGGCAAGAAAGGAGCAGAGTGAACTAATTGGGAATGTGCAGTTTTTAAATAAATAAAGTATTTCTTGAAAATAAAAAGCCTTAGCAAATTAAAGCAGACAAGCAGGTTACTTGGCAGCTAGAGGATAAACCTGAACATCCTGGGCACACAAAGCATCAAAGCATTCCCCAATACAGAGGGCCCTGAAAGCTACCCTCTGGGCTCCTACCCAGATCCATTCCAGTGAGGCTGTTTGCAAATTGTGTTTTCATCCCTGCTCCTGAGAGCACACTGACAGCAGGGTGTGCCCAGCCAGTGTTGTCCCCGGGCTCTCTCCAAATGGGGCTGCTGATGGGGTAATTGCTGGCACTCTACACCTAAAGTATAAATCCAGCTGGACTCAACCTCATTGAAGTCGGTGAGAGAACAAGTGCCTTTTGTTCAGGATAAACATCCAAGAGGAGACATGTAACCAAACAGCCAAAACAAAAGCTACACTACTTGAAACACTGCCCCAAACAACAATCCGTGTGGGCCAAGGGTTCCTATTGTTCTCCCAGAGTTTGCAGGGCCAGGGAGGTTCTGAAACTCAGCTGGCACACAGGCTCCTCTCATCTCTGAGGCTCAGGGAGCATTAGCCAAATGTCACTGCTGCTGGCCAAACCCATGACTTGCACAAACCATGTTACAGGGTGACTTGAATCATTTGCTGGCATCCCTGAGCAGGCCCCTGCCAGCAGGACAAAAAAGTCCTACAGAAAAGCCACTGTGATAGAGTTGGGGCTGTGACAGTGAGCACCCCTGACCACACTTTGGGACCTGCTGGTTGCACCCTTGCTGACCCCTGTCCCTCTCTCACAGGAATCCTTGGGAGCAGCCGTCCTGACCTGAGGAAGCCCAAATACACGGAACCCGCAGTGTGCTCTGCATAACTGAGCCCATGACTGCACTGCTTCCTGGGCACCCCTATCCCAGACCATCGACGTGAGTGATGTGTGTGTTTACCTCCGATCTGCAAGGGGTCCCAGGGCTCCCTGCTGCCTCCATGTGTCATCCCAGGAAGGGGAAAATCCACAACCTACATGAAACCTCAAGATTTCCCATCTTTTCCTAATGCTAAACACAGAAGAAAATCCACAAGAGAGAGCCTAAAGCACTCAAACTTGGTGAATGCTGCCTCTGGTCTCAGGAAATCTGGCCAGAAGTAAACGTGCAGAGGAATGTAACTGCTGCAGAAGACGGTGCTTGACTTTTCAAATCCAAGCCCCTAATACACTGTTGCTTTGGCTGTGATTTAGCATTTTTCTCTTTTCTTTTCTTTTCTTTTCTTTTCTTTTCTTTTTCTTTTCTTTTCTTTTCTTTTCTTTTCTTTTCTTTTCTTTTCTTTTCTTTTCTTTTCTTTTCTTTTCTTTTCTTTTCTTTTCTTTTCCTTTCCTTTTCTTTTCTTTTTTCTTTTCCTTTTTTATTTTGTAGCAACAGCAGTCTAACCACTCTACAACCCATCCTCACCCCCAGCCTGGTTCCCCTCACCAGTCCATCCACTCTGTTGTGCCATCAAAGCAATCTGAGGAACTGAGCTGGGAAATGATCCATGTCAAAAACAGCCCAGCAAAGAAAAAACAAATCAGTCTTTTTTTCAATAGCAGCTCAGTTTCCATTGTCCTTTCACAGCTATGAAAATCCCTACAACTGGGGAAGGAGAAAGAACATGGGGATGGGGTGGGACCAAATGCTAGGAGGGAGGGATGGGGCAGGAAGGGGAGTCTGGCGGCATGACTGCGTTAAACGCCCATTCGACTGAGGCCTTACTGTCCTCTTAATATATATAAAGAAAAATGACTGGCCTGGAGGGCTTATTTTCAACAGAGGGGAGAGAGAACAAAGAAGAAGGGAAGGAAAGACATTCTCCATGGTGAGGAGAATGTCTGCATGTCCCTCTGTGAAGAGATAAGATAACCCTTCTTAAACCTAACACCCCACTAACTGAACTAGTTGTGATTAATTTGGCAAAATGTGAATACAGAGCTGGAAACAGAGCATGCTTAGAGTGTCTTTGATTTCCTCTGCTTGCCGAATTAACCTGCAGACTGTCAGGCAGCTTCAGTCTTAAGAGCAGCCCCCTGACTGCTCTAACTTAAACTCTGGTTTCAATCTCCCTGGAGGTGCCACCCACCCTCCCCATCCTGGCCGGGCCGTGAGTGCTGCTGCAGCACCATGGCCCTGGTGCCCAACCAGGAGCCCTGACCCACTGCAGCAGCCTTGCCAATCCTTTCCACAGCTGGGGTAGGGGCTGCCCTGCAAACTCAGCCCACCTCTGCAAATTGTCACTTGCAGGGATGCAGGCACTGGAGTGACATGCAGCATGTGGAAATGCTGCTCTGAGAACTTCCTCCTTGTTTTGCTTGCAGGGCTCAGGGGCTCTGCACATCCATCCACTCATGAACTAGGTGATGACCATTTATACTGCTTTCCTCACATGCATACATTGCTGTCAATACTGACTCCTTCAGGGAGAGGTTAGAAACAAGCAATTAAAGTAAACTTGCTTTTAGATCAAAAGCAGCAATATCTAAGTATGTGTGTATATTTATCTATCTATCTATCTATCTATCTATCTATCTATCTATCTATCTATCTCTCTCTCTATATGTGACTATCTTTACCTAGGAAGAAAGGAGGGGTGGTTTATTAATTTTTATTTACTTATAAACTAATTTCTTCATATTTGCTCTATTTTTTCTTTTTTTTCATTTCTGGAAAAAAATGTGGCAAATGAAACCTCTTAACATCATAGCTTGCTGGTTTGAAAATCTAGGCTGCAATTTTTAGTGGTTTTTTTTTTTTTTCTTTGTACTCTGGATTGAAGGATCTGATGTATGAAAACTCCAGTTTAACAGAGCCCAGAGACTAAATCAGATTGTGTAGGTAAGGTTTTGGCAGAGAAGCAGACACTTCCTCCTAGTCAGTACCAAGAATTCAGAGAAGAATGGGGTAGGTTTTAATGTAAGTTTACTTTCCTTGCCATGAATTTTAATGACAGTTTTCACGACTGCTTCTGCGATTCGTAAGAGAAAATTAAAAACCTACACCTTGAAACTTACATGACACAGCTGCTAACATCTCGCAGCTTCTGGCATTATCTTGGAGATCCCTTCAGTCCTTTTTCTATGCCACATTGTTTTCCACACAAATGTATTTTAAATATAAAACATTGAATGTTCATTGCTTCTTTATATCATTTTTATTCATTATCCGCTGGAGGCAAAGGGCACAGTTTTATATAGAAGCCTTATTGAATGTCTCATTTTGCTATTTTACTGTACTGCACATATTTCCCAATAAATTATTTCTTTCAGATGCAGATACTCTTCTGGAAAAGTGAAGTAGTGCTGTTTCCTCTGCACATAGGTTTCCTTTTACCATGAGCACAGCCAACTCGTCTGGCTTGGGTTAGTTTGTCAGGCATATTTTGGGAACGGTTTGAGAATTAATTCTGCTTTAAAGACTATAATCACTTTCTTGGCCTTTGAAACTGGTTCAGGATTTTTGTACCTGGCCAGCAATAAAACAGCTTTTGCACATGTCAAAGGTTTATTCTAGACAAGCAAAAAGGCAGATGAAATCTGTCTTTCTTACAATCTATACTCACAGAGCATTGATTCAGAAATGATTTGTCCTTCTCTGTATTGAGGGCACAGCCCCACCCCATTCCACGTGGGGTGGTCGTGGGGGCCACCTACTTTGACTCTTTCAGGTGCCAGCAAAGTTATTGGTGTTGGTTAACTATGCTAACAGATGGCACGTGAGGCTTCTCAGCAGTGAAGGCAGAAGTTGTACTGAAGGTCAGTGTGGCTTTGGAGACATCAGCGATCAGAGGGAACTGCTGGATGGAAGAGGCAGTTAGGAAAGGAGACTGCGATGTTGGTGGTACCCAGGGAGGTGAAGGAAGTGTGTGTGGAACAGGCTGTGGGATCTGGGTGCCAGCATGTGATCTAGGGAGGGAGCAGTGATGTGTGATTGGTGTCTCTCTCCCCATACTGGTTGATGGGTTTTCCTCACAATTGCCCTTTTGCTTTCTCGCTCTGGTACAGGTAGTTTTGTGCTCCTTTGTCACTGGTCTTGACTCTGGACACAGTGCAGGGATGTCACAAGTCTGGGACGCAAAATGGAAACCGGGGAGTATTAGTTAGCATTATCACAAAGTTCCACTTTCCTTGTTGGTTTGTGAACTTCAGACATTGGGGACAATCCCCTCTCCTTCCCACCTATTTCCTGTTCAGGTTTGACACCTCCTGCCCCCCTCTTCCAACCTATTTTAATTTCTCATCCCCTTTCCTTTGCTCCAGTTGACTCTCCTTATCATTTCCTACCCTCCACCCCTTCACCTTTCCTCACCCATTCCCAGAGCAATCCTATCTCTCTGGTTGCCTGTGTCAGATCATTCCCATCCAATCCACTGAGAAAACGATCAGCCAAGATGTCCCCCTGGAGTAGATCCCACACTTGGGAATTAGTCTTGTTTCCATCCTTTCCCAAGGCATGCCTCAGCACCTCCATACCTCCTCTGTAGGGATGAGCACACCAAGCGAAGGGAGTCTGAGTATCCTCCTCAGGAGACCTCCAGAGCCTTTGAGCCAGAATCCTCTGGGACTTTCTAGAAGCCTTGAATGCCTTCTGGGAGGCTGCAGGAGCTGCTCGGCTCCACTTCAATCTTGATAATGGCATTTTGCTTCCTGAGAGCCTCCCAAGCAGCACAGCTGCCACGTTCCTCATGCCTGAGAGGCTGCGATGTTCTGGGCCAGGCAGAGCACGTTGCGGCAGGTCACTGCACTGCCGCTGGGGTGACGCAGCTCCAGACCCTCCGTGCGGAAAGCCACTGCATCCCACTCTGCTGACTGCAGGAGACAGGTCTCAGGAGGGCACAGTCTTGTTCATTAAAATTAATTAACACTCAAATGGCTCCACATACTTCTTTACACAGACAGAGCAGTGACTGCAGAATAGATTTTAACTTGAGCCCAGGTCCCAGGGAAGTGAGTGCTGTTGCGAGAAAACCACAGGAGACAGTCAAGGCAGAAGGACTACTATCTCAAACTGTGGTCACCAAGTTTCCAGCTCTTAACACACTCCTACTTTGTCTTTTGCTACACTTTGTACAGCTCCAGTAGGAGAAACGGAGGTATCATTTTTATTTGTACAGTTTTTAGCTGTGAGTGCAGGTTATGACCTGACTGATTCTAAAATTGGCATCTACGTGGTTTATAATTTAATACATGCTAAAACTGACTGACAATTGTCCATGAGCTGTCTTGGCTGTAAACCCCAAGACCTGCATTCAAAATGTTCTGGAGTGCAGTATACATGTATTTTTATTGACCCATTCTTGCCATTTCTGTTACACCTTGTGTTGTAAATCTGCACCTCTCTGTCTATTTTGTTCTTTTATTCTTTCATTTTTCTTTGCAGTAACCCATAATCTCCATCTTAGGCTTCATTATTCCTTCTCTCTGTATTAATGCCTTTTCACTGAAGTATCTATTTTGAATATTACTCCACCTAACACAACACTCTCACGTGAATCTCACTGCAACCCACAGCCTGAAAATAAGAGTTGCCAGCTTCAGTTAAATGATCAACGTACCTCATGTGAAGAGCCTGTTCAGAACTTTCAAGGCATCCCAAATCTCTGGCAAGGGTCTTCAGCCCTCTCAGGTGGTTGGGCCTGGCAGCTGCTACAGGCTGCAGAACACCTTGGCTGGTATCAACAGCAAGAGAAGAGCTCCATATTGAGATGAACCTGCCTGGAGAACTTCAGCAATGAACACGCAGCTGCCTAAGCTGAAAGTCTCTGACCTGGCAAGGGACTTCTTTCTCACTCCTCTTTTCAATCCTGGGGTATGGAATCAGGATTCGGGTGATACAACTGAAGACAATGCAGACTTGAGATGGAATCAAGCTAAGCCTTGGGATGCGTTTTTTTTCCCCCCTGCCTCCTACAAAGTAACTCATGGCTGCTGTGTTTTTGTTTTTTGTTAAAAAAGTCATCTTAACAATTCTGATCCAGCTTGATTATGCATCATCCTCTAGTATCAAATCACGTCCATGGCTGAGGATGACTTTGTAGACACAAAGAAGGGAAAGACTCTACATACCAGTACATAATCATATATAGTCTTAAAGCCTTTATTTTAATGCAAAATAAACCAGGTAAAATTTATATAGCCATATGTAACAAAAGATCAAAACCTTTGATGTGGTACTAGAAAAAACCTGCCAAATTAGTGTTGAATTTCTCCCCCAAAACAATCACACATGATTTTTAAGTCAGTTTCACTTAAACACACAGGTATTGTCAGGATCACAAGTACCTCTCTCTCCCGCACAGTAACAGAATAGTGTCTTACAAAGCCTTCTTTCCTATGCAGAGATAGTGAATAGCACTTCTGATTTTGCATGTAAGGCTTAAGGACCCTGCAGGACAACTGTGACGGGAAGCACAGGTCTTTTGAGGCCTTTTGAAAGTGCAAAGCAGCCCCTGCTCAGAGCAGAGTGTCAGGATGTGGCCCTGGCAGAGCAGTCGCTAGGATTCACTCACAGCACTAACTCTCTGATAAACAAATCTGTGATGGCTGGGAGGAAGAGGTAGCACAATTCATCTGTAAAAAAATTAGGCAGCATGTGAAGCTATTTCTAGATCAGGAAGCTGGAGTGAATTGGAATTCAGGACTGTGTGCACTTTTTCAAGGGAAGAGCTTTTTTTTTCTTCTTTTCTATGCTTAGTTTCCCCCATAAAGGGCAGTTGATATTTCTTTATGCATTTGAGGATGTCTAGAGACTTCTGCATCATAATATATCACAGTGGTAATGTCGGCTCACAGGCCAAGATCATGGCTCACTAGTGGGTGGTCACTCAGAAAATCCACAGGCTCTTTTTCTATCTCTTAATCTTTCAACTGCTGGGCCTGGCTGGCCCTGTGCCAGAGCCAGAAATGCAGGCTGCACGCCACCAGCTCAGGAAATCAAAGCTTCAGCTTCATGTGAGCGTGGGCCTCTCTCCCTCAGTTTTGATGCCTGTTCACACACACACACTCAGGGCTGCTCCTGTGGCAAACCCAACTCTCCCTTCACACCCACTACATCAGTAACTCTACTGCTGGACTGGCACATTTTGGATGAGGGAGTGCGAGGCAATTACGTGTCAAGAGCATTTCAGACTCATAATTTTCCCAAACATATGGACATATGGGAAAAGAACAACTTGTTACTTAACGGCTCTTTTGGATTTTGCAAGTGTGTATTTTCAACCGTCAGTTGTAGCACCTCGTGAATTCTGCACGGTACATATTTTTCCACAATATGGTGCTAAAATCATACATTTTCTACTGCAGAAAAGCTGACTATATATACTGTAGTTACACATTATACTTTTGAAAATACTGTACCTCTACCAGATATTAAATCAGGAAATGGCAATTTTCTCCCAGAACAATGGCACCAGAGATTGATGAGATGCTCTGTAATACTTTTTGGTCTTGCTCCCCCAGGTAGGTCACACTATTCTTTCTCCTTAGCTCTTTACATGTAGGATGCATCCATATATTATACTTACAGCACTTTTTTTTTTTTTTTGATTGGAAGACGCTGTCTACTGATTTCTGCTTACTGAGCAGAAGCATCATTTAATAACCTGTTGGGTAAGGTAAGATTAACAGCTCAGAAAGGTGTTTGTTTGATCTGTCTGCCTCAACTGAGTGGAGCCAATGCAGTCAAGGGGAGCGCTTAAGGAAAGATTCAGGTTACGAGGAGACATTGGGCAGGTCCCTCAAAGGCTATAAATAACCTAGGAGCTGTTTCCATCCAGATTTTATTTGGCCCTGCCTCATGAAATATTGTAAATAAGTTCTGTTTACTGTGCTGTGATGCCATTTGAAGGGTTAGTTGAGAGTGATTTACAAAGGCAGTAGCTTATATTCAGAGCTGTTCTTAATTGTGGCCTGGCTTGATAAAGCCACTGTCGCAAACATTAGTTTCTTTACAGCTGGATCAAATGTATCAGGGGTTATATTTCAAGGAGGGAAAGGAAAGTATTTTAATTTGTTTTTGCTTCACTTTCAACAGGCCTTTGTAACACCAGCGGCTATCCTGTGGCTGCCAAGTCCTGGCTGAGTATCCTACAGCATCTAAAGCTTTCTGAGAGAAGTACAAGGCTGTGCAGAGCACGTACATGACAGGCACAGTTTCCTTGGGGAATAAGCCTTATTTATGGAGGGCACTAAGAGACATCCAGCTTTACACCCAACACTCCCTCCAGAGGTTTGTCCCTCCTACATTACTAGGGAAGAGGGCAGAAAGAAATGGAACAAGAACCAAACACTCTTACTTCATAATCAGTTGCATTCCCCTTCCTCTCTCCCTCCCACCAATGCTTCCTCCTGACTGGATTTAGAGCTGTGCCTGCCCCTGCCCCAGGGAGTCCAGCCCTCTATCTGAATCATGGAGGTGCTCCCCCACCATGGAAAGCTGTCTCCTTTCCCCTGCTTCCCAGCCTACTGGTGGGTGGAGGCTGGTGGGAATGCAAGCACTAGAGCCTGCCAGCCACTCAGGCAGCTGCAAGTGCTCCATGTGCCTGAGGGTTATGCCAGGCTCTAACCAGCACCATCAGCAGAGAAGAAAGTAGGCTGGGATTAAATGCTGCTTTTCATCAGGGCCATTACCGGCTGGCAGGACACACTCCTAGCAGGACAAACTTTCCTGGTGGTATTTAACACCTGGGAAGTGATCTGTGTGATTCAATATGTTGCATACCAAAAGTGTCAAAATGACATCAAAGAAATCTTTATGCTTAATCCTAGGCCAGGTCACAGTCTTTTCCTGATGAGGAGAGGAGGCCTAATGGTTTAGTGACACTCCCCAAAGGCAGAAGTCAAGGTATTAAGGACACTTGGAAATAACATATTTCTAGGTCACAATACTGCATGGTTTCCTTGTGACAAAATCCTTGAGACAGATCTCTAAGCACTCAGAGCCCTCTTGGGTCAGGTCGCACAGGTCCCTGTGGCTGGGGACACACATTCCTGGCTGCACAGCAAACCCAGACTGTTTGGGGCAAAGAACTGGGCACATGCCCCACCGCCCTGCCCCCACCCACAGCTCTGCTGTGCTGCTGACACCCCCTCCCCACCCACACATTCTCTCTTCCTATCCACTGCTGCAAATAACTTGCTACAAAGTCAGCTATTCTGACATCTTCCTTCTGGGCCCCAGGGTCTTGAAACCCTTCCTGTTACTTTCCTTTTCTTTTCCCTCACCCTTCACTGTGAAAAGCCCCTTTCCCCAGAGGATGGCCTCTGGTTGCAGGAACTCGAGTAGTTTGGCACTTGGCACAGCAGGGCCCGGCGCTGCCCGAGGCTGAGCTTCCCTCGTGGACTGAGGGTGGCCCCCATGAACAGGTGCCTTGTGGCAGTGCTGGGCTGGCCAGGCCAGGCACGCTGCTGGCAGGCACTTGGCTCCAACACTGCCTGGAACGGCCCAGGAATGGGCTGCCCTGATGGAGCCAAGGCAGCACCTGATATAGTAACTTAATATGAATTATGGAGTCCGTGCCCATAGTCACCTCCCTGGTCACTTCCTTATAGGCCAGCTCCCCTGAAACCCCTCAAGCGACACTTCTTGACAGCAGCTGAGGATCTGGTCTCCAGAGTTTACATTTAAAGAGTGCACACTGTATATGTAACCAACACTCAAAATCACACATTCCCTCCCCACAGACATGGTTCTCAGGTGGCTGCCTGCCCTCTGTGAGCCTGCCCAAGCATATGGGACAAGGCTTTTTGCCCTACTCCAACTGCAGCAGGTGCAATAAGAGAAGACTCTTGATACACAAACTGCAAAAAATGAAGGCTACAAGATAAATGCTGCCACCACCAAAAAGGCAGAGGAAGACACAGGCTAGATCACAAATCTGGAACTACGGCATCCTTAAAGCAGGGCTGTTGGTCAGGACGTGCCTGGAATGTGGCCACTATCTCTGTGGCAGTCCCTTGTCATGATCACACACTAGATACACAACATGTCCAGCTCTGCAAGAAGTCCGTACTGCATGCTGTGTTCTCACTTAAAAGGCTCTACAACAGCACTCTGAAGAAAACTCTGGTGACTCTGCTGCCCTTTCACATACAGCTATGTACTGTAAAGGTGAAACTGGATTCAGTAAATAGCCCTGAGGTGTATTAAGTGTTGTGTTTCATTTCCAGCAGCCACTTTCTATTTTTAAAAGGAATTAAAAAACACTCAACTGTCCGGTACCTCACGTACTCAAAACACATCGTACCTCACGTGGCTTTAGTTCGCCTGTTAGAAAGCACCTACGCTGAGCCCAGCTCAGTAAGAACGACTCCAGGTCTGGTGTGCCATTCTTACAGGCAGCTACGCTTGGGAACAACTCTACAAGGATGATGTCCGACGGGCTCCTCCCGGGCTGTGCCGGAAGTCCAGTGCCCAGCTATACAGCTGCAGTCATGGGGTTCTTCTGCCTGGGATCCTGTTGCCTGTACTGGTACTGGTCTGGACTGGTCCCACGGTGTCGGACAATTTCACTGTAAGCTGGTGCTCGATGGGACTGCGGAGGGGAAGGTGGCACGTCCTGCCGGAGGGGTCCTTTGTGCTGGTTTGGGATAGGCTGGGCTGGGTAATACTGAGGGTACCTCAGTTCTGCCACTCTCGTGTCCGGCGCACGGACGTAATTCCCCTTGGATGGGTGGATAACAGGCTGTCCTCCGTGGTAGTAGGGAAGATCTCTCTCTTTGTACGTTACTCGTGGCCCTGTTAAATATTCTAGTGGCTCTGCAGGTCCACGCCTGAGGAGGAAAAAACATAATAAAGCATATGAAAATGCAGTCTACCGACTCAGTGATACATTATTGTACATACAATCTATGTTTACTTTGGGAGAGGAAATGCCACCTCAAGCATGACAAGTCCTGATGAAAGAAAAGCACTTCTGAAGGATAACAAGCTTCCCACCTGCATGCTACAAAAGTCTGTAACATCCAGGACACTGGAGGAAGGGTCCAGCGCACATCACAGCTCTTTTACAATGGGGGAGCACTGGAGCCCTTCAGCTCCCAAAGTCAGTCTCCTGTGATCCATTTGCTATAATGGAAACAAAGCTCCTTTAAACAATGCATGTTTGACTGAATCTTATCTAGCCTGAGGATAAACAGATGAGTTGGGTCTGCAAGTCTGCAAATCCCATAAGCTTTACATGCACAAATATTCACGCTTTCCAGGCTATTTCCCACTATTCTCTCCTAATATGTCAGCCTGTAAAACTTTCCAAACGCCACAGTTGAAAAAACTGGGGAAGAAACACTAGGGATGTCAGGATACAATACCTGTGTTTAATGGGCAAGTTGCCAATGAGGTTTCAAAAAATCTGTGATATAAAAGGCCTGATATTACAACGGCCCTGTAACTTGTCTGCATCAGTATGGATCTCACAAGCCCTAGTTCATGTGAAAAGCAACATGTGAATGCGTCATCCCCGAGGATGTGCCACGGAGCCCTCTCTGTAGCCTTCTGCATCTTAATTTCATGATTTGCACTAATGAAGCATTGATATTTTTTCTTAGTACAACTTAACTTGTGATACTTCTGAAACGGCAGAAATAATTGTTCTCACAGATGTGTTACCAGAGCATCCCCGAAAGTTCAATTTAATTAGGAGATTTGCCAGTCTCACTGCAAATGTCTTTGCACTTTGGACAAAACCTCTCATTGACTGCACAGGAAGCTTCTCTACAAATGAGAGCTTAGGTAAGAAGACAGAATTTTGACCCAAAACAGGGGCTGGAAGTATAAACCAATTACACCTGCTCTGTGTCTTTGGGACTGAACTCATCAACTGTTTAAATATTCTTTGCACAGATTATGAAAAAATCATCATTCTGGTACAGCAGATCAGGTGTTCAAAATTTGTCAATGACTCTCTTGTTCACGCAGAGATTTTACAAGCATGCTCCTTTGCTCCTTCTTCCTTAACCTGGGCTCCCAGACTCCGCTGGAACTTGTTTAACATGTAGTAAAACAAAACATGTGGTTTTCTGCTGCACTCGTTTAAGCCCATGGGGTAAATCACGGACACAGGCAATGAACAAACATTATCTGCCTTGAAATGAACCTACAATTCTCCTCCTGGAATAACTTAGTGCAAATGTTTCCTGTTTAAAATGGAAAGAGCAAAAGGAAGCATTCCAGGCCTTGGACTTTTAGGACCCTATGATCCCCAGAGACTTTCTGCTTTAAAAACAGAACATTATAAAAGACAGGCACTCCCAGCTTCCCCCCCCACCTCCTGGTGAGACAGTCCAGACAAAGTGCTGAAGGGCCTGAAGCCACCCTCTGAGACACCAAACCACTCTTAACCATATGTACTGAGACAATTACTGTCACTGCTCACACACCTACGCCTTGCAACAAAGCCTAATTTCCAGAGCAGGCCAAAGAGCTGCTCCACATATTTCTGCATGAAGGCTTGTTCACTAGTCAGTCCCATCACACTCAGCTTTAATGCCTCTGTGCACAAAAATGTTCTTCCAATCATAAAAGGCTCTGCAATGGTAGGAACTGCTTTGTGTCAAGCAGCACACCAACAGGAACAAATGTCAAACTTACACCCATCACCTTTTAATATAAGGATCATACTCAAAATCCTGTACATTTGTTTTATAAGGTGCTCTCGTCGGCAGCTAAAATCAATGAAATTCTCGTGGATCACATTAAAAAAGGACTGAGCTTGGAACCTGATCCAGAAGTCACTGAAAAGCCAGTGGTAGCTTCTGGACAGAGCTCTAACTGCAAATTGAATTATTCTAAAAAAACAAGTTCAAGATGAATTGGCACCAAAAATGATGGCTGAGAATAGGACTGAGCCACCAGCATGACATGCTGAGCCTTCAGTACACAACTCATGCTTCCACTGATACCAGGAGTCTGCAAGGTGTAGGAAAAAAGAGGGGTGTGCTTTGCCATCCAGCCAAAAGAGCTGTTTCCAGGAAAGTTCAGCCAGTCCAGTTTTAGGAATCAGTGCTATACTGCTGCCACAGAAGCTGTGGCAGAGGGTTGTGCACTCAGGCTGCTCTGGCCCAGGACTGTGCAGTGAAGATGAGCCTGAGCAAAGTGTGCCAGACCTGAGAAATGGCCCCAGGCTGCCTGAGCTAATGCCATCAGATCTCCATTGCTGTTACCTCTCCTAGCAAACTAAACCCACCATCACCCCACTTACAGCTTAACACCATCTGTGGTTGTGTAGACAAACTGCAGAAGAACATGTGGGAAGAGAAAAATCTTTCTTTAAAAGATAAAAGTTGTTCATTGTCAGCACCAGTTTCCTTCCTCTGAGGGCGAAACACACATAGGTAGTGTAATTCTTGAGTGTCTTGCCCAGAGTCATGCCTTAGCAGCTGGGAGGACAGGTTGTACACTGAGACCTGACAGGAACCCACTTCACATGAACCTTCTAGGAAAGCCTCAGGAAGACAGAAGGTACGTGAGTTATTTTAGCAGCCTTGGGAATAATACAAGCAGTGATCTAGCCAATGATTAGCAGAATTTTGCCTGAGTAAGACCTTGGGAAACACTGGTAACTGTTCAAAAGGCTGACTCTGGGCAGCATGACTAAGAGAAATTTCACAAAAGATTTCCTCATGGCTGCTCCACACTCTCCAGCTCACTTCCCCTAGCGATCCCAGTGGTGTTACACTTGCAGATACACAAGCTACAGTGACAATACCTTTTTTCCCTTTTATGACCAGCACAGCATGTTGAAGCCAAGTTATTTCTTGAGGATTCATTCTTCCTCACCTACCATCCCATGCCTGGTGAAGTTCATTCTCAGGGAATTGCTCACAGTGAAACCAACCAGCCTACAGAGTTTCCATGAACCTCTATCTGACCAGTCTTAAAAAACAGGAAAAAACTGCCCTTCCCCCTTCAAGTGTGACAAATTAACCATCAGAAAGTTTATCTTTTTAAGGTAGAAGAAACAATTGCAAATACCAAGCTCTGGCTGCAGAAATGCTGTCACCATTAGCAGTAAGTCTGGGACACTGAGGGCAGTTCCCAGCAGGAAGAGGATGGATCCTCTGAACCAACAGCCTTCTCACTCGATAGCCCACGGTGTAAAAGTACATGCTGTTGTTTGTCCTTAAAGAAATTTCCCAAACAAACCAAACCAAACCGAACACTTTTTACTTGGCAGTCCCTTGTAGATGCTGGGGCTTGTTTCTGCAAGAACGAAAACAACTCCTACCTTTTCCCTCGGCGGACACTGCCACCTCTGAGGAGGTCCTAATGAAATTCTTCTCCTCTCTCTCACTGTTTTTGTTGGCTTCTGATGAGTTCAGAGTTCACAGGGCCATATCACACCTCCCAAGTGACCCATGGTGTGGGGGTCAAACCAATAACCTCAGGTGGAAAATCAGTGACCCAGGGGAGTGATCAAAAATCCACAAATTGGGTCAAGCAGGTCCAGCCACTCAAAAGGACCAGGCCAGGAGCGTGCCCTCTGAGAGGACATGCTGAGTAGGAGCTGCTCTGACTGTCAGCTGTTTTCCAGATTTTTGGCCAGTTGTTTGACCTGGGGATACAGTGCAATTAATGGCAGGCAGAGGGCAGGGAAGCTGACACAACATCCTGGGAAGGAACTGATCTCAGAGCTCAAAACCTGGTTTTGCTGATAGTTCAGCTCTGCTGGGTCCCACTGGAAAGTGCATTATGGATGTGGGTCTAGCTAAAACAGAGGCTGCTGCTGCAGTAAGCAATTGATGGAAGGGAGAGAGAAGCACCAGGTTCCACAGAGGGGTGAAACTGGTGGGGCAGTGTGAAAACACTCCTCAAATATGTCAAGAGCAAGGTGCCCCTTAAAATGTCTGCTTTATTTTGAGGAAGCAAAGCCTCATCTTCCTTCCCCTGCAGAGAAATTACGGATCACACACAGGCGGTTGTGAACGTGTTTCTCTTCATATGCTAGTTTGCAGCTCTACCAGTTTATCTTTTAAAATGATTCAGCAGTTAACAACTGTGATCCATTTTGAGCATTAAGAGTACAAAAAAGCCATGTCCAAGTAAAGCAGGTAACTTATGACTGGCATTCAATTAACATGTTGTTATTTTCTCTATGTCAAGTAAAGCCTAAAGCAGGCTTGTTTTTCCATCTCTGCTTTATTTATCTTCCAAGTACAAAAAATTATAGTATTTTCTGGCTTTACTGCAGAATTTTTAACAGCTTCTGGGTTTATTTAAAACTGAACCACAGGATTTGGAATACTTAGGAAAGATTTCTTTTACCCAAAATGTTATTTAGTCACAGGTATCTGAAGGTTTCAAAAGCCCTATCTAAACACTTTTTGCTTTTTGCAGTTCCCCCCTTTTTTTTTTAACCTCCATTTTAGTAATTCTTCAACTGTGGAAAATCTTACAGAGTAGACTGGCATAAAAATCTGATGCTTCAAAAAAACAATCAGAAAAAAAATAATTACATTTCAGGTTTACTGCATTTCATTGATAATCTCCATTTGCAGGTCACCTTTAACATCCTTGGAGATATGTGCTTGGGCTATCTGAAAGGAAAGGAAAGCAAAATGAAGGTCTAACTGCTCGTACTGTGCCCCATCATGTTGGGGGTCTGGATTTCATTGTGACAAAGGGTTTTTCTTCCCTCTGTTCTATAGGGAGAGTCACAGAGGTCACCCTCTTAGTACCTGGTAAAAAGCAAGGAAGGGAATGCTCTCTTCTTACATCACTATCTCCTCCTTGCTGCTGAGGGAATATTTTGCAATAATCTCACATGAAAACCTGCCTTCTTACTTTGTTAGAGAGTATTTCTTGAAATAAACTTCAAAGACAGCCACAGACTAAGTAGAAAATGGAAAGCCCACATTTGGCCGCAGTCTCTTTCATGTCTAAGCAAGACATTCAGAGACTCTGGGTGATGGCATCAGTCAGCCCAGGCTGTGATTAAAGAACAGGAGAAAGCAACAAGATCCTATCTGTGTCCAAATTCTCACTGAAGAACTCCATTGTATGCAGTGTGATTCCGTGATGTTTGTTCTCAGCCAGGAGGAACTACTTTTAAAGAAGAAAAGAGAAGCTGATGTAAGAATTAAATTATGCAAACAAACAATCTTGAAGTATCAAATACATTACACTGTGTCTTTATAAAGCCCGTCTCACCAAACACTAAAAACAATTAACTGAAAGACCATGTAGTGCCTATCTCTCCAGATACAGTATTAAAGATACTGCAGTGCTGTTTGTAGTCAGTGGCTCTAAGAACTCCTGTTGCTTAATATTGAGCATACATATAACATGAAATAAATAAATTAATGAAATTTCAAATCACTGCAGATTTCAAAGAAATCACTGAGATGCATTAAGGTGGGTCTCTGTATCTTAATAGGTGAGATAATCCTATAATAAATATTCTTTGCCCTTTCAGATCAATACTTCCCATAGCCAAAGAAAGGGTTTGCATTTAAAATTCACAGAGAATCAAATTTGGTATCTTAGTGCTGGGAAGAATTTGTAGCACAAGGAAGTGCTCAGTGGCTGCTGTCTATAAGAGAGGCTTGTACCCCACAGAAGAAGGTAGATGTCTAGCAATGTCATACTAACCTCAAACACACCATACACAATTTATTTATGGGCTGAGCTGGTGGAGGTGCTTCCTTCTCCTGTTCTTTTATCAACAATACAAGGCTGAAAAATCAGATAACGTAAACGAATACAATCCCTGACTCTCATGTAGCACATGCCATGCAGAGAGAGCTGTTTTTAGTTTGAGGACTGTGTTTGGAATTCCTTCAGTGTCAGGTTTTCAGTTACCAGACCCTCTTCCCTGGACCAGGCACGACTGCGGTCAGACAGGATTAGCAGAACACTCTGCAATGTAAATTACACAGCTCTGACTTCTACAGGCTTTGCAGACCCATAAAAATAATGATTGTTTCATGGCCTGCATTTCAAGGTGGGGGGGTGCGTGTGTGAGTAGTGGGTGTAAGAGTAGAAGAATCTCTCTTCCCTTTTTAAAGAATTCCTATTTGGTTTGGAGAAAGATGAGTCCCTGTAAGTTTGTTTGAATTTCGAGCAATACATTTCAGATGCAATGCAGGCAGACTGGATTCTCTTCCTTTGCATACAGTTTTGCAAAGTCTCAAGTGGTGCTAACTGGCCTGAATATAAGAGTTTATATGCACAGTTTCTCTCTCTCTCCAATATTACGGTTTAAAATATTTAGAAACAGTTAAAGCACCATAATCCCAGCAGGTAAGTACACAGACGTGTTTATGTTTCTCTAGTTGAAGTTCAGCCTTAAAGCAGCTGGAGAACTGAATTCTTTATTGTTTGCAGAGGGCCACATTTTGAGGTGTTGGGCCCCAGTGGCTCCCTGGGCCATTCTTAGCAATTGGAGACATTTAGGTGTCACACTTGCTTTTACATCTAAGACAAAGTGTACAGTTTAGTCACATACTAGCTTTCCATGCAGGGGAGCAGCCTGCAGAAACAACTGTGAGAGAGGCAAGCAGTGTCTGACAGGTTTAAAACTTTACTGTAAGATTAGGTAAGACTTCTTATGACAGCATGAACAACTTATTTTGTATGCAAGAAAATAGATTGTTCTCAATCCCTAATGGAGCAAACTATGTCACAGATTGGTTAACATCAGAATTTAGAGTGCCATTTAATTAAACTCCCTCCCATCTGCAGCCAAACCATAAGACAGTGTTGCTACTTTGCTCCAGCATTAGTTTACTTTCCACAACAAATCTCAGACCAGTTTCTGATAATCTCGTCCTGCAGGCAAAGCTCCCCTTTCTTTCCTTCCCTAAATCCAACCTACAAATATAGGAACTGTGACAACTAGGATTAAAACCCTTGAATCAACAAAAACAAAACCTGAAATATGCTAGCTGGTGCTCTATAAATGCCCAAAAAGCATTCAAAACAACTAGTGCAATAATCCTTCCTACTCAATTCCTCACTTGTTTTGTTCATATGCTCTCAGGCATAGTACATCTCTTCTACCAGAAGGCATAAAATAAAGCAGCACCTATTGAACAAGACATCGCTATTCTGTGATCTCTTCGAGCTTAAAGGGATCTTAAGTAGATTGGTACTTTAAGTAGCAAGTCATTACAACATGTGCCATTTCAGATGTTACTCATTATTCAACACAACATAATGCCGTGTGAGTCATTAACCTCTGCGCACTGGTAACCTACTCTCAATGCTAAGCAGTCATGCTTGTTGCTCAGGAACCCCCATGTTCTGCTGGGGAGAGACCTGGCTGAGATTTTAAGGTCCCTTTGGTCTTTTGTTTTGCAGATCAGTGGGGACCAAAAGCTCTTCCTATAGACTAAAAGAGTTCCTGGCCTTTGGTCTTTTGAATCACATTTCTGTGAAGAAGCTGACCGAGTTATGTTGGAGGGGAGAAAACTTTTTAGAGGACATATGCCTCTTAAGCCAGCAAGAGAAGCAACTGTTTAGGCTTCTCAGTTGAATTTTGCATTTAAATGCAAATTCAAACTAATACAAAAAAAGTACTGAACATGAGCAGAACCGCCACCACTGGAGCGAGATGCTGAAGTGGAAACTGTGCTCTGATAATACTTGCACTGTCATACTGTGTAGCAACTCCCAAGAGACAGGGGGACCCTGCTGCCCCTGCCCTGAGAACAGCCAGCTGCTTCCCTCAAGAGGAGGTAATCCATGAGAAGGGGGTGAGATGCAGAGGCAAGACCCCAACATGGGCTTCAGTGCAGCAGCAGCACAAAAGCCAGAAATGCTGTCTGACCCTTTTGCCTCATCCTAACCCCTACTGGAGGTCTCTGCTGTTATGAAGGTTATTGGAGTAGAAATTAAGGAGTCTGTGGTAGTTTAGGAGCTTGTAATTTGATTCAAAAGAAATTCTGTTGCCATAGTCAAAATTGCTTTTCAGAAGGAATTGATCACACTCCAGAAGAGCTCCTCCCCAGCGGAGAAACCTCAGTCCTTTGCCTACCCATTCACAGCACTACTGCTGTGAAAACCACCACGCTGGTTTTGTGCTTTCAGAAATACATAAACCCAAATTCTACCCTGTTCTCATTTTTCATTCGAAATGAATTTAAAGCATGGTGACCATTCAGCTGTAGCATTCAAATGATTTTCAACTAATAACAGAAATCATTAAAAGAATCTTCCTAAGTAATAATAATCTGGGCCCAGGTCTTTACTATTCAGCCACTGGGACCTTAACATGCTGTCTGATCTTTAGTGGGCTAGTAAAAACCTGTAAGAAGTGGTTATTAACATTATTACCAAGCTTTTAGGCTTTTTTTTTCCCCTCTTAGAGCATTTCTCATTTAAATTAAAGCATTCCTTGCAGCACTTTCTCCCACTGCCATGATGAAGCATGGCTGTCAATTCTGCCTCCAATGGCACAAACTGGGTAGTAAACCCATGCTTCAGTAAAAAAGGAATATATAGCAGGTTATTTTTTTCCTTCATTTTGTTTCTTTCTGGTTCAGACATTCTGTTAAACTCACTGCAACATATCATTCTTTTTTTTTTCCCTTTGCAACAAAGGCAAAACTCAAGACTGGGAGAAGAAGGACGGCTGTTTTGAGGGGGTGAGAGGGACCTTAAAAACAAGCAGCTCTTATTTCTTTCTTCAGGCAGTATTTCAGTCCCCATTGTTTCCCTACTGTTCATGTACTGATTTTCTCTTAAACAGCACAAACAGCCTCTAAGTACATCCCCCTCCCCAATATTTTCTTTTGTTAGAACTTTTCATTTCTATACAGGCATTAGATTATACATTTCCTGGCTTGCTGCACTCCATTAACACTCTGGTAACCACCCATTTTCCAGCCAGCCATTAAACACCACCTTTCATAATTGAGATTTAAAGGCTCAGGGCATGATAAACAGCTGAAGTTATAACTTTACAGCTGCCTCTACAGAAGTGTGTAAATCTCCAGATTTGGATAGGTAAATCAGTTAATTAGACTTGCATTAAGCCACAAACTTTGCGGGAGCTCTGACAGCAGATGTCCTGAAATTGTGCTTTAAATAACAAGGGTCAAACCCTCAATCCCACCGGGCTGGGAGAGACGGAAACGCCCCACCCGGTGCCCAGGGAGCAGTAGCACTGAGTGCAGCTGCTGTGACTCGCAGCCGGCCGGGAGCGCCCATTCCAGCTGTGTTTATGCTGGCTGCTTCCTGCAGAGCTCCTTCAGTTACACCAACATCAGCGCGGCTGCAGGACCGCAACAACTCCCGACTGGACACGCTCTACCTGTTGCCTCTGCTGGAGACAGCCCTGGGTTTACCACCCTACGTTTTCTGCCTGCCAGCTCACAGGCTGCTCTCAAAGTAGGACCCTCAAGTTTTGGGACTGAGCACAGCTTCCCCCTGCCCTTACCTGCGGCTGAGGACACTTTACGTGCATGACCCTGAGTCACTGCAGGCCAGTAAAAGTTCAGAACTGGTGACATTCGGAGCTGCTGCCAGCAGTCTCTTTTATGTTCATGGGTAGTAAGAGGTTAACCTTCGGTCGTGAGGCCCAAGGGCCTGTGCTCCACCCCTGCACGAGTTATCTCCCTGTTGTGCATTTAAAAATACTGTATGTAATTAACTGTTATCAGGTTGTTAAGCAGCGTGCTGAAGTGTGAACGTATCATTCAATTGTTTCCTTTATTTACAAAGCCCTGCCATTCTCTTAGGCAGCAGCCTGGGACAGGCTGTTGACTTGCTCAGATGAGGCGGGTTTGGCATGCCAGATCCTGGGAGCAGAAGCAGATTCTGGAGAAGTGAGACACAGATGAGAATCTGCAAACACCCCCTCAAGATGTCCTGTGGAACAGCTGTGCTTGAAAAGAGACACACACACATGGCACCACTACCAAAATGCACATCACTGTGAGGTTACTTTGAGACCTGAAGCACTGAGCATGGAGGAAGTACACAATACAGCTCCCAACTGCTTTATGGGCACAGGTGGACTTTTTACTGATATACATGGCACTAGCTTTAACGCCTATGGATATACACAAATATGTTCCATTCCCAGAAGAAGACAACATAACTGCTGACTTTCATACACATCTGAGCTCAGTTCTTCCCTATTTAATTTGCTGGACATAGTTTCCTTAAGCAAATCTGGAAGGCAGAGGTCATCATGATAGACCACAAGATAGAGATGGGTAGACAGGACAACAGCACAAGAAGCCACAACCCCCGCTGTCCTCTCTGTCTCCTTCAGCAGGGCCTAGGCTTGGATTCCTAAAGCCCATCACATTTTTTATCACTACCCCCTCCTGGCCTGGCTACTGTTATCTTCTTCACTTTCTTGCCAGCAGCACCAGCCCTGGCAGTGCCTGCAAGGTGTCCCAGATGACATGAGACATCATCAGATCTGTGTGATTTTCTTCTATGGATTCCTGGCCTGGGGCAACACCATTCACCCACAGCAGGATTAACTAGCATGGTCCCTGGGCATGCAGCATCCTTCGCTCTTTGGGAACTGGTGCAATCACCAATGTCCCTGATCTATGTGCATCCCTCCCAACACGTGCAGTAAATGAGATTTGTAGCTTCTAAACAAACTTCTGTGCCATCTGCACACTGTGCTGCATGACAGACAACAAGATAAAATTTACAACAGCAAAGACCTTAGAGCAAAACAACCTTTTAGGGAGAGTAAGTATAGGCTGTTGTAACAGTTCTATCAGCTTAGTCATGTATCTAGAACAGAAGACATTAGGATCCTGAAGCTGAAAGAGGAGCACACAGATGAAGAAAGAAAAAAATTATTTAAAGACACACCAAAACACTGCATCCTTGGCAAAGCAATGCCAATAACTGGGAATTAGTGGTACCTGACAGACATGACAGCATAGCACTTGGAATATAGGGTAGGGGCAAGCCAGCATTGAGACAGGGAGAGGCTTTGGACAGCACTACCTGGTATAGACTGTAATTTCTTTTGAAAGCACACATACATCATGTATCAAAGATATGCAACAAAGTCTTACATGCAGGACACCATACTGTCAGCAACTTTGGCTGACTTTACAAGGAATGGCACCACAATCAAAGAGGCATCCCTACTCCACCCAGGAAGGCTGTTATGTCCCATCAGTGAGAAACAGAGAAGCAAGAGTGCTTCCTGGTATGAACCTGGTAAGAACCTGGCCAAGATTCCAGACAGCATGTCTCGATTTGGCGGGGGAAAAAAAAAAAGAAATAAAACCACCCTCTAACTTGAAACAATCTTTTACATAATGAATCAATCAATTATCTTTGCTCTAGTATGTTCAAATCAAGGGAATCATCATTGAAAATAACAACCAATTTATATAGCTCATTTAAAGCCACAGTAAGCAAGGCTGCTGATTCACTAATGAACAATAAAGGTCACTACTATAATATCTCTCCAAGTATTTTCAGATTGTGCCGTGTGATAGACTTGAAGTGGCAAGTTCATAAAAAACCCATCAAGATACTTTGCAGGGGGAAGTAAAGATGGAAAAACATCTGTGCTTTGCCTAGATACCAGACTGAGAAGAGGGAATAACTTCAATGCAATGAAGAACATTGTGCCTCAGCCTCATCCAGCCCCAGCCAGCCCCAGCCAAAGGCTCTGGATGTCAATGGAAGCATTTCAATGATCTTTGGATTAGGCTTTTGTATAGAATGGTATCTGAAAGGGGAGGAGGGGGCAAGGAGAGAATGAAACATCTGTATCCTGGAATGAAATCAGGAAGTTAAGGCTTGACAGCCTTAGACAGCAAATAAATACCTCGGGTACTAAATGTAGGTTGCTGAAATGCCTCACTTCAAGTGGAAACATTCCTTTTCAGTTGTGTCTTTCTTGTATTCAGAGAAAAGACTAACCAGAATGCTGCTAATTTATGTTTTACTTTTTGAGTGCCCATGATCTAGAAAATGGTATACATGCAATTATGAAGAAATGACATTCTGCCAAGTTGAACACACCTCTGCTCTGTGGATGTTAGAGCCATGATCATTAACAGTGTGGCAACTGGGAGAGTGTAGTGGAGTGTGCCTTAATTTGCAGCATCACGTCTGGGACTATTACCAGAACCAGATGTTTCAGAGGAAGCTGCAATTCATGGGCAATTGATAGTTTGCAAAGGTCTTATAGCATAAAAGAACCTCTCCCTTCCTCCTCAGATGTTAAACAAAAGCAACTATTGGTCTAAGCCTGGTTTTGCAGAATGGTGAAGGTTTCAGAAACACAGAACACTTGATGACATTTCTGTACTTGCAGATGTTGATACCAAAAAACCCCAAACATGATAATATTTAACCTTGACAGACCTACTATTGGAAACCCGTAGGAAGAAGGCACAATAGAGTAGAGAGCGCCTGTGGTGAGTTGAGAAAGATGTCTTTTCCAAACCTCAGTGTTAAATCTTTAATGCTGACTTGGGTTCCTCTTAAAAAAAAAAAAAAAAAGAAAGATGTGTGATTCTACTGCCAGTAAAATAGAATTTTCTTTACAAGAACTTTGCAACATTTCAAAGGCCTCTATTTTTAATGATCAAGAAGGAAAAGAGAGAAACATATTATACCAAGCAGCTACAACATAACCCATTACTCAAGAACATCAGAAAAGCACCAAGTAGCAATACCATTTTGAGGATGCAATATAGTCTCTGTACACTAAAGTCCCTTGAAAAACTTATAAAACTTGTGGTATAAACTAGTACAACTGAAAATGAAATTTCTAAGGAGGAAAAGACCAGGGTTAAGCGTTCTGTATTGATTTTTTTCCCCCTCACATTGGGATTAAAGCGATTTCAGCTGGGACCCAGAATTACAGATGTAATTATAATTTCCATTTATATTTTTAGACTGTGTACAAAGAAGTGTAATAATGGACAGCTGAACATTTTCCATTGTCTATTAAAAAGGAAATGTTTCTGATGAAATCTCTGTAAGACCAAGTACCACTGCAGCAATCTCTCAAAAAGACAGCTTGCTTTAGATGTTTGGTGATGAGAGAGAAGGGAGAGCTGCCACCCCTTCATACAAAGAAATCAAAACCAAAATGACATTAAGGTTGTTATTCCCCTCAATAATACTAAAGAGATATCAGGTTAAGATTAGTAACAAGTCTTTTAAAAGAAAAAGTCAAATTATCATTAAATAACCTTTCTTGACATTATTTACAGGGTATGTAACACAAAGCATTGCATTAAGGAGGCATTATTTAAACCACATAAGGTCTAGGGAGTGAAAAAGAGAAATTTCTCCAAGTACCATTGCCTGTCTGCCATCCTTCCTTCATCCTTTACAAGGTCCATTTAAGCCCAGGTTTCCTGGAGGTCTCTGATAGCGAGGAAATAACTGCTATTGAAAAGCAAAATGCATTCAAGGTAAAGCAGGTGCTTAAGTGCTCTGATGGATCTGGGCCTAAAAATTCAAGTTGTAAACCCCAACTCAATTTCAAATGACTAATTGAATTTGCCTTTTTTAATTTTTTTTTTTAAATTCCCTTTCGTTTTAAGCTGATCTGCTCTGTGCTTTCTGCCACAAAGCGTGGTGCAGTCAGTACCACAGCACAGCCCGTCCCACCACGCTGCTCCCACTTGCCATTCCAGAGGGGCAAAGAGATCCATACAGAATCGCTCAAAAATGCTCAAACCCAGCACTGGTATGTTCAGGCAGCCTAAATTCAGCCTAATTCCCGAGTCAGTGAGAAATCCAGATGCCTTCAGAGACCCCTACAAAGCTAATTAGAAGACTACCAGAAGTCTATGCACAGCGAAGTCACATGGGTTTTCTGAGCACGGCTACTGGGATCCTCAAAGCTTTTAACTGATTCTGGAAATCTTTCATCGCTGAATGTACAGTTGTAAAGTGTGTTTACTGTTTGAGCATCTTTGGAGGAAGGACTGTTAGCATCCTTTTTCCTACATGCTTTGTCCCAGCTATTGTGTTGGCTGGTTGAGTTCAGTTCAAGAGCGTATCACTATTATCTCCTTAAAAAAGCAAAACAAGGGGAGAAACTGTGGCCATACCATGCTTCTAAAAATACATTCTTTCTATACTGAAGACAATTCAGTTTCCAGTAAACAAACATGCCTTTTCTTTAAAGCACAGGATCTCAGATGGAACCAAAACTCATAGCAAAAATGCTAAATGAGGGTCCAAAACCTGGTAACTCATGGGTGTATATATATAGCAGTGCACTAGCACTTAGATCCAACAAAAAGCCAGTCACATGGATTTTCACTGTGAAATCACCCTGAGATTGGTTTTTCTTGTCAGATTTTGCCATGATCTACAACAGACTGCTCTCAAAGCATCTCCCTTCACCTGTAAAACAAGAGCTATTTTTCTTCTTTAAATGAAGGAAAATGCCAGCTATTCAATATCCAAGGACCCCTGTTGGCTTGGGGTTTTGCTTGATAACCTGGGCTGGGTTTTGTTCACACATTTCCTGCCCTCTGGATGGAACTCTGACTGCCAATTTCCAAGGCACTGTCTCAGACTATCTAGTGCACAGATCCAATCTCCTTGCTGAATTACATCTGGGGTGGAACAAAAATGGCAGATAATTCACATTCTATTAAAGTTAACACTCTCCTCCACTTGCTTCCCACGTATGTTATACAGTGGACATGTTTGCATGTTCTGCTCTATTTTTTCAGCTGTTGCAAGCACATAAGCTATCAATTACACTCTATGCAGAGAGAAGATAGTGATTTGAGGAACGGCTTCCCGTTTATATAACTCCTCACCTCATCACTACTCAAACATTTAAATGAATGCTTTTGGGCAAGAGGCCTGAAGTAGAGAGATTCCTTAGGTGCTCTCTCCCCTGCCATTTCCCCCCTCATTGAATGGTTAATCAGAGGGGCATAATTCTTTAAAACTAACATTTATTCAAACAGATGCAGGATCCCATCTGCTCACACAGAACAGAGGACAGAAGCAGTGGAGGCCACAGCATTACCAGGCAGAAGCCAACAGAAGTATGAGTTGTGTCAATATCTCTATATCCAGCCTAAGTTATGTTTGGCAGACAAAGATTTTGAGTCCAGCAAAGACATTACCAGTCCCCTAAAGATGTGGTTAAGTTTTTAGCATATGCATTATGATATTTAATATATTTTCAAACTAAAGCTTGCTGAAAGTCTGCCTGGTGGCCTATGTGCTATTTAAGACTAACCATACGCCTACAAAGCTTTGCTGCCATGTTTCTGGCATATCCATGACATCCTTACCTGTGGTACAGATGCTCAATGGCTCATGCAGATTTTCCCAAATAAGCATCCACAGAAGAACAGTATCACTGTGCATCTTATGCTTTGTTTATGCCATATTTGAAAGAACTGTTCTAGTAGAAAATTTTGCACAGGTGCTAAATGACAAAATCAGTACTAATTTGCATAACTGTTAAATGCTAGAACAATGCTATCTTTTCCAAGCCTAGAGATGAGGATAAAGATGCTTAAGAAAGCAGGAATTAATCTTCACTAACAGGGTACAAAAGGAGTTTTGGCTCTATGCTTGCTCTTAACAAAGTTACTGGTCCATAACCACTAGTGATCTGAATGTTTGTAATTCTTCAACAACTGTGAATCACATTCATTTTTAAGGACTACTTTTATTTCACTTATATCTGTGATAAGATTGGATAGGCTGAAGAAGAACATGTAGACCATGAAAAGATACATTTCTTTTACTAGGATCTCCAAAATCTGGAGAAAAACTTCTAACATTGGTGGGCAGAATTCTGGGGGAAAACAAGAAGTAACCTAATCAGAGTTTGTCAAGTTACTACCAGACTGACCCAGACAGCAAAGAAATCAAAGAATAGCTCCAACAGTGGTTGCATTTCAGTCTCAACGGACTGCAATCATTAGGAACACATCCATGATTGCCGTGGTTCTGGACCAGGCTCATACTAGCTTCTAGTAGTAAATTTCTGGCTGTTCTCAAGCTGGATCAACACATCCAAAGCATGACTTTCTAAAGCATCATACTTAAAGAGCAACAAAAAAGCCTTTGGTGAATATGAGCAAAGACATTTGGACAAAACCCTCTACAACTGAGCCTTTTCTCCCGATGTGTTTAAGACTTCTGTGCAGAGAAATTAAATATGTCACCTACTTATGAAATGGAAGCAGTTTGGCTGCCAATTGTCTGAACTGTGTTGAAACAGCTGCTCTAGCAACTGTTTTTACTATTAAATTCTTCAGTGATTCTCTTAATCCCAAATTAGATACCTCTTTCCTTTAATCACCAGTTTATATAAAAGCCCTTTCCTCACAAGGCAAGGTTTCACCAAGGATAACAAACAAAGGCAGGTCTGCTCAGCACGCTGCCCTTGTGTTTCTCCACTCCTCACATCTCCCCCACCCTGCTTCTCATTTCTCGGTGGGTGGCACACAGAGTGCTCACGACTCTGTCCCCTACATGTTTGTAAAAGAACACAGAACTAGATTTGAGGTCTTAGGATTTCACAACTCGTCATTACCTTGCAGCATGCAATTAAGACTGTCCACATACAATTTATCATCATAATCTTTCCTCTTTCCTAAACTTGTACATAAGAATAGCTATAACTGACTCTCTTTAAATGGCTTGATATTAGAAGCTTGAAACTTGCCATTGTGACAGTACACTGTCCTGTAGGGCTGTGATTCTGGTGTGGGGTTTTTTCTGGTTGTTCTTTTTATTTTCTTTTTCTTTTTTCTGAGTCTGTTTTTCAAAGCAAAGATTGGATGGAGACAAAGGAATTGAGAATGAACATGGAGAGCTAACTGCAGTCTGCCTCTGAGCAAAAGGTGCCACTGCAAAGCTGCTGTTTGCTCACAGGAACATAGCTGAGCAGTGACACAACATACAGGAGGTTCACACACAAAAATGAGAGCTGCAGGAAGCTTGCTCAAAAATTCCTGATCCAACATCCTCAAAAATAACACGTATTTACACCTGGTACTGCTGGCTTCCTACATTTTTCCTTTGTGAGGTGTTTTTAAAGCAGGTTTGCTGACAGCCATCTTTCAGCTGCACCTCCAGACATGTTTATCAAGGGAAAGCCGAAGCCAAGAACTGCAGCAGAGGTGTCTTTTTTACAATGCTCTTTCTCACCTTTGCAGCCTAGAGTCCACACTTTTTGATGAGTTCTGAATTACAACCCAGCATAAGCAGCACATATTTTTATTCCAAATATCCCTACCTACAAAGCAGACAGCTGAGCTTCCCAGTCTGCTGGTCTCCTGAGCCATTTCAATATCCATCTTAACAATGCAATGGATATATTTGCATTTTGGAGCACACATCTTATTCCCCAGGTTTCACTCAGCACATCACTCTGTTGATGCATTCTATGGGATATATGCTTTTGGTTTTTAATTTAATCTTCTTCTTAATTTGCATTCACTTATCTTTTTTCCACAGATCCTTCATCTGAACCTAACCATTTTGTACTGACACTTTTTTCTTTCATTAATATTTTGTTCCCTAACAGTTGTTTTGTTCTTTTACTCACTGGAGGGATAGTTAATACAGCTTTCTTTTCTGAGGCAATGTCTCCAAGACTTCATTAAATTTTATAATATTAATTCAAGCCCTTTTGTTCAAATGCAATATTTTCCTCCATCTCCCATATTTTTAAGCTGAATTTGGTGCCCTTAGTTTGAGTGGGAGGTCCTTATGCCTGATTATGCACTAAAATTCATACCAGATCCATGTTTTCTGTAAATGTGACACTTGAAAGTATTTTTATTTACTCAGGATAGTATCTCCTTGCAAAAAGGCTGGCTGTTTAGTTTCAAAATATTAATTGACTTTTAAACTATTCCATATTGCATTAACTGGCTTTTTGCTAAGAGGAGTTGACTGACTTATTAGGAAAATTGACAAACCCCATCCCTGTCTGCCTCCTTCTACACTTCCAAAGTATTCTTCTGAGACATCTGGCTTTTAGTGGGTCTTTTTGTTGTTTTTTTTTTTTTTTTTCAAGCTATGTCCCAGTTGTTACAGACATTTTCCTTGGTCAATTTTCTTTAGTTATTCCCATGGAAATTATAGAGGTGGCCTGCCAGCTGCAATCCATGATTTGATGTCACGAACCTTGACCTTTCTGACTTTCTAAAGTATACTTTTTCATTATTTAGACTTAATTTGGATTGGATGGAGGCATCATGTTCATTTCAAGTGATATTTCTATTTTATTAGAAAACTGGAGGTATGTTTTACAACTAAATCTCCTCCCTTCGGTATTCACCACAGAGATTTCTGAAATTGTGATCCTGTTTACAAATTTCTTTCTTCCTTTCAGTTGAATCCTAAGAGACACAAGACTATTTTTGAAAGGTCTGTAGTACACTGACCCTTTTCCTACCTGCTCTGCCTTTAATGCCTGAGATTCTCCCTGTCGAAGGCATATGCAGGTTATTTATGAACTCTGCACTTTTTGGACAAATGTATTTTGACATCATATATGAAATAAAGTCTTCAGACTTCACATATGGCACTAAGGTGATATTAGGTACCATGGCACATCTGAGCAGAGGGATTGAAACTGAGGTGAAACAGAAAAAGTTGCAACAGTGCACTTCCAGCTCTCTGCTGCATGTATGTGTCACAAATTTGCTGTTCTGCTATGGATCTGGGCTCTGGCATTGAAGTACAATGATTTCCCTGACATCTCCTAGAGCCTGGGAAGTTTCTACAGCAATCAGTTTTAGTATCTTCCAGAGTTAAAAAAAAAGTTAGTTAGCTAAATCTTAAAACTGTTTGAAATTGAATTTAACCTGATCTTTTAATAAGCACATCAGCTTGATTCCCAAGCTTGGGCTCTAGCATATAAGAATGATCTTTTTTCTTTGCCTGTATTTCATTTTGGCTGGTTTATTGCAGCATATCTTGGAGGTCCTTGACCAGTATTTCCATTAAAACTGATTCTAAATTCACCTGCCAGCACTTAAAATCCAACTAAAACCATACATATATTTCATTTATAATGAGATCACCACATTGGAAGATACAGACAGATAAGATTTTGCTGCATTTTCAATAAAAGCACAGCTGTCAAGATAAAAATCATATTAAAAATATCCCTGAATTACTGATATCACTTTAGATAATTAAAACAGAAGAGAAAGTTAATAATCAAGTATACTGGGGAATATACTGTTTGAATATTATTTATATTTCACATGACTAGGGTGATGAAGTTAGTTGGGCCATTCACTTAGTTCTAATCCTGTTTAAGAAACCAAATTCTCAAGTCTTCTTAGTTTTGAAGTTATGCCAGGGGAATATTAAAAAAAAAAAAAGATTTACGTCAAAAATTAAAAAGACTATTTACAATTGGTTCTCAAATATTCCTCTTGACCATCTCCTCTTATTTTAATCAGTATAAGAAACAAGAGAGATATAGACTTTATTCAACCACCTGTAACTACATGGTATTTTCCCATCCACCTACTCTTCACTGGTGTCCACCCCTTTGGAGGGAAAATCCTGGGCATTATTAAAAATATTGGGTATTATATTATACTCACCTTGTAGCTGTGTAACGTATGTCCAATAACATGGTTTCACTGACAGATTAAGATGCGGGTGATTCTGGACAGGGTCGATAAATTATTTCACTGCCATTAAAGTTTTGGCACCCCTGGCCCCCTCCATGGGAGAGTATCTGCAGATGCTGTTTTTAACCAGGTTGAACAATGCTCCAATTTAAACTGTAAGGCAGCAATGGTATTTATTCCCTGCAGTCTGCATCAGCATTGTCACTCTCTGCCTGCCATAAAGCACCATATTGGGCCAATAAAACATAGAGGAAATCTCAGTTTCAGGAGAGCCATGTAATGAAGTCAACTGATGAGAGAAGAGCGAAAAACAGAGGTGAGCTGTTACCAAGGAGTATCTGAGCACCAAGAAGGTGTCTGGAAGACAACCTGGCAGAACAGCAGCCATGTGATGGGACAGAGAACCACTGTGTCACTGCATGGCTCTTGTCAACAGCAACATCGAGCAGGACGTGCCTCAGGTGCTGGCCAGAACCATGACTGTACTGCTGTGTCAGTGCTGTGCAACAAACTGCTGTGTGCCCAGGAGGAACGTAGATGAAGTACACAAAACAAGAAAGAGGAGAGATTTTTTCCAACAAGTGATGGAGTAGGTTAAATCAAAGTGATTCCAAGCAAAAAAAAAAAAAAAGTTGTGATTTAAATCACCATGCAAGGAATTTTGGTTTAAATAATTCATTTTAAATCTTGCTTTTTCATCTGTGGTCCTTGGCTAGTCAATTCCCAGAAGCTGGGAATGCTCTGACAAGTTGATTTACAGCTAATTATAGTCTGCACTAAAACTGTGATTTCTTTTTTGTTAACCAAGAGAATACACTATATACATATTTAAGTAATGTCAGTATATTAATTTCAGATTCTGCTAGACAATGGTGAATGATGAGTCTTATTTAATAGACAATTAACTTTTTCTCGTGATTTGTGTCAAGTCACTTTCTGATGATGTTTTCAGGATTCAATTAAATTACAGAAATCTTGCATTTTGAAATAAACTCAGTAAAATAAAGGCAAGAACACTCAAGTGCAAAAAGTAGCAAATGAAACATGCCAAGTAATCCATTTCTTCTGTTGGAGGAACCTTATCTGTTCATGACACAGATATAACCAAAACTTTGCTTTTGATTCAAAGGGCTCAAAATGTTTTTGACTTAACTCTAGAGGCTACCTCCTAAATTGACTGCATGGGTAATCTGGCCCCTTGAGTCAATGCTGTTTTCATTCTCTACAGAGTAAGACCTAAGTGCTCAATCTATTTAATTTACTGAAAGGGGGTGGAAACATAACATAAATGATCTCTACATAGAAATACTCAAGGGAAGGGATTCTGCAGGCTTGGCTCTTAAAATCTAGCAGAAAAAATATTTACTGTAGTATCTATAAACTGAAAATGGGTAATGTCAGACTTTGAGGGAAAAAAAAAAAGGGCATAATTTCTTTAAGCAGTAAAACAATTAACCTCCAAAGAATGTAACAAAATCTCCACAATGTGACCTTCTAATTCGAGGTTAGATGCTTCTGTAAACACATTTACAAAAGTAATGGGATGGATCAAAATTTAGTTTGATGCAGAAATGTAGAAAGTCTTGGAGGGCTCAGGCAAGGTGATCAAAAGTGTACTTTCTGGCATCACATCTAGAAATGGAGAGTGTTCTGCTTTCAGCTAGTGCTTGAAGAAATGCAAGTTGCATGGTCAACCTGAAGAGAAGCTTCCAGAATGGGAAGACTACCCATTGCCACTGTATGGCAATGCTGGCTCCTTAACCCATTTCCCAGCTTTCCAGTTGCAGGATGCACGTTACATTTAAGACAGATACTCTCATGAGCAAATTACCAGTTCTTCAGCAGTCTTGTCCCAGCCACAGCAATACAGCTGCACACAGCCTGAACTCATTTTTCCACGCTAGCAGTTATTTTCTAATGCACTCATAGCCTTTCTGGCCCTCCCCCTTTTCTTGACATAAATGTGTTCTTCAATAATATGAGAATTCCAGAGAAAGTCTGAAGTACTACTTTTCCATTGGAATCAGCATTTCTTACTGGAAAGATGGCTGAGCTTTCTAATCCACACTCATCACGTCAACCAGCGTGTTGTCTCAGTGTCTCTCAGCCTGCTTTTGGTCACAGCCAGCTTTTCCACCACCACAGAAAAGAACGTGTCCTTGAGCATGAGGCTTCTCCAAACAAGGCTGCCATTAGCAAGACTGTGATTTACATTAAGACAGACTTCCATAAAAGCAAGCTCAAAAATAGAACTATGAACAAACAGAGCAGCTTCATATCTGTTCCATAGCTCCATCAGGAAAATATTCTGAATTACACCAAGAAAGTAGGCATTAAAAATAGTTTAAAAGATACAAATGTTTTTCTGGCTCCCAGGACCTTGCCCTGCTCTTCTTCCTGAAAGAAGAGGCTTAGAGGTGTAAGAATCAAGCCATTCTCCTCCTAGGCAGGAGGATTTAACATTGCTTAATACTACTACTCAGCACTACTTAGCAATAGCCTCAGGGCAACACATACGTATTGAGTGCAAAGAACTGTATCTCTCTTGCAAAGCCTCCCATTCTGTCTCTCCCACTTTGCTGCTTTTCTGCAGACAGAACAGCACAATGCAGTGAGAGATGAAGACCTGCCACTCTCCTGCCACAGTCACTTATCATTTAATTCAGATGTTTGCCTCTGTAGACATTTCCAATGCAAGCCTACAGGCTGGCATTATTTTACCTAGAAACTAAACTATGTAGCTCAGCTCACCACTCCTTAGACCAGTCAGACAGAAAACCTTTCTCCAAAGGCTGCTGCCTCCTGTTTCCCCTTTTAATTAAACATGTAACCTTACACAGGAACAGATTCTCCACTCAAAGGAAAAAAAGGACATCACTGACTTCAGTGAGACCAGGACAGTAATTTGCTGCTGCACCTACTGAAAAGACAAGCACACTTGACAGCTGAATTCCTCAAATGGAGTTAATACAGACTTGTATCATCTGAATTTGGCCCATAATATGTAGACATAAATTACCAGCTTCAGAGAAAAACAGAAAAAAAAAGAACCAAAAAATAGGTAAAGCCACAATGATGCTTCAAAGCTTAGAATTTTACAAGTCAGCAGCAGCTATGTTCAGATCTGATTTTACGCAGCATGCATGTCTTTCAAAGGAATGAGTTAGTGTCTTAGGGACACAACACTGGTAAAGATATTTGCTAGGTGAACATTCCTCCTTCTTGTCTGGTGGGGAGGAAGACCAAAGCTCTCTTAATTTGTCCATGCCCACACACACTGGCATGAGTCCTGGTGGCTTTCAGGTGAGCAGGACAGTTTCACTGTGTAGGTCTCAGCTACTCTTGACATAGCACACATCCCCTCCTCATCCTGTGAAACTGGCTGCAGTCCAAGCGCTTTCCTCTCCTTCCTTGTGTGTGCCACACCAGAGCAGCAGGCAAAGGTCATATCCTCCTGGACTCAACACAATATTGCAACAGGAATTTGTTTCCCAGCATCTACAACCCTCATCTGAAGCCTCTCTAAGTACCTCTTATTAAACTGGGCTTAAATGGCTAAGTATGCAGACAGCTCCATATGGCATCCGTACCAATGTGGCTCAGTGGCCTCACCACAGAGAGGAGAGGACAGCACAAAAGCACAAAAGAAGGGGAATAAACCCAAGGCCAGGGAATTGTGAACTAATACTAAAATGCTGGAGAGAAGAAAGTTACTCTTTTGAGGAAATACTACCTCTTCATTTCTTTCTACATTCCTGTTTCTTTCTCTTAATTTCTTTTTTTTTTTTTAAATAATGCAGCTCATTACAGTAGTTTTCATGGATCCTCCACAGAGAATTGGTTGGCAAATGGGTGGTTTTTACCTGGATTCCTCTATACTCCTGGGCAGTCAGCCATGAGCACAAAAGAAATCACTCATTTCCATTAGTGGCTGGCAATGAGACTGCATCCCCTTCGTCTGGATTTAGACTTCACTGTACGATCTAGTCATTTGTGACTGCCAGAGCTTAATTACTGCAGTAACATGAAACTGCAAAACTTACAAAACTGAAGTATAAAAAGCAGCAGCTGATTGCTGAATTGTAGGCACACCCAAGGGTGTGTGATATCCCAAAGCTCTGCTCCTGCCAGGGTGGAAACCCTCTGGAAACACAGCTTGGCTTGCGTGCAGCAGTGTAAGTGTTTGGGTTGGGAAGCACAACAGCCCTGCTGAAAGTGCAGGTCTCACTCTCCAGCATAATCTCCTTAGGCACAGAGAGAAAGGACACTTTCACAGTGATCTTCAAAAGCTAAGGGAATACTTGGATGACTTTCTAAATGGAGAGTTCCTGCCAGTTAAATACTCAAATACTGTTCTAGGACCTGGAGAGTTGTGTCTCCAGCAAGTTAAATGGAGGTTTGGGGAACGACACTGTAAAATGATCTTATTGAGATAAATCTACTCTAAAAAAACCCCAAAAACCAAAACCAAAACCCAACCAAACAAACCCCACAAAAACATAGGTTGTAGAGAGGATGCAGCAGTTTGGAAAGGAACAGTACAGAAAGGATACAGAGAACTTTTACTACATAAAGCAAGGGCGTGTCTACATCTGCACTGTAGTGCTCACTTCTGATCATTCTCCCTTGAAAGGAATACTGGGGAAGTCAAAACAATTCTGTCTTATGGAAGTTATTTCACAGGGAAATTTTAATTTTACAACACTTGAAAAAACATGGTTAATTTTCTTAAAGGGACATTGAATAAAAGAAGACATGATATACAAATATAAAAATTGCTATGGAGAGTTACACTGGGCACCAATTATGAATTTACTCTTGTAATCTACAAGGAAGTACTCAACAAAATGGAAGTTCAAAATAAATAAAAAAGGAGGGTGCAAAATTAAAGTACACCTAACTAACATGCAAAAATCACTGCTAAAGACATGATGGGGAAACATGAGTGTTGGAGGAGTGTAAAAAAAGATGGCTATTTACCCAGAAGTGTAAATACCCACAGTCAGCCAGGAAATACATGCCAGACATACTGTTGGAAAGAAGGCCTCTGTTAGAAAAGCCAGTTAATGCACAGGATGCATCTCCAAGAAAAAATGGCTGACAAATATCATTTGAAGGCAGGAAGTAAACTGCAGACACATCCTTTGGTTTAGAAACCACATACATTACAAATGCCTACAGACATCCAACAGTGTCTTGTGAGACAGCCTTTATACTCTAGTTAGCAAAAGTAAAATATTCTTCGTATTTTCATCTGGAATTGAACAGCATTACATATTTATCAATCAATCTTTCAGTGTACACCTTTGAATGTAAATAGCTGGAAAAAGAAGCAGCAAAAAGAAAGAATTCACTGATTCCCTAAATGCTACTTCACAACAATAAAATCTCTTCTTGCTTACAGATCCCTCTTTTTGCTTTGCTTTTACAAATCAGCATGCCTGTAGGTCCAAGAGGCAGGAGGACTTGTCCATCCCTCTAATTCTAAAGGGGGAATATTTTTCTGTTTTTGTTTTCCTCTCCCTGCTTCCCACTATCTCTTCTAGCATCCTCTCACTCCTCTTTCTGGCTTGATTTATGTTACACTCTGCTACTAGAACTCCCATAGAAATGGGGCTGAAATCCCTGAAATACTTCCCTTTTGTTATGCCCCACTGGTTCAGACTAGAATTACTCTTCATTCAGTTGATAAGGATTAAAAATTAAAAAAAGCCCTCAGAGGATTCACTCACATTTCCAGAGCACTCAGTTAAAGCACAGAGATGCACTCATGGAATAGGACAGCCCTTGCAGCAACAGTGGGACTTTTGTAGCTGTTGCTGCTGTAGTTGTAGCTGTAGCTGAAGCTTTCCACAGCAAGGTTCTGTCAATGCCAGCTAGGATTATATCACTACAAACTCAATCATTTATGCCTTGCCACGACCTGTTATAACTCTTGCAGAGCCAGCTCCCTCAACGTCATGTTCTCTACCTGTGGATCATGTTTTTTTTTTTAAATTCAAAAGTCCAAATTAATAGTACAGGTATAAAATGGCAGTAAATCAGCAGGAAAAGGTGACCAAAGTGCAGAATAATCTCTCATTAGAGCTGGACAACAGCTGTGGGCTGCTTTCCCTCCCCGTTGGAAGGAGGGTGAGTCAGTGTGTGCACGAGGTTTGGTGCTGTACCTGGGTAAGGATGCATACTGCCTTTCCACCCCCTCAAAGTGAAGATTGTAGGAGCTCCCATCTGGACCTTTTCCAGGCACCTGTGGAGAGGAGAGTAATTAGAGATGAAGATCAATTATGCAGCCCAGCTACTAACAATGCATTTCAAAACGATAAGCAGAGAACACATGATGCTGCAACATGCCAAAATCAACAAAAGAAAGGCAGGGGCTCAAAGAAGCTTCAAATCCCATATATAATCTTATCACTGCTAACAAGAAACGCTTCTGTATCAAAGAAGTGTTTAGAGCAGGTACAATCTTCAGAGCCTTTCCCTCATCTGCCTACTAGCTGGGATACTCTTCTTCCCTGTCAGCCTTCCTCCTGGAATTCAGTAACACGAGGACATCATTTAACTAAACACGCCCCTTCTGATTACAGTGGCATAACTACCTGAATCAAAGCTAACATCTTAGTACCAAGTCTGTTTTTTTTCCCTCCACTAGCTTGTTTTGCTTAAGTATAAAATATGATACAAACAGGTTTTCTTTCATTCTTAACACGAATCCAGAAACTTTGTCTAACGCCACTGCAAAGCTAAGTGTCCAGCTGGGGGTTAAGTGCATTTATGATGCTCTGGTGCCATTTCAAAAGTGCAGCATTAGTGCACTCAGTCAAAATGCCAGCGCTACTTGGTTTGTGTTCAAGATGGCAACCGGCGTTGGCTGGGGAGCACAATTCTATCAGGAAGGCTCCAACCGGGTACCAAACGGTGAACTTCAATGCTTTTAGCACACAGGAGTTCTCCCAATTTCACTCACTCAATGCCTGCTGATGGCCCAAAGTGTTAAGAGCCTTGTTAAAATGGAGCTATTAGTCTTTTCTTCCATAAATGGAGGTGGCTCTGACTGCCTTCGGTGTTTCCTACATTAGTATGTATTCCTATTCCGGTGCTGCTAGAATCAGCAGTTTTATAAAGCAATATACTAAGAGGCCATTTAAAATCCCCTTCCCCTTTTACAGATTAATAGCAGAAAGGAAGATTTAATGCCTTTTCAAACATTTTTAACAATTCATTAAGAAGAAAGTAATAAATCACACTGAGCTTTTGGCAAATGCTCGATTAGAAAAAAGAGAAAACAAAAATTAACATGTTTTTTGCATTCTACAGGTTAAAGTACATTTCTGTCAGTCCTGTAATTTATGCACAATACACCATTTTCACTGAACAGATGTATAAACCCCTGCAATGAGAAAAGTTGTGTGTTCAGGTGTATTAAGTGTTATCTACCTTTACCAAGCACTTCTGTGTACATTACATAAAAGTCCAATGCAAAGAGAGGCTGTATCATTTGGAGCTATGAGGCAGCTTAGGAATTGTTCCAGACAAATTTTGTTATGCACCTTGTCACTCATTAAACATCCAAGATACTTGTAAATGAAAAAAATTATTTAGTACAGGCCCTTGCAAGCTTCCTTTATCTCATTCAAAACAGAGAGGCATCCTCACAGAACTGTTAGCTGCAAGAAAAAAACACCTCTGATTTGAAATGACCCATGCTTTACCAGTACCTGATTTTGGATGAGCAAAAAATAACAATAATTGCCCTACATTTCAAAAAGAGGGCAGTAGGCTAAAGGGATCATTCATTCATTTTTTCCACCAGAAAAAGTAACATGCAGAGAGACCTTATAGAGTCACTTAGGTGAAGAGTCACAGCCACTTTAGCTGTTCTTACACTACTAATTTCATCAGGTTCATAATTTCCCTTAAGTTCCCAGGTACACTGGTGAGAGAGGACCCTCCAGATTTCTCCCATTTTATGAAGAAGAATGAGGAGAAAAGAAACAAATGTATCATCTGGTCTCTCACCATAAAAAACATATAGTACATGGTCTACCTGTGCAGCTGTAGATAGATTATTAATTATGTGCATGAGCCTGATAACGGTGCATTCACAGCCCCATGTGAGTTTCCTGCACTCTCACAACTAAAGGGAGTAACAGAAAAACACAAATACTCAGAATTGTGCCAGCATTAAGCAGTAATCCCAAAACTTATACCAACCACCAAAAGTAAAAAACATTTACATCACAAGGCCTTTTATCAGCCTGAAAACACCCCTTTTTTGATGGTTTCCTACAGACCAAATAGAAGGCAACAGCCCCTGCCAGGTCTGTTTGTATATATGATTTGAGAGACAGTTACCATAGAAACACCCTGGTGGCAGATACACAATTTTGCTAATTTGGATCCATCGAGCGGCTGAGTCTCCACACCCTGTATAAAACCCCCAATGCACTGGAAAAGCATGCTCTGGCTCTGCACAGCTAATTAAAGGCTCAGCCATTTCTTCTGATTTCCCTTCTCCATCTGTCCATGCGACAGTAAAAGCGTATCATCACTCAGCCTGGAGTGCCAAAATGGTGCCGGGAATAAAATACTACCCTGATGAAAAGAGAAATTGTGAAAATAGAAACACCTCCTTAGTAGAAGTTATTTATGTTTCAGAAGGAGTCAAAGCAAAGGGTTCCTTTGCTACCTTCTACAACAAACTAAGCTAAAAATCGGTGAAATGTACTAATTAGTAAGATCAAAATATTCCAGCTTCTCCTCCTTTCCTAAAACAGGACATATGCAGCTGGCCCTCAGACCAGGTGTGGAAGTTTTAGCACAGTTAACAATCACAACATATTTAGGTGAAGAAACAGTAATAATAAAGCAGGATTAAAACTTGGAAGTCCTATCAAAGCCAAATGGGTGGTGACCACGAGGTGACCAGCAAAGGAGCTGACAGAAGGTGCAGTGCTCAGCTGAGTCCCTACAGATGCAGCTGGAAGAGCTTAGGAGACCAACAACCGCAATCAACAGAGAACACAACAGCAGGTGAAATACACATTTCACAAATGTATGGTAACGCACAACAGAAAAAATGATCCAAAATATGCTCCTGTATTTTTAGGGTTTAAATTAACAACATCAACTTAAATAAGTGCCATCATTATGAATAGTTCATCTCTTAAGAGCGGCCTCAACTAACAAGCAAAACATGAATATGCAAAAATAACGGGCAGAGATAAACACAGAAACAGCCATTATCCTATCAGTGCAATTAAAAGAGCAGCACACTTAAATTGAGGAAAGAAAATACTATCTTTATCAAAAAACAACAAACAATTCATGAAATGTAACTGTGGCAAAGTATTGGTACAGCCAAGGCCTTGGTGGAACATAAAACTAATACACTAGATACAAATATGAATCAAAGAAACTAACATCCAGTTAGCAGAAGACAGTAAAGTCTTTGGCAGATGGAAGAGAGGCAAGGTCTCGGAGAGCTGAATGGGAGAGCAGAACCTCTGTACCAGCAGGCTGTTCTACTAATTGCCCCTTTGGGAATCCCAGTCACAGCGGTAGGCCACACTTGGAGACAAGATACCAGGAGAACTGGCAAGACACTGCCTCCATATAACTGAATGCCTTCATGGTCAGAATTTTCTGTGTAAAAAACATGGCTAGTGAATGTTTTTGTTGTTTAAGTTTCTCTTTTTAGAAACAAAAATTTTCACTAGCTAACAAGATTTCCGTGATAGAAAGGTATCACTTAAAAAAATATCCTATGACACCTCTGCATCCTTAATTAAACCCCTGCCAGTTCCCAGCAGAAGAACCAGGCTGGTGCAAGTGCAGACTGAAGGGCAGCGTAGATCAAGCCAGAAATAAATATCTCAGAGGGTTCAAACATCTGCAAATAAATTTCAAGCTATAAATAGAGTATACCTGTGACCAGGTGTCTTGAGTAAGTCTGAAATTTGCCTACAGGAGAATTCTGGGGTTGCAGAATAACAATTCTTTAAGGGAGGAGAAAGGATTTATTTAATCCTGAAGCTCCTGACTATCTTGCAAACTGTACAGAAAAGTGCCTGAGACTGTTTTTTCCCCAGGAGATCCTGCATTTCATTCCCCCTCACCTGTCTTACACTACCTTTCTCTCGGAGCATTTGTTAAAGGCTACAATTCTAGCTGCTAGCAGGAAAGCCTCCCTTGCCCCTTCCTTGTGGATCAAGGTGTTAGGGGTTGGACAGATGCTGTGGTACAAAAAATAACAACCATAGTGATCTTTTTTGAAGTTTAAGCTTCATGAAACCAGAACTGACTTTTTCTTGTGCATCCACACACAACTCAAGGTGAGAGCTACCACACTGCAAATAGAAATCAGCAACATCTCCTTGCCCCTACCTGCAGAATTCAGCAGGACGTGTTTTTGCCTGGGGCTCTATTTCTCTCAGATTCCCACATGACTCCCTCCTCAAGGTCCATCCTGGATGAAGTCAGCACAGTGAAAACCCAAGACCATGGATACTGCTTATAAGGAAAATAAATGATGCAGAGACATTTTCAGGTTGGCTGTCTCATAAAGTTGCAGTTACTGTTCCCTCTCTTGCAGGTATTTAGACTTGCACATAGAAAAGTTCATCATCATTGCAGAGGCTGGTTGGTTAAAAAAATTCTTTTAAAACTTCTTAACCAGCTACTCTTCTGCTCAGATTCAAAAGTTCCCCACTATTAAAAAAAGAATAATATACAGTGGGTGTTGTATTCAGGATTATTAATTCTTCACTTACATGCTAAGCATCACTGTCCTTTTATTTTTGCTTTTTAGCCCTTTTTTTTCCTGACTTCTGAACGATAAGCCTCCTCCAAACATTTCAATTACCATTAAGATCAGAAAGAAAATTTGGACAGTGTGCTGCCCACTAAGTAAGTAGCAATAATATAACTCCCTTAAGGCTGATGGGATTTTAGCTACACGTTTGTGAATCCAGGGCAAAACACTGCTGACTTCACTTGAGCCACACCTGACTCATTTAAAATTTATGGGAGATCAGGAAAAGTTTATGAAGATAGAAGTCCTGGGACTCCTAACATTTTCACTTATTCGCTGTGTATGCTCAGAAAAGTCATTTGAGCTTGTGCACTGTGATTTTCTATGCATAAAACATGGCAGGATACTGCCATTGTATTTTATATGACTGACATGCACTATAAAACAGGAGCCACCCCAGGAAGGCTGCAGAGTGAGGCTACTGCTCTGCCATCAATCCAAGTGCTTTGAAAATGCCACCCAGTTCTGCTTTTTGCCTGAAAGTCTGTGTATAAACATGACACATAGAACTGCTGCATTGCTTAGTGCATTTTTCAATAGTCTTGTGATCATCTGCTAAAGGACTTGATTCAGATGCTGTTTTGACCTCTGTTCTCAAAGCTCTTCTTTTGTCTGTGAGTGTTTCTAATCACATGGGTTGAGATACAGCATGCCAAAAAGAGCTGTGGTATAACGGAATTTGCCCTTTAACCTTCAGGTCTCCCCTCTGCTGAGACACAGTTGGTTTTTGTTTTCAATTAAGTGAAAAGTGAAGAAAAATGCAGAGGTAAAAGTGGATTTGTTCCCCACCCTAGTCTCAATGTTTCATACACAGGTGAAGCATCAAAATCAACCTACTTATTTTTTGCATTTCAACTCTGCCTAGTTCTAGGAACTGCAAGTGAAATTTAAGAGCACAGTTTGACTTTCTAACACTCTTTAGTTGCTGAAACAGAGGCGGGTGATGTAAGGCAGTGAACTGGATGATCCATGTGAAATGGAGGAAGTTGATCGATGGGGTCTTCTTAATTCCTTACTGCTGTGATATCCTCATTATCCCACCCTCGAAGACCTCCAGCATTTCCACAGAAAGCAAGGTTTCTTCCATCCAGTTTTTTTATGTTTTGCGTCAAAAGGTAAAGATTAAAAATTCTACCAGTGTCTACAATTCAAAAGAATTTTCCTGATGTTTTCCATACATACACAAAGAGGGATATATTTTGCTTTCCTGGTTTTGCAATGAAAGTTGAAACAGTGATTTTGCGTTATTATAACACTCATCATTTCTCCCTCTAATTTGGATGGTTTTTAATAAAGCTCCATTGATTCCTCTGAAAGAAATCCCTCCTGGCAAAAGCAGAACACACATGCTGATTGCTAAATATGCAGCAATTATCATATTCAGCGGCGCACTTTAATATCTTATTTATAGATGTATCTATCTATAATTTGCTTTAATTAAGTTGCATTGATTTTAATGGCAGAAGTAGTCCTCGAAGAGGAGTCTAATGTTCTTATTATAAGCCCATTGGTACTGCTTTACCATTGTTTGGATATAAGACAGCACCTTTAGTACTTCTTTCTGGTATTCTTAGTTGTGCTATTCTTCACTAAATGGCTACAATGACAAACTAAGATGATGTTCCACAGCAACCCTGAAAACTACCTCCACTACTAAAGAGAGAGAGCACTTTCAACTTGCCTGTCCCAACTTGTCTGTTACAAATTTCTTTCCAAGAATAAGGAAGGAAGCAGTATTTTCCCAGCAGATCCTGAGACACCTTGTTTTTCTCTTCCTGCTCCGTTTTACAGATATCTCAGGACTACAATTGTCAGAGGTTCTCAAATTATGGTCCAATGTCTTCCAGTTTGTTTTGGGCAGTGTGGCAAATGAACTTTTTTATGTTTGTGTCATCAGAAAATATAGGTCAAATAATTTGGAAAGGTGAATCAACAGATGGCTATAGATGCCTGTTCACAGCCTAATCATCAAGTCATGACCTTGCAGTCTCCTAAAGTTCTGCTTTCTGGGCTCAGTCCCAGGGAATGTTGTGCTTTATTTTTGTTAAGCATACACTCACTTTAAGCATTTTATACTAATCTGGTTTTGAGATTATTCCAAAGAACACTTGATGCTATTAGAACTGTGACCGAGTTTGTCAAAAAACATCTTGAAGAACAAAAGCAAGGTATTGCTCACTAGAAGAGTCACACAGCCTTGGTTTCTGCTGGGTGCCACCACATACGCTGGCCCTGATTCAGGAAAGCATGCTAAACACTGAGGGGGGTTTTGTTTTAATTTCAATAGCATCTAATTCCTCTTGGAGGCATTCCCAAAGCTAACATACACCTGCATCTCTCGGTGCCTCTATCTCCTTTTTGAGCAAAAATACACAGGAAAAACATTCATACTGCTGTATCCTGAAGATGTCTTCACACATTTCATACTTCATTCCAGTGATGACGGTTTTGGCATCTTCATCTCTTAAGTAAATCTGTAAGATATTACTGGTTCATATCAACTGACACTCTATGTCAGAGACTACCAAGGTAGTTTTATAACATTATTTATGCAGATCTAAATGTATCATTCCCTGATAATATTTTTTTTTCAAGTGAAAAAAAGGTGCTGGTTTTTTAAATTACTGCCTTTTGGAATATATCAGCACTAATTTTATAAGAATTGTTCATGTTAAAATGCAAGGGCATGATCTCAAAGAAAAAGCACCAAAGTAGCTATGCAAGTACATTTTCAGTTTCTGGTCATCATTTTTCATTCACTGATTATTGCTTAAGTGTTGATTAATGGTTATGTTCATGCTGCTAGAATGCATTTCCCTTGGATGAGAAAAACACCCTTGTCCAAAGGAAAAAAGAGATAGTAATCAAACCATCCTTCCTCTTCCCTATAAGAAACACAGACACGCACTCCAGATTCACTGATGATCTTGGTTTTGCTGTTGAATAGATTTGAAGATTTTCACTTAGAAAATCAGCTGTATGCAATCAGAACACTACTTGGTTGGTCCGACTGCAAAGCAATTAAATGCTCCCCTTCTGACTGTCTCTCTCTACAGATATATACATATACATACACATGCTCACAGACAAATGCACACACTCAGAGTCACTTGTCCCTGCTCCCTATGCAATGAACACCAGGAACACTGAAAACAGCAGTGTTCCATGGTGGAATTAAGCACGGCTGATTATCTCAGGATTTACTTTTTCTCCTCGGTAATGCCCTACCTCTTGTTCCAGGAGGTGAAACTAATGGTTTAGATTTAGAGGGAGCAGAAAATTCTCCATAAAGGCAATAGACTGAGGGAAATACAAACACAGATGGGAACTTTAAAAGGGAAACAGCCTGTTCCCATAACAGTTTAAAAACATGGCAATCGCCTTAGTTTTGTAGAAAACAAGCTCTCAGCATTTGCTGTATCTTGCAACACTAAAGAGAGAGAAAACAGCAAAGATGGAGGTGAAGGCAGAACAGCCAAGTGGTTTTGCACAGTCCCACAAAGAAAATACTCTGTTTTCTGAACCCTCACTCCGCGATCCCCCAATCCCTGGTGCTGGAGAACTATGGTTTTCTTTGACCAAGCAAAATGAGATCATTTCCTAGCCTGCGTCCGTCTCTGTGGGTGGCTTCCTTTTCCATTAGTTGTATAATATGTTTTGGTTAATTCTATCTCTTAATTGTCTTTAATGAGCACCAGATTCGCAACGCCCTCACTTGCATACCTATTCTCAAATTAGAGGCAAACAGAAGTTTCCCTTGAGTTGAGAGAAAATCTTAAAAGCAGCAAAACAAAAAACCAAAAAACCCACGGCACCCATCAGCATTGATTCTTTCCTACTGCAAGGAGGCATTTCAAGTGCTCTTCCCCTGAACCAGGCCAAAGTAATTAATCTCTTCCCAGCCACTAAAGAGAATAACTTAACCTGTCACAGAGATACACTTGTGATGCAATATACAGCATACTAATCCATATGGGTGGATACATTTCTAAAGCAGGTCTCCTCTAGTTGTTCCACAATACTGTGCCTAATTCCTCTCCCTCCATGAAAGCAGTCCTCTACTTTAGCCTGTTTGAAATGAAGCTGCTTCTTGTTCCTCCCAGTCTTGCATTCTTTGCTTCTCTTCTCACTGTAATTAGTTTACAAGACTACTTATCCAGATGATTACTGCTTTTAAATGACAGTTGTCTTTTCCTTTACTCCAGTTCATTGTTGTGTATCATTTTGTCTTGCTATCTGAATACCCAGTTCTCTAAAGTATTTTCTCATTATGTTATCTCCTGATATAAGGCATTTTGAAATACTTCATGAGAGACATTGTATGAAGTGAATTGAATTGAATTTTCTCTCAAAGTCAGGCTTTCAGCATCTTTCTCTAGCTAAGTCAGCAGAGTTCTTGGCACCAATGCCAGGGTGTAATGGCCATGCTTTGCAGCTCAGCTATGAGCTTGTGTTCTTTTTAGGGAAAATTAAATGACAGTGTCAGTACCTGGAAAGCAAACAGAGGACAGATCAATATTTCCATTTATGATGAGGATAGCAAAATGAAAATGTTTGGTGTATTTCTGAGTGTTTCAATGCACACATTGAGATAGTGCTATTTTGCTGTGTCTACCTACATCTGGTGCTGGTGCTGAATGTGCACGCGGGGGGTATATGCATGTGCATGTCAAGGAAGAAAAGAAGGAGGGAAGGGGGAAATAGCAGGGCATGGAACTAAATTGCAGAGCAAGCAGTGGAAATAGACAGTGAAAAGCTTCCTCCAGGCAGGCGGCTTCACAGGGGAGAGCAAGCCTTTCATTGTCTATAAAATCATGCCTTGCTGGAGGTCCTCAAGAGTAGAAGGGGTAGCACCTAGAGGCACTAAATCTCTCACTGCTGTATTATTGCATTCTATACACTTAGCTACTGTACAAACTAGCACACTGCTTCAAGAAAAGAAAAGGGGGAAGAAGGGGGAAAATGACCAAAGGGAAGAAGAGGAAGACGGCAATAAAACTGGAAAACAACCCCCTGCCACAGCTCTCCCCAAGAATAATTCACATCAAAGAAAAACTGCAGAATAAATCGTCACGGAGTTAAAAGTTAACTTCAACTCCTTCCATTGTGATTTGACACCGCTGTGGAACAGTACTCCTAGAATTTGAATGGTTAGTCTCTAGCACAGGGTATGAAATCCACCTTAATCCTGTTAAACATAGATGCCAATAAAGAGAGGCACTCTCTCAATGGCATCGTGACAAAAGCTCTCCACACTGCAAATTCAATATGGTTAGCAAAAAAAAAACAAACCCAAAAAACCTCCCCAAGCCTGGATTAATACTGAGCAAACAACATCAGCATAAGCAGAGTTAGAGACAGGAATTGCCTTCCATATGCTATGGCATCAGGTTCCTCCGGATCTTCAGATACCAGTCTGTAAATGTTACAGACATTGTTTCTCCTGCTTGCAACTGCTGTTGGGTGGTGACCTTCTTTGCTTGCTGATACCAATTTAGCAGTTGGTACAGTTTTTCTGTGATTTGGTACTGTCTGTTGTTTGCTGGTACCAGATGGATACCAGATGGGTAACTGTGGGCAATGGTTCCTCTGTGTTCCAGTCCCAAAAATCACTGCCTATAGGGTCAGTCTTGTCAGTTGACTCCTAAGTGGCACTTCAAAGCAGCATTCTGAAAAACCTCAACATCTGTTCCCTACTCCTAATGACCTTAAAAAAAAATCTTTCAGACATACTTTGCTTTAGCCAGGAGTTACTGTGCATCTGCAGGAAAAACACAACCTTACAGATGCTCACAGCCATCAAACTCACTCTTGCTAATGGCAGCTCCAGGAGCCACCACCTCAACTCCGAAAGTCAGCACCGAATGCGAAGTATAATCAATATATTCTTTTCCATGGTAGCTCCAAAATGTAGGAGTTCAGAGATATTTCAAGGCATTTTTCAAAAAAGTACTTTCAGCAGTGAAGTGAAAGAACAAAAAAAAACAAAAAAAACCCCACCAAAACAAAAAAAAACCAACAAAAAAAGTGGCTTTGGAAGGCAGCAGGGATACATGAAGACTAAGTTTAAAGCATGGAGGGAAAGCAAGAAAAGATAAAGTGATGGAAAAGATCTGTAAACTAATAATTTCTGATTGATCATTCAAAACATTGACTTAGTTGTCAAATGATAGACAGGAGCTGAAAGGTCAGTTAATGGAATTGAATTTTGCCTATTGCAATTACCTCCTGTGTTATTCCATGCAACTGCTTTTGTTTCTAAGAACAGAAAAAAAAGTTCATTTAGGACAGTATGCAAGTATTTTGGTAAATTCTCTATATGTGCTAGAGCAAAATGCTGTCTACAGAAAAATATAGCTGACATGAAAGCATGTTCCCCACCCCCTGTCTTGTTTCATGGAGAAGTTATGATAAACAGGTTATGTGTTCCCTAAGGTTACCATGGAAACTCATTCTTTTAGGCCATCATTTGCAAAGGTAAAATTTGCATTAAAATGTGATGGAATTTGATTTTGTGCATGTGTGTGTGAAACTCAAGTGGGGTCATGCTACCACGCAGTATAGCTGTTATTTCAAACCCAGGAGCATACGCTTTAGAGAGAGATCTATTAAATCGTGTAAACACCTCAGTGACCAAATTACAGTTTAATTGCTAACTTGACAGGTATCTTCCTAGCAAATTAAGAGAAATACATTAAAAATTAGCTTCAAACGCAAACGTAAATGTTCATACTGATCCACTGGTGAGTATCACTAGATAGCATTTTGCTAAATTCCCCTATAATCATTCCACAGGAAAGATTGGATTTAGATTGTCAGAATGACTTTGTTTTGATGATGGCAGACCAGGGATGGAAGGCACAGGCAAGTATTTCAAATCATAAATTTTTATCTTATCTTGAAGACATTATCATCAAACTATGACCTATATAATATAATATAATATAATCACGCTTACTGCATTACAAGAAACTCTTGAATCCAAGTGAATTCCTTCGTTTTGAGTCACACAGTAACTTCAAAGTTAAATTTTCACTCTAGGTATCTGCTACTCTGACTCTTCTTGGAATAGCTGATGGTGGAAAGCATAACCTGATCTAGGCTTCCCTAGGGTCCAGGTTCCTTCAGAGATACTGCCATTGTTTGTTGTCATGTGCAGCACTGGCATTCCTAACACAGAAGGGCATTACTTGCAATAGTCATTTTGACAATCAGTATTCCAGCCTAGCAAGAAAACAGATGAATAGACTAAATCTAGAAAGATCTCAAGACTGCATTGTAGAGGAGATACCAATATTTGTCCTGCTGCTCAGTTGTGCGCATTCAAAACTTACATGCTCAATCTGATATACTACTTTATGAAATCTAAGCTACTCTGGATTATTTGCATATCATCTGTCCTGGACAGCAGGACACCCTTGGAGACAGCAGGGTCAGAACTCATATTTCTGCTTTCAAGGCAGACATTTCAATATCACCTGGATTACAGAAGACTCAATATCTCCTTTCATACAGGACTTATGACACACTGTTCAGCTGGAATGACTCTACTTAATATTGGGCAACATGACATTTAACACATCAGTCAGACCATTTGATGAGGAAAGGGCAGCAAAAACACAGGCAGGAGTATGTGTTGCGCTTGCTTTCTTAGTGTTTAGTGTCAAAAACACCTGTTTAACATAAAAACTCTCTTGATTAGTGTCTCAAAAACACACCAAAAAATCAAATCAAAATCAACCCTTCAGATTAGGCTGCATGGTGCCATTCTGCATTGGGAAATTTCTGCTTACAAATTCAACTTACTAAACCAAGCAAGAACACTAAAGAAATTTTTAAAAGCCAGATGCAAACAAAGATTAAATTGATTACTAACTTTTGCAGAACTTCTCGAAACTCAGCACATATGATAGAAGGAATGTGTTCCAGTCAGATTCTGTACACTGTAGGAAGGAAGATACTAGTCCTCTCTTTTCCAGTGTTTTTTAAGAGCCAGACTTAGAGCCAAACATTGAAGACAGCTGGCCTTGAGCAGAACAGTCAAAGTTATGTACAGCACCAGCCTTACGGGGTAAATGCAGTTCTCTTTTTCCATATTTTGTACTTTATTTTAATGCAGTCTTGATATTAGATTAGCATCTGCACTACAGACCTTAGACTGGGAACTAATAAAGTTATCCACCCAATCTCTCCATGTCTGAGTCACTGATTTTCTTTTTCATTTTAAATAATTACAGCAATGTCGCCTGTTTGTTGAGAAAAATAGGGCCTTTATATATTCACAGATAATTGCTTATACCAAGCATCCACTGATACATTCTAATTACTTTTCACACCTTGGCCTAAAAAAAATCTTGAACTTTTTAGTGTTTTCTAACTGCAATACAACAATGTAGCCAGAGCACTAACACCCTGACTGCTAAAGCTGCACCTAGGATGGAATTTAACAAGCAGTTCTGCTAATGCATTTTGCAGTGAGGAACTTCAGCAAACTCAAGAAGACCCAAGGCCTCCACCTCAGATCTTGCACTGCAGTAATGAGAAGTGCTGCACAGTTATATAACTGAAGAACTCAATCCAAAAATCAAAAGTAATGAAAAGTCCATTATTTCAGTTGGCTTCTGTCACATACTTAACTATAACAAATACAAGATCTGGGCTCTCTAACAGCCTGAATGACATAGTTGTATTACTTGACCCAGCTTCTTTCAAGCTCAACCCTTGACCCCCAAGTTCTGCACACTCTAGGCAATCTTTGCTGTTTGTCTCACTGAGGTAATTCTGCTTTCTCTGATGTTAAATGGACAAATTTTGCAGTCCTTTGTCCAAACCACTCTCTGTTTTAGCGGGATATTATCCCTAGCATGCAGAGCTGGACAGTGACCAGCATCTTGAGGAAAGGGGGTGCTGTCTGAGATAATAGTAGCCAGGCAACTCTTTGGATCATAGGGAGGAGATTTCTATTTAATCAGCAACACTGAACATGAACATGACCCAGGGAAATTAAGTTGTAAGAATTGAAAAAGAAGTCAACCATGTCAGCATCTATTTGACAAATGCACCGGATACCTGGTAGTAAAGGCCAAAGCTTGTGCCTAAAGGGGGTCAGGTTTGAGGCCTGATTTCAGGCCTGATCCAGTAAACACCTAAGTGCATGCTTAGCTTCAGACATGAATTTCAGTGGCATAATAGACTTGTCTTGTGATTAAAAAATGAGTGTTGTAACTGGGGCCCCCTTCCAGAAGTTGATGCAGACCTCTTACTAATGGTCCGAGGAAGAGAAGGTCAATTTTAAATGGAAGCCTACTTTCCCCCCTCCCCTGTAGTCAGACCCAGGAGCAGCTGTATCTGATTCTACTGGTGTGTGGGGCACTGAGTGGCTGGGGGTTGGGACCAAGCTGTCACAGGGAAGTATCACTGAGGCTAAGGGAGGGAAAGCTCGGGGTGCAAAGTACTGGCTTTGGCAGGCCCACGTGTGAAGGCTGGGTGTTAAAATGTCAGTCCTCTTCCAGCTTCCCCATGTGATGCTGGCCTGAGAATTGGCAGTGTGTGCACATGTGCTCAGGGAAAGTGGCTGCACAGGCCCCTGCCCACAGAGTGACCAACAAGGAGACAGAAACTTGTTGAAGCCTGTACTGGCAGGAGCTTGCCAAACCTGAAGCAAACTGCGAAGACCCAGCTACTACTGAGAACTGCAGTCAAGCCAGATTACAGCTAGCTCCAGAAAGGCTATTTGTGCCCATTTGTTGTGCCCCATAGAATAAAAAAGCCCACAGATAAAAGCTGCAGAGTTGTGGGCTATGTGCTCAATCACAGTAACTGTTCAGCACACTAAACAGCATGGATTATCTGCTCACAAACTCCCCTCATCAATATAATTATCAGTTAGAGATTTGCTTCTTGCCTCCCTTAACATATTGGCAAATTAGGCAAAATATATACAACAGAAAACCTCTAGGGCCTTTCATATCATATCAAGTTGATCCATGGCAGCTGTCATGATCTCTGCAATGCCCCACTCAAATCCTCCATTTGGGCAATATCAGAAGAACCTGTCCTAACTGCAAGGGACATGATTGCTGGCACATTTGGAATCTCTCAGTACTGTGAGCCTGCAAGGACAGCCACAGCCTGGCAGCACCACTTTTGTCTGATTTCTTTCAACAACTAGTATGAAATAAGAGAAATGCTTAGTGTTTGTCTTCCTCAAAATCACCCCCCTGCACTGAAAAACAACAAAACCCAGCTGTATACAGAGGCACCTTGTGGAATAGATGGCATGATGAATTTCTGGAATTTACATAATACTGTAGGGTATAAACAATACCAGTGAGCTTTCATAAGACGACATATGGCACCAAAACTGTTTCCCCTGGTAAATGAGAGCATGTACAAAGTGTATGCATGAAGACATGAGCATTTCAGACTCCCCTCTGGTTCAGATAATCTGTGCCAAATCTAACCTTTGTGTAAGTAGGAATGACTCCAAACAAGTTATAGAAGTCAGTCTTTATTACTAGTATTAATGGAATTGAATTTGGCTCTCCTTGCATGTGCCATTTGGAATAGTTTATTTTTCACATGAGGTTTGGCAGGGATTTCTCCCAAATAATTTCCCCCCAACACTACCCCCAAAAGCTGGCCTGTAAATTTAAAATCGCTCTGCTTAGTTAGAAGAGCTCTGTACAATACATTCCAATCAGAAACCTTCATTAAACAGAGATAAGTTGGGACCATAAAAAGTTCTCGATCAGTAAGTTAATCATGAATTCTAATAACATGTTTTGTGTACTCTCTTAATTAGTAGTTGAACAATAAATACTTCCAGTCTGTATTCTTCAAAGCAGCTATACGTTAAATACGTTACTGTATTTGTCTTCTTTTTTTTTCTTTTTATTTAATGTTTTCTACTAACAGTTTGTGGACTCAGAAAGTCTGGAATTTGCATCAGTTTCTGCTATATGGTTTCACATAAAATTGTCAGCTTCTCCCATTGCGCTAGAAGACAGGAATGTTACTATTCTAGAAGTTGGAATTCTGGTTTCTAACCATAGTCCAACACAAACGTTTGTGTGTTTTAGGAACCTAACCTATTTGAAATGCAATATCCTGAACCTGGAATTAATTGATCATGAAAAGTGCAAACAGCTCCTTATTCATCGTGAAGGAAGCGCAGAACCCTTTGACACATTATGGAAAAATAATGCAGTTATTAATGCTCCTTTCTTTGTTCTCGTTGATTTTTAGGCTTGGAATCCTGCCAGGCACACAATAAAGTACGTGGCCTTTAACACACACATGCATGATTCTTTTTTCCTACTCTCAACTGGGAACTGACAAAACTCAATACATTACAGGTTTGTTTCAATTGAAATGTTCACAGCTGGTATCCAGAGACAGGTTTTCTTGTATCTTTAGGTTATTTACAAGCTTGCAAATCTGATCTGCAAATAAAGACATGGGTTTTAGAACCAGTTAACCCAAGGTTCTGCACAGTGAAGCTGATGTGGTCATGAACAGGTGAAGAACTATTTGCAATGTGGCCAGTGTTACATGTAGTCCTTGAATGTGCATTAAAAAGATAAAGTTTCAAGGATTTACTGCCATCCTGAAGGAAAGAATTGATGTTTTAAGTAACTGGATTTGTACAAAGTCTGTAAGACAATCCAAGTAAATCCTCAAATAGATGTTTAATTCCTCATTATTTAAATGCCCTTAAATACAAGTGCAGATGCTAACTGCATGGCTTTCTCTTGACAGCTCCTCAGCTATTTCTCATGATCTGCTATTAGGCTGTGACTCTAAAGCCCTGAAAAAGACTGCCTGTGAAAAAGCCTTCCAGCTCCTAGAGAGACTAAGTTCTTGCAGCTTACTCTTACACAGTTCTTTCAGGATCTGACTGATACTGCAGCTATGATAATAGTACACAAACATCTGCTCCATTCGGGAGACCTGGATTATGTTTTTATTGGGTATCTTTATGAATGCTTTGAATATCTGATGTCCCACTAAGACATGAGCATGTATGCACATGCCTAAACCCTTTTTAGAGCTGATACATCCCAATATTCCCTAGCTGTCAGAAAATTTTAGGGTAATCTCATTTTACACTGACAACAAAAGGTATTCATTTTCCTAGACAATATTTATACTTATTATCAGCCTGTCCTTTGGCTAACTAGCTGAGGTTTACTTTAAGCCTTGTGATCCACCACACAGAATTTGGTTTATCATTTATCCTAGTTATAAACCTGAAAAGAGGAGGTGGATGATGGCAGGGGAAGAAAGTCCAAAGGATGCAAAACTTGACAACAAACCAAAGCACAATGGAATTGGAAAAGAATTTTAAAGGGTCTGGCTCTATAGCAGAGACAGTGCTACATACATTTGTCTGTTTATGGAGACACACTAAACTGAATTATTCAGTTTCTTACAAAAAGAAAAGGAATAGACTGTGGGGAAGAGAAAGCAGAATGAAGGCACAAGAGAGCAAAACATTCATCCAGCAACAGATGAGAAGAACAGAGGAGAATTGGAAAATGGATGCAGGGGGGAGGAATGGATGATGAGAGAATAGCAGGCCTATTTAAAATGAATTTTTGACCTTATTTTTAAAACATTTATGGATCCCAATTGCCTGTCATGAGATCATTTTCCCTTACAATGCTAGCTTTTCAGTCGGCTCTGCACTTTAACTTGATTTATCCCACTTAAAAAAAGTAGATTGTTAGAAATACCCCTTCTATTAGAAATTCTGTCCCATTACAGTGTCAGCTAAAGGCCACTTGTCAATGTCAGCTTTATCAGATAGAAATCTGCCTCATGAGTTCTCAGATACTATTTTGGAGGACAAGACCCAGGGTCCATTTTTGAGGCTGCTGATTTGCGATGGGATAGTGTCTTCTCAAATTATCCTCTGCTTTTCCCAACTTATCTGCATGTTTCGTGAGATGGTGGGAAGTGATTACAGCAGCTGCTGTACATTAGAAAGACATACGAAAGTTGGCTTAGGTAAAACAGTTGACTGAGAAAAGTAAGGAAAGTACTAGTTGAGTTAAAAATACAGAGACCCAGCATCTCTTTTCCAGCTGCAGCTTCCCTGGTGCCATAACCTCCTGTGGGAAGAAAGAAAACTTCCAGCAGAAGGTTTTCCTCCTCCTCAGCTGTCTGTTGTGTCTTTAAAGAAAGACTTGACATGCTGAAGATTAGAGTAAGTTTTTCTTTATTCGCAATCATGCAATTAGTCATCAGCATGTCTCTTCACTGATAAGTAAAGGTGGAAAAAAATCAGCTGTTGTTCAATCTGTGTTACCATACTACTGCTGAGAGTCAGCTGCCCAAGGTGGGAATGATGATATTGCTTAAAAGCTATATTGAGGACTCTCCTAGCAAGATGCTTTGAGACATTTGTTTTCTTTTTAATATTTTGATTCTATTTTTGTTCCTTCTTTTCTCTCTCCACAGACTGTAACATAGGTACTTTAACAGTAAAGCTACATGCAGGAGTAGAACTTTCAGCCACGAGTCAAAAGAGAGCAAGCTGTGGCTGCAGTATTTTCCAGACTAAAAGACAGTGCCTATGAAAGCAAGGCTGGATGGATGAATGGGGGATATTGTTGCAATGAAGAGACCAGAAGTCTTTGAAGTTTGTAAACTACTTCAACAAGAAGAACTGTTGCAGTAACAAACTTCAGAGTACTAAAGCCCTCAAGGTAAACTCTGATTTTTGAGCAGACTGCCATTCCTCACAACAAAACTGTTTACAAATATTCTGCACTGGAAGGACAAAAAGCAACAGTCCTGGTGCTGCTGTTATGAATCATTTCAAGATTGAGGTACTTTAAGCACCTTTTCAGGTGCTTTGATTAAGGACAACATGCCTCATGGGAAAAGCAAAGCTTTGGAAATCAGTAATCTCTGGGCAATATACCTAGCAGAAAAGGCTTATAGAGGATTACCTAGAAGAAACCTTTGTGAAACTACACTGGATCATAAATCTCAACCTCATCCAAGCATTAACAAAGCTTTATCAGTTTCAGATAAGAAGTAGAAATCCTCAGGCTGTTGAAGAGGTAACACTGACCCAGTCTGAGGCCTGTCAGGACACTTAACACAGAATTTCAACAGGAAGACACATTTGATGCATATCCTTATTTTAGTTTACAAAAGCAATTCAGAAGAAGAATGGCAGGTACATTGACTCACAGATTCGGGTCACAAAATTTAGGGCAGTGGATTAAAGTTAACTGCTTTAAGGAAAGAATTATTTTGCTGAAGATGACACTTTTGGTAATTGAATCAGAATAATATATACAACAACAGTTTTGGAGTTAATGAACAAATATATATGATAATTTATGTAAAAAACACCCTTTTTAACTCTGTGTCTCTATGATTTCAATAAAGCCTACTCTTGCACAGGATTTTTTGTACTATAGCTGCAGTCATTGCAGATCTCACTTCGGCATTTACACCGATAGTTTGGAGACATTAAAACCAATGTCAGTTCAAACTTCAGACGTATATAGATTCTTAAGATTTTTACATATATTGTCTTTTCTTAAACTAAAATTTTGAATTTAGCATAAATTGCGTTTTATTAAAGCTACATTTTTGAATGTTGGTTGATTACTTCTGAAGAGACAGAATCCAAGTTCAAAACTTGCTCAGACAGAGCTCTTGAGTACCCATAGACTATGGCTGTTGCATTTATTTAACACATTCAAAAATCTGACACTGTTGATTTAATCGCTGGTTCTTCTATAGGTTATAGGTTACTCTTCAGTAGTGGGGTATGTCCCTGTGTAGTGTGAGTCCTAGAAGATGTAAAACAGGGAATACACCATGTTTGTAACAGTTCTATAGTGTTTGCAGAGTATTTTAAGAAATTTTATGCAGGGGAACAAATCATTACATTTTTCACTTTATGTAAGTTACAAAGGCTGTAATGTGGCCAGATTGTTACTGTCACATGTGCAGAAGGAAGTGTAGGACAGACATGCCTGTATTTCCTCCCTTTCACTTTGCAGCTAAGCACAGTGAGAGTCTGCTCTTCTAATGTTCTTGTTAACCCAGAGAATCACTGGATTAATCTGGATGAACAGCCAGAGCACCATAAATCCATCTGAAAAGCCTTGATGCTACCACACGTGACAAAGTTTGGCAGTGACTCTCGGTCTCGGACTAAATGGAGGCAACCTGGGCCTAAATCAAAAACAGTGAACAGACCAGTTAATTTCAGCCAAGTTCTCATTATTAACATTTTGTTTGGTGGGCTGGCATTAGGGATTTCTCCATTTCTATGACCTCCCTAAACTCATGTCAAACTGATACAGGATTTCTGAAAAACACAAACAAATCAGCACGTTCTGCTAACTCTGAATGTTGCAAAAGCACTTTGGATCCCACTGTGGACCTACCCAGCGCTGGTCATAGTCAGAGAGCTGCGTCCTTCCCTCGTCGTCCTCGTAGAAAGGCAAACCCTCCCGCCTGGCCTGGTGGTACTCCTTCCGCAGCCTCTGGATACGATCAGCATTCCCACCACCTGTGCAGCTACTGAGGGGAAAAAAAAATAAAAAAGCTAAATAAAACTCCCATGAACACACATATGTGACACCAGGTACACACAGAGAATTGCCAGACTCGAGACAAAGGGACTGTGTTTGATTTTCCTGATTTGCACAGTTCCCACTGGCCCATATCACCCTTATTTCTGCTTTCTTGTATTGACAAAGCTGCTAATTGTAAACTTGATCCCTGTTTTTAAAAAAGGCTATCCCTGTCCAAAGAACTTAACAATTCCAGTACAAGACAAGAGACAACAGATGGATGCAGACAGATGGGGGAGCACAAGAAAACTTTTAACATTCTTGTGAGCAGCTATAAATGACCATCATATTTTAATAATAATGATGATGATAAGCTGACAAAAAATGTTTTCTTTTGCTCCCATGTTAAATGTGGAATTTCCCTAAAATTACATATGTTCTAGATAAAGAATAAACTATTATTCACAGAGAAGCCCAGAAAAGTTTTGTCTCATAGAAAACCCAAACTCGCTCCCAAGTATACAAAGAACTCAAACATCAACCATGAAAATCCAGGGGAGGCAAGAGAGATGGAAAAGCACACTATTAAATCTTGACACCATCTTTTTAAAGTGGTAATTAAACAGTAATTCACTTAGTAATCCACAAAGACTCACTTGTATGCAGAACTGCACACACTGCAAACTGCTCTGGTAAATCCAGTGGAGTAGCTTAGTTTATCAAGTTAAACACATGCCTTTCTGTGCATTTTGACCCTAGTGAGCTTTCTAAAACCTTACAGCTGGGCTTGTACAACTGTGGAAGCTCAAGCTACAACCAAGAAGTAAATAAAATCCTGAAAATGGCTAAGAATTCAAAAAACTTTAGTAATATTTAAAATTAATAAATTCAAAGCTTCCTGCAGCTATTTCCAGCCCTGCTGTAGTCAGCAGTGGGGTGAGCACTGACTGTATGGCTAAGTAGCATTTACTGGCACTCACAGGGAATTATTAATGATACAATTAATTTGTGGCTGCTCCTAAACTGAAACCATTGTTATTGCACCACATCACCATATATTCTCTTAATCTACAACCTTAACTCTGCCTTACCATCAGTGGACTACAGAGACAGAGATTTGTTCACATCAGTACAGACTCAGTGAAGCACCTGCTACATCGCGCTCCCCTATGAGTATGTCAGAATCTAGGGAAGCCCTTCATAGGATTTGCATAGCAAACTGAATCTGGACAGCAAAATATTGGACATAAACCCATCAGTTCAAAAATACTTAGTTTCTAGTATGTATCAGCAATCTAGACTGGTTGGAAATGACCTACGAATTAAGAGAAATTCCACGTAGGCTGCAAATGCAACTGACTATGCAGTTAGGATTGGAAATGGTTACTTCCAGCATCAGTATGTTTCCATGAAAATCAGATGACTTCCTTTCCTGAAGCCTAAGTTATCCATCCATTCTACAAAGTCCCAGAGGTTTCAAGCTTCTCTAGCTGACTTACTGAAATCTTCCAGAGCACACAAAATTTTTCTCATGATCTGCCAAGACAGTGCGGAAAACCTGCACAAACTCTGTGGACTACTGAGGGGAAAAAAATTATATTCTCTCTTCACCTTTATTCCTTCCACAGATAAATGCCTCTGTTCCTTGCATGAATTCTTGTCAAATAGTGCAGAACCATTTCTAGTTTGCAAAACACTGCAAACTAGAGGTCTAGCTAATGGGGGCTATCACTTAAAACAGCAAAGCTTGGTCCATAGCTCATGAGCAGTACAATACCTGTGAAATTCCCTGACATTACTTGTGAGTACAGATAAAGTGTTTAATGAGGGCTGCTAACATACAGATAAGGCCCAAAGTATTGTCCCTGCTGCTTTGCCAACAACATTGCACAAAGCAGCACTAGCTAAGTGAAATATAGGCACTGAAACACAGGCAATAGGTCTAGTTTGATTCCAGCCAATCTGGCTCCCTGCAGCTCTCTGCAAACTGTAAAGCACCTGTCACCAGTGGTCTAACCCACCCTTTACCACCAGATACTTTGGCTGAAGAAGCAATTTGAAAATACCATACATATGCTGGGTTTCCCCCCACCTTTTTAAATTAAATCCGGGATTGATATATTGTAAGACAATCACGAGCCTGAGCTCCACTGAGTGTAGATCTCCTGTAGGTGAACTTCCTTCTGCTCAAACCCTTTGAGCCAGCGAGTGGAGGTCGTGCTGCAGAGTTCAAGCTGAATTTGTATATTACAAGACAGGGCCTGACAGATTTTGCTTTGGCAAACCTCTGCTATGCAGTATTGAACTACAAACCCTAACCATGCGAATGAGTAGGAACATTTGAATGAAAGATAGCAGCACATGGAAAGTTATCCATCTGGATTAGTGTGAAAACACAACATAATCTCTGTGGAAACAAGCAGCTCCGTGAAGTCTGATTTCCTGTGCTTCTCTCCTGTGGGTTCTCTCGTGTCTGATAATGGTTCACACTGCAATGTTTCTCTCCAGCAAGAGCATTCATCTGGGCCTCTCTAGCAGGCTGCTTATCTGCACTTAATGAAACTGTGTGTTCCAGGATCTCTTGAACATCAAGTCACCAGTCAAGTCTGGTCAAAAATGGCCAGTAGGTTCAGAATTTGTTAGAAAAGTGAAGGGAACGGGTAGGAAGAGGGTTGGTCAGTACATCCGCTTCATATTTTCAGGATACAGTTAAAGCTCCACAGTTTATTTTTTTTTTCTCCAGTCTACAGGCACAAATATAAAAGACATTGGCTTTTGAAAGAGTTGCATTCTAGCTTACTGTGGAAGTTTTACCCGCTCCTGAGTAAAGTGAGATAAATATGACGCCCTGTGCAATGCTCATGAAACAGTTCTGAATTTCAACTTGGTTCCTGACAATTATGTGAATATATGAACCACATTCAAACTCACCAGATGAATTCAATCAGCACTGTGCAAATATCGCATACATAATCTATTAGTTTACCCCAAAGAAACTGAAGCATTGAATTCAAACAGAATGAAGTCATCAGTAATAAAAAAAAGAAACTGATAAGGCAATATTAAAAAAAACCCCAACACAATATTCCAAGATTTGCAGAGAAGATCATACATTGACTGTAAACTATTCTCCCATCTGCCTATAAATACATAATTAAAAAATATTGGTTTGATCAGATAGTGATTCTCAGACAGGGAAACAGCAGATGACTACCAGTTCAAATGTTTCAGATGCATGACTATTTATACTGAAAAGGAACCTGAGCTTACAGAAGAAATATGAAAACAATACTCCAATCAAAGTCAGCTTATATTAAGGACACTTACTGAAGCTTTTCAGCAAGCCTGGTAAGTACAGCAGACAGATTTTTCTTTTAAAGTAGCTTTACATTTAATGCAGTGCTCTCTCCTTGAGGAGATATAAATATTACAGTCCTCATCATATGTACAATTTTGTGCAGACTTGCCTCCCTGACATGGCTCTGGAGCCACACTACACGTTCTTCAGAGAACCGTGCAACCACACATTTACCATTCCCTCCACCATCACATGTTCCCAGGATCCAAAATTTAATGTACTCACTGACTTCTCTGTGTCACGGGACTGTGAGAGAACTGTTCACTCAGCATTTTCCAGTTGTTTTCAGCATGATTTCCTGAAATTCTGCTACATGCAAGGAGACTGATTCAGAAGCAGCTGACACTGGGAAGTTCTAAAATTATGTCTATGTGCAGGAATAAATCTCTGAGAAACTTCAAAAAGAGTTGTGAAGACTCAGGCGCTGATCTCAAACAATAGTAACAAACATGTCCTGCATCTCCAGCCATAAACAAACTTAAGAGAAGTTCAACAGTTCTTCCAGTAAGCTGCAACACACTGCAAGGGTTGTTATTTTTTTTTTTAAAANAAGCAAATATTATAAAATTATATTAATAATTATATATATTCAATATGAGAGACTAGGGTTTTTTTTCAAAGAATTGAAACACCCCACTCAATATTTAATACATATGGGCTCAGGTTTTGCACAGTAAAATCTCTGCTGTGTTCTTCGTCCTCTGAGCTGCTAATCTGGATTTCCATCATTCAAGTTCAAATGATACTTTTTAAATTAGTGACTTCTTACTGCAGCTTTCTTGATAACATGAAATTAAAAACAAGCATTGCACATACGAAGTAAGATGAACCACTTAAAGCTATATATAAACATACATTTAAAGAGGCAATAAACATTTTGTTTCCAGTGGTTTTCCTAAACACATTAATATTGCACAGGGCTTTTTTGTCAACCACTTCTTTCAAACACTGATTTCACCCAGCTGACTGTCAGTCCCCTAAGCAAACAACTGGTGCTTGAAGTTAAAATAAAACAAAACAAGCAAACAAAAAAGAAGAAAAAGGAAAATTATTCTTTTAGAGAATTTTCCATTAACNTACTGAAGCTTTTCAGCAAGCCTGGTAAGTACAGCAGACAGATTTTTCTTTTAAAGTAGCTTTACATTTAATGCAGTGCTCTCTCCTTGAGGAGATATAAATATTACAGTCCTCATATGTACAATTTTGTGCACACTTGCCTCCCTGACATGGCTCTGGAGCCACACTACACGTTCTTCAGAGAACCGTGCAACCACACATTTACCATTCCCTCCACCATCACATGTTCCCAGGATCCAAAATTTAATGTACTCACTGACTTCTCTGTGTCACGGGACTGTGAGAGAACTGTTCACTCAGCATTTTCCAGTTGTTTTCAGCATGATTTCCTGAAATTCTGCTACATGCAAGGAGACTGATTCAGAAGCAGCTGACACTGGGAAGTTCTAAAATTATGTCTATGTGCAGGAATAAATCTCTGAGAAACTTCAAAAAGAGTTGTGAAGACTCAGGCGCTGATCTCAAACAATAGTAACAAACATGTCCTGCATCTCCAGCCATAAACAAACTTAAGAGAAGTTCAACAGTTCTTCCAGTAAGCTGCAACACACTGCAAGGGTTGTTATTTTTTTTTTTAAAATAGAAAAAATCCCAACAAACTTACATGAACATTCAAAAGAGGAAAAAGCTGTCAGTCATTCTGTGGTTTTGTTAAATACAGCCCTTACTGGGAGAATGAGGACTTCTTCTGGCTTGGGAGAAGGAGAAAAACAAGTCTGTGCCATCATTCGAACCAGCACGATCATTCTAGTACAGCTGCTGGCCTGTCTCACCAACTGGACAAACAACGGCCAGAGACCACCCTCCCCTCCTCCCTGTGCTTGCACCTGCCACAAGCACCACGCAGGGCCCACCTTGCCCTCTGCCAGTGCAAAGGGACCAGCTTTGAAACAGCATATCAGCCAATACAGCTGGAACAGACAGCTCCAGACAAAAGGGGAACAATAATGTAGCAGAGACTGAGCTCCAAGCTCTCTCACATTATGTAAAGCATGACTGTGAAATTTCGCCCTACCATCTCTGGAGAGATGAAAAAGCACCATAGCAATAATTATATATATATAATATTATATATNGAAAAAGGAAAGTTATTCTTTTAGAGAATTTTCCATTAACAAACAAATCCAAGACAAAATGTGATTCACAAACTCTACAGAATGGACAATCTTCCATTCACGACCTGCTAGTAAACAAAACTGATTTTACATACTGAAAGGAACACAGTGGTCTACAAAGATACACAGTCCAAGGGTGTCCAACAGAGCATGTAAGAGTATCTTTCACTTAGGATAAAACTTCCATTTTAAAGTTATAACAAATAAATATTTGAGTAAGTTTCTCTTTCAGTTCCAGCCCTTGCATTTCTATCCTGAAGTATTACATTTCTTATGAAGGTATTTCTGCAACCTCAGTAGTAAGAAGGAATAAAAAGAATGGTGGGAAGTGATAAAAAGAAAATCAATGGTAAGAGCATAATTCTACTGCAATTCAACTTTCATCTTTGTGACCACCAAGAGAAAGGGATTTTAGAGAGAAAGGAGCATCTGTTGTTTTCATAGGCATTTGAGTAAGGAAATGGTATTACAAGGAAAGAATTGTCAGAAAGGCTTTGCTGACATCACTGATGTTGCCTTGCAGGTTCAGGAATCGCCTTTGATGTTCAGCCAAAGCCAGCCAAGGTTTTGGCTACATACACCCCACACTGAGGACCCAAGTTAAGAATGACATCCTTCTAGGAACTGGAACCATGCAAATGGCTTTATTGGTCTCCACAACACCTGTTTTGTTGCTCTGGGCAGGAATATACTTGATGTATACACAACTACTGTCTTTCTCAATGGAAAGGGGCTCTAGGAGGACACTTGACTCGGGACTTTTGTGCAAAGTGACTGGTAGGAAGACTGTGAGCCCAGTTCCATTTAGGCAGGACTATCTCAGAAGGTCTGCATAGATGGACTGATGTGAGAAGCATTAGATGGATGTGTTTCTCTCTAGGTACATAAATACATATAAAGAATCATAAACTGCAGAAAGACAAATTACACTGAAGAAGCCATTTACACTTAGTTGAACCAGTATATTAAAGTCCCCAAATCTTAATCTGTCTAATAATGTTTTAAAAACTCACAACCGTGCTTCAGTGGAACATACGCTGTCACCTTTCAATTCTTTAGGCGAACATAAAAGCAGTACAACCACTTCTGTCCAAAAGGTCAAAGCCTCCTAGGGCAGCACATGACTACCATTTGTCTGGACGTAAATTGAGTCCTATTGACCCTGTAACATCACTACTGACCTCTTGACATTAGGAGCTTATTGGAAAGAGAGAAGATGATATTCGCAGGTTCCTACAGACTCATTAGGAAGAAAGAAGGAAAGAGAACCTTGCATGATATGAATTAGCAATGTCATTAACCTTTTCTTTCCCCAAATAGCTCACAATATGTTTACAGAAGCCTCAAAAGAACCATTTGAAGATTGAGACCAACAGATTTGTATCACTTTCAGTTTTTCCAAACTGTTTATAAAATATCTCTCAGTGACTTGACACAAGGCAACCTTTTATGCTTCCCTCCCTTCACATGACATACAACACCTTTTCCTGTTTGTCATGGCAGACGGCCTAGATATTCAGATGAGCATCATCTTTTCAAACCAGCCACTTCTCATCTCCATTACTCTCCTTTATAACTTACCGTTGACTACAGCTGGTCAGGAATAATAGGAGATATAGCCTTATTTGTTATTTTATGGAAACAAAATTGGCACACTGAGGTTTAACTTCACTGTAAGCAAATATAGTATATGCTACTCTAACAGAAACACATTATTTGCAATCAAGTAGAAAGGAAAGAGAAAAAGGCAGACATTTTCTTGTTTGTAGCCAGATTGTCATCTTTATTAAAAAAAAAAAAAGATAATTTTTTTCCTTTTCTCTGCTCAATGTAGTGTGCCTCATCAAAGAAGGCAATCACCAGATCTTAACTAATAATAAAAAAAGATGCCTTTCCAGTTCGGGCTGGTTAATGGCAATGTCTGTTTCTGGCATGGGACCAGTTTACTGCTGTCTTGTTGATGTGAGATGTGCACTTGTCTCCGAAGGGCTAGGAAAGCAGGGAGATTAGGGACTCGGCTGCTGACAACAACCAAACTCTCTATAAACAATACACAATGAAAATAATGAAAAACAGATTTTCCTGGTATTTTCAGTAGCCTCTAGACAATGCAACAGTTTCTGGTTTCTTCACTAAAGATGATATCAATTATGCCTTTTATCCATCATGCAGAAGTCACGTGTGAGGCATAATTGAAGGCCTTCTCTCCAAGGTAATTTCATCTGGATTTACGCGGCACAGTACTTAAATTGCCTTTTTTGGCACTTTGTATTACAACACAGCTTGGGAAGGGGTATTTTACTTTACTGATGTAAAGCAGCTGGCATATTTACAATAGATAGGTCACATCAACACAGAGCAGATTTTCAGCCCTCCAAACTCCATTTACAGCAGCTTTAACAATCCAACAAAGCAAATGCTGAATGCTAAACTCCAGTGTAGAAATGTAACTCTATTTCTTAAAAGACTATCACACCTGTCTGGAACTGGCACCTAGGTTTTTTCACTTACAGGCTATTGCTTTTTGCACTACCATTTAATAAACTTATCACCAAAGCTGAAATAATAGCTACTTTACAAACTTCCAATGAATTAGCCATTCAGGAGTCCCTCAGAAATTCTCTTTACCGCACACAAAGCAAGTACAGGAGGGAGAGAAGGTGACTATTCAGTGCAGTCTTCATTTCTGCACTCCCTTGTGAGAGAAGAATTGAGGATCTAAGAATTCCCTCACAGTAGATGCTGCTGCACATGTTCTAAAACATATTTTGTTGAAAATTTCAAAGCACAGAGTTAACTACCCATTTTCTCTCAGAAATTACTTCTCCAAGTTTCACACTAGAGACTCTTATCATCTGCTCTTCGTTACATACATGCCAATCTATGCCACTGGCAGAGTGGCAGCAACTAATCCTCTATGTTGTTTGCTTTTTTAATACTTGCCTAGCTAGAGAGGAGGTAGACAACTCAACCTCAACTAAAAAAAGACAAGTTCTCAGTGTCTTTAATTCTGTGACAGATATAGCTTACATTTTAAAAATGAAAACGAATTCACATCATGTGCAAAGCATCAGAGAAAAGCGCAGCTCTCAGAGCCAAAACACATCCTTACTATAAAGTTGGCTTTTTTGAGGGTGTTTTTAATAAATGGTCACTACAAGGATAACATTAATCCAGTGTTAGGACTTTTACAGGAAAAAAATACAAATGTAATTTATCTTTTTTAACTGTCAGTTGCATTTCTAACGCTTTCAAATCTGCAGCTTCCAGCGGCCTTTTGTCTTTCTGCCATGGCAGGAATATCTTGGACAGCGGTAAGAGCTTTGTAAGCTATCTTTCTCAAAATCCATTAGCTAATTCAAGGAACCTAATTAGAGCTGCCATTTTGATGGAGCATATTGAATGCTCTGTATAAACTAGTAACACCATCAATGTTTATTAAAAATTGCGAGAACCAAGGCTCTTCATTCCATATAAATATTAATGGACAGATACACAATACATATTGAAATATAGACGGCATTATGACCACAGAAATACACACAGGTATACTTACAATCCTGTGTGATCCATTTATTCACAAAGGCTGAAGTTTGGAAGCAAAACCTAGGGACAATTTTACACAAACTGTTGAAAATTGACCAGCTTCCATTTACACTATCCTTATGTGCACTAAGGGAAGCAAAGCACACTAAAGATGATTTGTTTCTTGTGTTTTTTTCTGAGTAGTGTGCTGACAATTTGGAGTGCATTTTGAGCTTACCTCAAGAATGCACTCCAGCTGGAACCATTTTATAGCTCCTCTTAAACCAGCCACTCCAATCACTGTACTTTGTAGACATTTACACATACTCCAGTACTATACTGTTTAAGGGTATCCAAAGATTCAAAGGGAATTTGCTCCGTAGAGTTAAAACTCAAATTTTGCTGTAGACAGCAACAAAGTCGGTGAAAGGAGCCAGACATCTGGAGCAGTGCTTTCCTACTTTCTGCTGTGTGAAAGCTCAACCATAATGAAAAAACAGCTCACAGACAACGATACAACACATGAAATACTGACCATTCTAAGAACATATCGGAGACCTAATTAGGTTAGGCTGTACAAGCACATGCCTTTGGCTGCAGAAATAAGAAGTTTTCTGGCTATTTCACAGCTTTGTTTTTAACTTGATACTTCATAAATGGAGCTGCAGAAAACCTCATATGTTACCATTTCAATCTGACGTTCACTTTCATATGCAACTAACAGTGCCTGGATTCTATTTATATGTACAACTAAATATACGTGCATAGAAAAATCATCAGATTTGCTACAGAAAGACAGCAGATGCTCTTATTAAGCCACTGGCACATGCAAGGTGAAGCGTGTAAGCCTTACAGAAAGCATTTAACACTCCAACTACAAGCTAAAGAAAAGCAAAAACAACAAGCGAGATTTTTTCTAGCTCATTTTGCTAGCTGTGAGTGCAAGGCATAGCAAAGCAAAAGCACTGCTGAGCGTGCTCGAATGACTCTTATAACACACGGGGCTTCTTGCAGAGGGGGTATAATCCATACACACTCCTCAGAACATCCTAACTCCAGTGCCATGATCTGAAGTTCACTTCTTCAGAATATATACTGAAATGACACATGAAACATTTAACAGATGTGCAAAATACACTGGCGTAGTTATATTTTCTACACCATAATAGTGCACTGGGCTGAAAATTTTATGACAATCTTACCATGGGGACTACCCTGAAGGTAAATTCATTTTGCTTCTCTGATAGGGCAGTATTTCCAAACTACAACTGAGATTTGAGCAGTTTCACAGGAACACAATCAAAAATCAAAACACCAGTTACCACCGGATTCTCTCAGGAATTACATATGGCAAATTTAGCTTGTGGTTATTGCTCAACAAAAAACCTTGACAGATGCTGAAGAGGTAGATGGATTTTTGCAAAGTTCTGCTGCCCCCAAGGCCACCCTATCTACCCTTCCAGCAGCCTCCCCCCTTGGGCACTTCCCTCAGTGCACCTGGGTCCTGGGACCACTGTTGTTTAGTTTGCATTCACAGACTGAAGAGCACACATTCCTTCAACCCACTCTCATCACAAGCTCTGCAGAAACAGAATTGAATTCTTTATAAGCCAAACTGCATTTTGGAGAAGTATTTCTGAACTTGGAGGCCTCAAGCTAGCAGTGTAACTTTATTGCTTTGCATTATGCAGGCAGTGGAAGGTCCTGGACTTACAGACATACATTGTTTTTCTAGCTCCTTCTTACAGCTGCAATTCCACTGCACTTCTGATAGGAAATTACTCCTGCTTTTCCACTTGGAGAACAGAGCTGTTTAAGACTGAAGGTAAGCCCTACTCCTTTTTAGTAATTGCTTTGAAAAATGTTAAGTTAAAATGGAAAAAACGAAATAATGGAATCTTCAAACCATACAGAACCATTTTTTGGCATACCTTGCCTGGGAAAGGAAGATCAAACCTATCTCACTGTGTTTGGCTGGGAGTCCCAGAAATGCTGGAGCAAGTGTTCCGGTTCAGGCTCACCTCTGCCTCTACACAATGATTCTCATATGCTTTCAACTGCCATGTTTAGAGACACACCTTACCAATCCTGGCCCATCTGTTTTTCTCTTGCTGCCTCAATTCTCTATTCTCATCCTGATGCTTGGAAGTCTTTCCCTTATCTTTCAGCCAAGGATGCCAATTTCCTCCACCTATTATTGGCTTCCCATACAAGCAAACCTCTGTCCAACAGGAGCTGTAGTACAGAAACACCTCCCCTGATGCATCTAGGTCAGCATGTCTCCTTCCAGCACTCCCTGAGACCCATCTCCCAGAAGCACTTCCCAAAGCAGCTGCCAGTGAGGATGGGTCTGCAGGTGGCATGGGACATCCAACAGCACCTCTTCCTTTTGGCACTGGTTCAAATGAGCTGCTCATATCTGACACACTAACAGAGCATCAAACCTGCAGTACTGGTACACTTCTCCCTACTTTGAAGCATCCACAAATTGTCTACAATTATGGCCTGGCCCAGCAGTCCCCTTTATTCTCCCCATCCTCTGGCTGCTTCAGCCTCTCCTCTGGCCCAATTCTTGCCCTGCCCCTCCATGGCATTTTTTAGGGCATTCAAAGCAGCTCACTTTTTCCTCCCTTGGAAGGTGGGGTGTTATGGCCTGGGAACACTGATCACCCTGTTTACCTCATCCTTCATTCCTGCAACAAGAGTCTATCTGGTCCCTGCAGCCAGAACCTGCTACTGGAAAAACATGTATTGGCTCTGGTAGCTCAGGACAACCACTTTTGGTGAAGTTAGCAGCCAAGCTTCTATCATGTGTGTGGGAATTACTCTAAATCTTGTAACTTAGTCAAATTGTCACCGTTCAAGGGGTGGCAAAAGCCACAGTCTGGTATAAGACTAGGCTGTGTTCCCTTCCAAAATATAAAGACCTCATTCCAGCATACGGAAAGACTATAGATTCTTGTTGGAAGAATATATGCTGCTGCTTTTTACTTTTTGCACAGACAAAACAACCCCTTGTCATCTTCTCCTTCCAGCTATGCTCCCCGCCCCCCCAGAAAACCCAGCTGTTATCTGATTCCATAAAAATTCAGCCTCAGCACACTTCCTACATAGGCATTTTCAACCCAAATGGTTGAAGATTGGTTTTCAACATGTGGAAATACAGTTTTCCAATGGAGGTCAGGCCAGCAGCTCCCCAGGCACAAGTGGCACAGCCTGTTTCCACAGCTATCCCCCTCCCTGCCCTATTGGGTTGCATTCTCCCTGGTCCAGCAGGGACCAGGCATCTGTGGGATGAGCACTTCCTTAACAACAACCACAACACCTTTGAGCATACAGCCTGGCACGCACACAGTACTCATGCATGTGCTCCAGATTAAGCTGTAGTCAGCTTAATGAGAGATTTAATTGATGAGTGCTACTTCCTTCACTTGTCCATTAAGATAAGTACAGCACATGGACATTTCAACCCATCAAATAAGAGAAAATGCATTAATTTTGGTTTTCTTAGAGCTGTTAATAAATCTGACACTGTCTGGCAGTTTTCTTCATTTCCTACCATTTGACAGATACTGTGATCACAAGTTACAGAAGATGTTTTTCCTCTGAAATTATCACTCTGGTAATACAAGCCAGAAGGAAACTTTATCAAGATACCAAGAAGCTGGATATCAGTTTTATTTTTAACTTTATATGGCTGGTTTGTGAATATCTCAATGTGATAAAAAAATAAATTCCATCTAGTACTATTAAAAACAACACACACACACACAGACACATTACAAATGACTGTATTACAGCAAATAATCACACTGTGTATTTATCAGTAAGAGCCAGTATTCCTCTCATATAATCAGCCTGGCTCTACTTAGACCCCTTTACTGTAAGAGCTCCTGCAACTGTTTTCTTCCTCTTTCTCTCTCACAAATTGACATTTGTATGGAATCAAGAAAAATCTTCCTTAATAATTTTTCATTACTAATGGCTTTTTTTGGTATGTGTATTTGAGAGGAGGGAAGGCAAAGGGCAGGAAAAAGGAGCTTTAAGTGCTCTGCAAATTATCCTCCTGAATCTGGGCCTCATAAATCCTATCAAATGTTATATTTCATCAATAGGCTGGAAAAGCTTTTTTCTCTGCAATGATGAAGCCTGAGTTTAAAATTTATGGTTTCATTTTAGAAATGGACTATAAAAAGAGTCTGACTTGGCTGTCCATCAACTGTAGCTGACATTAGCAAGTTAGGTGTGGACTTTCAAAATGTGATATGTATTTTTTATTTATTATACAGGTACATGCATATATATATATACATATATGAGGACATGTATATCACTATGGGTTTGTGCATGCATAAATACACAGCTAGATTAAAAAAAAAAAAGTCTTAAAACCAGATTTTTCAATGCAAGAGGATCTGAGATATTCAGCAGATTAGATTGCAAAGTGATAAAAGTGTCCAGAACAGAGTTGGCTCAAGGACCTGCAGCAACACAAGCAAATTGCATTTTGCTGCACAAATGATCGAGATAAAGTAGTTTAATTTGTTCTCATTCATGGGGTGGCAAAATGCAATTCAGCAACGGCAGAGTAAGGTTCACAGGGAGGCAGGGAAGATTCCAACAGGCTGTGAGGGGAAAATGGGAGGAGGGCAGGCAAGGACCAAAAGGTTTTAGGCAGGGGAAGACAATTAGCAAAGGACTGATAGATTGGGGAAGAGTGGGTGCAGAGCTTCTGCACCTGTAATACATGGAAAGGGAGGCAAGGAGACAGCCTCTCCCATCTCCATGCAACTCTATCTCTGCTGCCTTCCTCCTCTTTTTCCAAGCTCTGGAAACAATTCCAACTCCCCAAAGAGCTGCTCCTACTTGCTCTCCTGCATTGCCAGAGGAAGGAGAGCACTGAGATTATGGCTCCTATTCCTGTTGCTGCCACCACTGATGGGAGCCATGTGGGTGCCACAGCTGTCCTCTACAAGCCCAAAAGCTTCCTCTGGCAGCCACAACAGCATCTCCCTCAGATGGAGGAAGAGGCAATCTGTGCATGATGCTGAAACACCCACTCCTCTCTTCCCTTACCATCAGAGCTGGAGGTCTGTGGCCAGTGATTACTTCTTAGTTCTACCTATGCTGAAAGGCAGCCTTAAAGACAACACTTCTAACGGAAGCATTACTGCTCCCCAGAATCCTCATACTTGTAAAAGGAAACCACATTTAAAATAAAAATCAGATAAATAAAGCGACATAACTGCAGTTGGAGAAAGTGAAGTTCCCTTCTGAATGCAGGGGAGCCCATTTCCCTCCAACTGCTACTAAAAAATGTCATTTTGTAACTCAAAGAATTAATGATGGATTATGTGAAAACAGCAAATCAGATCATGCTGTTGAGGCATTATATGAACTAAACAGAAGAGCAGTTAATCTAAATCGCATGTGGGATGGTTATTATTGTGTGCTGCCATCATTGCTGCTGAGTCTGGCTGTAATATTGGTTTTGGTGGCAACACATGGAAAAACCTGAACATCCTGTTCCTCATTATAAAATGAGGAGAAATCTCACTCTGGGGAACATGGTCAAAGTTGACAAGTGAGCACAGCAGAAAAGGCTGGGCAGGGGCTGTGGTTAATGGCAAAGGTACTCTGAGTCAACACTAAGAAAACAAATACCATCTTCCATCACCTCTATTTTGCAACACAAACAAGACAAGTAAATAAAAGAACCCATCATCCATGCTCAGGACACTTGTATACATACTGTGGCTTCAGATCACATCTGAAAATCCCTGTTGAGAGGATGTTTGGCGAGGCTCTTGTCAGCAGCACAGCCAGGGCCAGTGGATGGAGGCACCGCAGGGCAGGGCCCCAGATCAGCTCCTGCTGCAAGGCTGCTGACTGTGCAGGGACCTGGCTCTGCTCACCTTGCACAGCCATGGCACAAGCCAGGGATAATCACTGACGTGGTGTTATCCAGCAGGGAGGGGAAGTATCACTCATCTGCATTTTGCTAATCAGAACATGTTCTGCTTCTAGTACTAATATTCCACTGTAAATACATAAAATACACTGTTCTTTCACCAATTTATGGAAATGAAAGGACATGAAGTGGCCTGTGCTTCCAAAAAAAAGGTTATTTGTGTTAGGGAAGGGTAACTTTATCAAACCTTGATCAACAGACGGCCTGTCTCTGGAATTGCACATTTTCTACTGAAAGGTGGTATACAGTAGTGCCACATCACACAAGCAGAAGTTACTTAGAAACCAGAAAATCTTGAACTCTTCTAGATTCATAGAAGTTAATCCCATTTAACAATGACACTCAGGACACTAAACTAACACTGACATGGTAGCATTTTCAAACACAAATGCACTCATCCCACCACAGATCTAGAATATTTCTAGCAGCATATTATTTCCATAGTTTTCCTGCATGTTTCTCCTTGAAGATTTCAAAAAAACCAAGAAATTCAATTTTCCCTGAAACTCTTGAAATTTTTCCAACCTGAGTAAACTCTTCTACACAGACACATATTTCTGCCATTCTGCAAGAGAATGTCCTGTCACTGTTCAAATCCTTAATTTTTTCTCTTCTAAAATCTTTTAATCTGCTTTTCCCCTCCCCCCAAAGGATGTTTTTAGTTTTGTTATTCTTTCTTCTTTCCTTGTCTCCTTATTTCCTCACCTCCTCCCTGAGACTCCAGGGGGTTTTAATTTTTTTTTTTACATTTATTTGTTAGGTTTTTTTAATTTTCCTTGAGATCTTGTGAAACTCTGACCTGCTTACAGAGAGCAGCTCACAGAGCTTAAGGGCTAATGTTTTACCCCCTACTCACCATTGTGGATGTGGCTGCAGTCATCAGTAACTAGAATTCATCATCATCAATGGATTTTCAGTGACAGGCACTGTATTTGCTCAGATAATGGCCCCATATATTGCCTTTGAAATGAGGGTGTGACCACTACTTAGGATATTCTCAGGAGTCAGTAAATGGCACTGCTGCAGGAGTTTGCTTCATGTTTTGAAAGCAGACCTGCAGAAAAACAAGCTTTGAAGTTTTGAGGTGCTTTGCATGGTACACTGCTCTCAGGACACATCAGTATTAACTGAAACACACCACCTTGGGACTGGAGCAGGCCACTCGTCAGCTGGTTTGGATCAGAGAGGAAGAACCCACAGAGGCTGCCTCTGAAACTCTCCTTGCAACAGGCTCTGAACAGATCTATAATCAATACAGTCCTGTTCTCACACACAGCAGAGCAATGGAACCAGTAAAAGCAGGTGGGAGAGCATAGGATAAAATGGAAATAGCACTGGTCTACAGGATGCCCGACAATGACACTTGATGTTTTAGGAAGGATGCAAATGTAATGTGCCTGCACAGGCTGCAAAGACAAATTCAGAGTTTGTGAGTCCCAATGCTGTTTAAAGTCACTGTGGACAGAAGACACACTTTTTTATTAAGAAGAAATAACAACCTGATAGAGCTACTGGACAACAGGATCAAGCTGCTTTTGCATCATGTAACTAACGGTAAAGAGTAGGCACTGAACACCTGTGAGAATGCAGCCTGAAAAATTACTATTTCTGATGTAGGATAAACATCCCTTCACTTCTCTAGTCCTCAACTTCATAAGCTTGCCAACCATCACAAATGAGGATCACAGCCTCCATTCCTGGAGCAGCTGATAGTTGGGTATGCTGAATCCAGTACAGGTCTGTACGCTTGTCCCAGCAAGAGAAAAGAATGCAAGCTAGCCCAATGAGATGTGGGAGAAAGAAAGAGCACTTTCATCTGCTGCATTTTTTCTGCAATGACCCAAGTTAAAACCCCATGGATGTGCCCTATCTCTAACTTAAGCACATTGACCGTACAATTTTTCCTTCCCTCATTTTTCTGCATTCAAGTATATCCTCCACTAATGCACCAAACTACCCTTTTTTCTCCCCATCTAATTCACTGCTCCCCATGGGATAGCCACTAAATTTGATTCATGAATACAGTACATTTACAGGCAAAACTGGGAACAGAGAAACCCCTTCCCCATCACATTACTCTCCAAGAGGGAGTTTGAGACACACTGAACAAAGAAGCCTCTAATCTTCTAGCATGCAGCTTAGAAATCAGAATGGGATTTCCATTCTGTATCTCTTGCTTCATTACAGAAGATATGGTCCTTAAAACAGGCAATTTCCTTTGGCCAGCAACGTTTAAGGTACTAGCTTTGAGTTTTGGTTTTCTGTAGATTTGACACTGCAGCAGGCAGCTTCCCTCCCTCCAGTCCTACCCCCCAAACCCCAGCTGCAGAGTGAAGATACCTAAAGGATTCAGGCAGCTGCAGAAAATGCAGGACACTGGCTCCTGGGCCTCATCTGTGTTTCACTCCTTTCACATCCATCTGGATTTGACAAAGTCATGCTTATCAGTTAGATCAGCAGATAGTCTCCTAGCTGTGTTGTGGTGCAGAATTAGGTCAGAAGAGCATTCTGCCAGCTTGTGTTTTGCTGTTTAATCCGGCATAAGTAGTAGTGGAGACAGCAATAAAGGACAGCTCATCACACTAACCAAATTCTTCACCCCCTAATCCTAGGTTGGTCAATTTTCCAACCTTGTGAGGAAAATGGAATAAAAATCACACATTACTACTATTTAACGGCCTATTCCAAGAGCATAAATTTTTGAGAATACAAGTGAGGCCAGGAGGCAAGTTTATTTTATGAAAATATATCACGTTCGAAGGCAAATGGAATGTTATGAAAATAAAGTCTGAAGAATAGTAGTTTTCAAGTTTTAAGCCATCTTCTTCTGTGATCCCATAGCTGGGTCTTTCAGCCGGCCTCACCAGATGGCCACGTTGGCCACCATCAGAATAGCAGTCTGGAAACAAGTGCCCTACAGCCTTGCCTAAGCATCTTGGCTGGAATACACTCTGAGGCAGCAGTTCTGTACTCACAACTCAGAGATATTCCCAGTGCACTTGCTTAAGAATTCTTGAAATTTGTGAAGAGATTAAAGCCAAATGTCTGGTCCAGGAGAGGTCAGGGAAAATAACAGAATGCTGGCTACTAGCTTTTAAATGGTAATTGTCACTATTCACACTAAAAACAACCTCTCCCCACACCAGCATACAGTATGAAAATCTGCTCAAAAATAGTAATCATAAAGAAACAAAAGGAATTTTCTCTTAAATAGCAGGTAAGTTCAGCTGTAGAGTATTTCAGCAGCTACACACAATTTTTTGTTTCATGGAAGCTGTACAACCATTCCTCCTTTTACATACAACTGTGCAAATCAGTGTGTTAGTGATGCTTTTGCAAAGAGGGTTTGACAACAATAGAGAGTCCCCAGCCTGCTAAATAAGAAGTGACAACTCCATTTGAAAGCTGTCTCTGGATGTGTTTTATGTGCAGAAATTATCTGTGACAGTTCAGATCAAAATAGAGTTTTCATTTCATGTGGGAGGTAAATGGACGATAGAATAGGTTACTTTAAATGCTGCAGTCTAGTCCAATTAATGTTTCAGACTTTTCCGTATTCTGTGCTCTAAACTTTGTGGTAAAAAAATGTAAAAATCATTTTGTCAATAGCATGATGCTATTGAAGAACAGGCTAAAGAACAGGCCAAAAGGTAATAAAAGTGGTTAACAAAAACAGTCATGCAGACGTATGGCAGAAATGCTGGAGTTACAGTAACCTGGCTGTGAAACTATTAAGTATAAAACAGAAAAGAAAATATCACTTCATTCTTCCAGGGAGAACCAGGAAGGGGAATCAATTCTGATTTCCCATCTCAATCAGCAGAGATTTTGCCGTTTACTTTGATGGAAACAGGACTTGCATATCAGTTTTCTCTCTGAGTGGCAGACACAAATCCACCTGCTATCATTTGCTTTTCAGATTGTGCAACATAAATTTACAATTTCTGGCTTATATAACTATACAAATGACATAAGTTGTACTTTTAAAAAATGTCAAACCCAAGGTGTTCACATTTATTACCTTTAAATCAATCAGTTGTTCTCTGACCCATTTTAAAGAAACATGTTTTCTTAAAGGTTTGGACCTGCTGCTGTGTTAATCAAGCATATCAGTGGCCATGGTGGGAACTGTGCTGATACAGTGCCTGTAGCTTTCTAACTATCTTTTTCAAAGTTGGTGGGGAAAGCAGTAGTTCCAGCATGGCTTTTTAGATGTAAGCATAAAGTACTGTTAGTAGAAAAGGTATGGACCCAAAAGTGAGTGATCTCATCCCAAACAAGGGCCCACGATTCTTATATAATCTAATTTGTTTATGCCACGCTTTAAACAATGCATATTTTGATCTTTTCTGAGAAACAGCATTTTTCTTGGCACAATTTTAAATTTCCACCCACTTGGAAAAGCAGGTGTCTTTGTGTATCTTGTGCTCAACCCTGGGAATAAAGAAAACATTTTAAAAACATGTTAAAATTGTTGTCCTAAAGTCAAGGGACATTAATTTAAGGTTCCATGGGCATTAAAGAAGAACAAACCATTCACTTTAAATGCACTGAGCTAGTAGAAACACTAACTGAGACAAAGCATTCAAAAGATACGAGACCTCAGTATCTAGCAGCCAAAGACTGAACACTGGTAATCTTATTCCACAGAGGCGAGTTTTAACACAAAAGAGAAATTAACATCTATCTATGCACTATAGTCTGGAAAAGAAAAACAACAGAACAATGAAGCTGCTCAGACATCTGGTATATTTTCCACAGCTAATAGTAATGAGATAGTGGGCAGAGTGCAGATTAAAGGCAAAAATACCAGTAGTCAGACTAACGAGTCTAAATTTTGGGAGGGATTCTCAAGCCCTTATCACATTTAGATTGATAATATATTTGTTGCAGTATTCAAAGAAAGAGAATGAGACTTCTGCCTATTCACTTTTGGAGCCAGAACATGTCACTAAGAGCACGAGACTTTTCAAGCTCTGTACTAAGGAGGTCAAAGCATCACCACTGATGCAGACAGTGGTATTTACAGAGAAAAGGAGGAAAAGATCAATCCCTTCTCCCCATCCCCTTTACTATCTCTTTCTGAAGCAGCTGCTGCTTAAACATTGCCGTTGTATCAGAGGCCCTTGGTTTCTTTTAGTTCCCTTTTTTTTTTTTAAAAAAAAAAATCAGGAACAGCAGAAGACGTTAAAGGAACAAAACAACACCTTATTCAGGTGAAGGACTACAGACTGCTTGTCATTTGTGTACTACCAATCAATTACAATTAGAAACAGGTTTATTGCTCTGATGCTGTTCCCCAACCCCCCTCTACAACCTCACACCCATTTGCCACGTTATGGAAGTTTCTGCTGACATGTAAAGCAGGGACTGCAGCCAGAGGAGGCCTCCTCTGACATTACCCAAGAGCAGAGCAGAAGCAGCCCAGGTCCCCTGGTCTGCAGCACACTTCCAGCACACAAGTGCTCAGTTAAAGCAATCCTTTCAGACAGTTATTGAGTACTATGGTGACTCAGGCATTGAAAACAGTTGCCCCCTCCCTGCCTCTCCACAAGACTCACCATGTTTTATTGTGCTTCCACTCCTCTGAAAATGCCTTGCTGCTTACTTTTCAATTACCAGGCCATGTACAACACTTGGATTAGAAACATGTTCCACGCATAAACTTACATGCCAGTCTCAAAATAATTGTTTTATATGCATTTATGCGAATACTACAATGATAATTTACAGTTTATTCCCATTTACAAGGTAATAACCATATGCAGGACTAAGTAGGCATCTAAGCCTAAAGGCAGAAGTGTTTTTAACAGATAAACTCCATGGCTGAAGGACATGTTCCGGCTTATACTGGTTTGAGAAGAAATGCCCCTAAGATACTATTATGCTGAAAATTTTTATTTAAGATTAAAATTAAGTGATTAAAGGCATTATACCATAAATATAGGTCAAAGACTGAATGATGCTGTTTGAAATTTTAAAACATTAGCTGTCACTTTCTTGTTCCTCCTTACTGCTACCAAGTCACTGGAGGGAGGGGGCGAACAACCTCCCGGAGTGCATGTTCAAAAGAGCACAATGGCACTGCACAACTGTCACACTGACCTGCTGGTACACAGGTAGGAAACTGAAGAGAAACAAGAAGGAGAAAATAAATTAAAAGAACATTTATTGCTCTACAAGCACGTTATATTTATTGCAGTTTTTGCACTTTCTAGAGATATGTCACACTCACTCCTCTTGCATGTTTTTATTGTGGGCTGTTTTTTTTGTTTTTCTCCAGCTTAGTGGAAGGGAAAAATGAAGGCAGCTACCTGTTTTGCAGGCAACTGAAGAGTATAAAACCTCTCATGTAATCACCCTTCACTGCTTTCTAAAAATGGCCTCCAGACATCAAGGACAAGTTAGTGATAAAAAGAGATAACCAGTGTGGCTATCTGAAACAACATGATTTTCTCACGTCCCTGTGTCCTAATGAAAGATCTCTCAGGTGCAGACCATGATGTAGATGAAGACAAGTTGTTTCTTTCATTTTCTATGAGAGTCTAACATGACTCTCCACAAAGCAGTCACAATTCTCTTAGACCATCCCAAGATCAATACTGATACCTTGATCAATGTCAACAAATGCCCTGCTGCTGCATGACCCGCCAGAGAAACAGCTCCTTAGCCACAGTACACGTGGGCTCCAGAGGGTGCCAGGTCCCCTCGTGGGAATGCAAGGGCAGTCACAGAGGTTCAGAGTGTATATACCAACTTAACTACATCAGAAGACTGGAGCTGATGAAACAATAAACTATTTCTTGGCTTACTATGACCCCTTGGATTACTGTCTGTGCCAGTGGATTTGTGATCATGGATTGAAAAACAGCACGTTTTAGAGTTTGTCATCGACTGTACACTCTGCACAGCTGTCAGACAATAATCACAATTATTGTCTTTTTATTCAGCATCCTGTTGCCTATTAAGCCATTTCCATCACATCATTCTTCCCAATATTTCTGCTAGCACAATATTGAGTGATTTTCAGCTTTTCAAACAACATCAGTTTTTACAGTTTTCTGCTAATCAAAAGATCTGGTCCATGGTTTTGCCTATACTTTCTGTCAACAATGCTGCCAACTAAGCCCTTGGGTAACTATTTGCCCCTGGCATCTTGACACAAACAGGGAACAAGGTCATGGATAATTTTTAAGAGCAGTTGTTTTATCTTGCAATTAGATGCTTGAAGCTTCCATGAGAAAATTCCCACTGATTCATTCTGAAGTCAGATCTGTGGCCCCCTTAGACCTTTTATATTTTATTATGCTGCATTTAGCAGTAAAATCCTAAAGATCTGCCAGTGTAAACTCCAGGTGAACTGTGACTGCAGAAAAATCAGTGTACAATAAGAATTTCCTACATCTTATGGATACATAGAGCTGACAATGATTTCCACTGCAAGCCTTCCACTACACAGTTAAGCTGTATGAGTACCACACAGTGTGAGCCTGGACATGAGCAGCCATGCTGGAAAACCCTACCAGAGTTCCTGCATTGTTCCTGGTGGCAGCAGAACCTGGCACTGCTGGGGGGTCTGAGGAGCTCCCCATGGCTCCCTGTGCTGCAGCCTTTTCACCTGGTGTAAGCAGCTTTCCTGGGGATCTAGGAAAACTGACTGCATATTTATTTTGAGAATGTTATCTCTACAATGAAAGAAAGAATCCCTTTCTCCCATTTAACTAGTAGCAGCTAGGAAAAAACTGTACGAGAGGATTTTTCTGAAAGTCATGGTTTTGGATAGAGTGTGAGGTCCCCAAGGTCAGCAACCTAGATTCATCTTACAGTGGGCTACACAGCAAAGTTTGCACAAGGCCAAGCCACCAGGGTTTTTCTCTGAACTACTTGCATATCCAGAAGCTACGAGATCATATGGCAAAATGAGTATGTCAAGGAGCTGGGGGAGAAAACGGGAGATGGTTAATAAAAAGACTGGGAACTGGGCTGAGAGAAAGGGAAAACAAAAGAAAAACAAACAGTTTCTTGGCAAAGGACCTGCTGGAAGGACAAGCCTCACAACTGTGAGCAGCATAATGACCTTCTGCTTGTTTCTCTTCAATCAGGGAAATGGGACTAGGCTCACATTCATCATTTAACCAGAACTGCAGTACAGAATAAACCTAACTGAAACATACTTTTTTTTTTCCCCCTTAGCTAGAGCAACTCTGCAAGGTAATGATGGGGCCAAAGAGACTCATTCTGACAGAAGACAACCTGGAGCAATGAGAAGCTGGGTATTTTGAAAACCCTAAAGTGTATGAAATACAACAGACTACTGGATAGTAGTGGGAAAACAGAACCACATCCATCAGATTTAATCATGTCATCTACACTTTAATTAAAGTAAGACTTAAAAATTTTATTTAAGATTACCAAATTCTCAGAGGAAATACATTTCTCTCTCTGTACTGCTACCAGAAAACAGTTAACTTGGAAGAAGAATACACAGTACACAATGATACATCCATCCATCCATCCTGTGTATCCAGTAAGGCAGACCTCTCTGTTCAAAGAAAATATCTAGTTACATTGCTTGTCTAAATGGAAATACCAAATGCTATCAGGGTTTGCACTTTCAGTATGGAAGTGACTGGCCTATAAACAAGATTTTAACAGCTTCTTGATTAAACAGCTCAGTTTAATTAATCGTCAGCCATTAACCATTCATTTAAAATGCCACTTACAAAATTTTAATTTTGTACATTATCAGCTGGTTCACAAACAGCTAGCTATAAGCAGAAGTGGAATGGTCTTCTTCTCTCTCGGAGCTTACCAACCTTATAGTCAATTCTGCTTCTTAATTAACCACACATGCATATTAGCATTTAAAATTAGATGGTGTGTTGTTAAAAAAATTGTGCAGAGAGAAGTTAGTACACATATCATTCTGCTGCTGGTTAAAGAGGCAAATATGAGGTTTTGATCAAATTACGTCCTGTGTAAGAGAGGATTTAGCATCTCTTGCTCACACTAGGAAATGCACTATGGCAGGAACGCATGCAAGGCCATATGATTTCATTACAGCTGCATGGACGATCTCACTTTGTCTTTATTTGTACATTTAAGAGGATGACAACACCATCTGCATTTCACTATATCCTGTGCTATGGTCTCATCTTCCCAGTAACAGACCTGGTTTTCTCTTGGGACCTATCTTTTGCACTTGCATCCAAAAGGCTGAAAGAATGGGACATTACCAGTAAATATGCAGAATTAATGTAAAATAATTCCATAGAATAATATATCACAAAAGAAAAGACAGGGCTGGAGGGAAAAAATCCAACCTAAACCTAAATGCTTAACACAGCTGCCAAAACTCAGGCTCCCCAGCATCTGCAGCAGGACAGTCACAAGGGAGTTGTGGGAGTGCAGTATATAAAATTTTACACATCTGTCAATAAGTGAGGTGATCCAAATGCAAACCCTACCAGGCAGGATGCACGCAGGCAGATTTGTGACTATTCCTGACAGAATTTATTTCTGCTGAAGAATGCATGGCCTCAAACAAGCATGCACACATTACATGGCAGCAGCAGCAGTTTGACAACTTCCTTCTCCTTAGACACGCTCTGAAGTGCTCGGGGTCACCTGAATTCCATGAAATCTGGGTTTTTGTGAGAAGTGAATGATAGGGCTTGGGTCCCAAAGTTGGAAGATTTGGATGAGGGGTTCCTGGGAAAAAGCAGAGTGAACTCTAAACATTAAGTAATTTTGCTTGAATGCTACGCAGAGATTTTTTTTTTCCCATACAGGTGAGAAATAAACTCAAGTCTTCTTTAAACATGTCTCCTCAGGCAGTCCAGTTACTCAACATTTCCTCTGATTGGCACAGTGAGTAGGCAGCACTCTTTCTGAGGAAGAAAACTGCCAGTAGTATTAGGAGCAAAACACACAATACAAGTCTAACTCCAGTGGCACAGCCTACACTGAAACTGGTGGCCAAAGGGCTTTCTGGACTACCCTGCTTCCATGAGCAGGACAGCTCTACTGAGAGCCCCCAGAAACCACAGAACCTCTGCTGTACTGCCAGTGCCAGCCTGAATTTAACTCTTGTCAGAAATCTATCAGCCAGGACAGACAGTAAGTCACCAAACACTAAGTTTTTGGTTTTAACATTATAGGAAGCAGTGATCAGAGGGCAGCCAAAGGTTCAAAAGGCCCTGTGGTATGTTTCAGAAAGAATAAATCCCAGAGGAATCAGAGGAGAGTCTTGGGATATAGAGTAACACAAGACACAGAAAAAGCACAGATGATTTTAGGACACCAAGCAGAAGAGGTTTTATGGTAAGACAGACTACATACCTTGCTTGCATTTGTCACACTTTGTAAATCAAAATATTCCAATGCATGACCATATTTCTCTTTCCACAGCAATGCAAGGTACAGTGGCAAAGGGCACATAGATATTACATAGCCTCATTCAATTTCCACCTTGCCTCCATGATATCCATCTCAAAGAATAATCTTCCCTGAGTAAAGGACTATCCATTCCTAGAACAGTGGATTGCTTTTACGCTAGTCAGTGATGAAAGGTGTTGTAAACGGATGCACAACGAGCAATGCCCATGGTGCTCTGAACTGAGAACAAGAAAACTTCAGCTTCTGGCATATGAGACACACAGGCTCAAGGGCCACACCTGGGCAACCCCACCTCACCCTTTTTCAACAAATCCTGTTCTGTTGAAAAGTCCTTTTGCAGCTCAGGATTCCTGTGGTCTTGGATTGTGCAGGATGGGAGTGGCTCATACCTGCCCTAAAGACATGCATTTACCCTTTTAGTAAAAAATGCTCTTTTTGCTGTATTTCAAAACTCTGGACCCTTTTATGTCCTCCTCTCATGCTTACACATTGCTTACATTTGCCATTTGGTTCCCCAGGACACAAACAACAAATTCTTCCTTTGATCCTTTAGAGGGAGAGGCAGGCTGCTCAGCATCTCTATCCTCTCTCTCTCTTGACTCAGGCCAGCTTTGAGTGTGAGATGTGAGGGACACAGAGATACGGGTTTCATTTTCCCATTTTCAACTTTGCATGTTGCTAGACTGAGTATTCTGAAAGACTGCAAGTTGCCATAAGGAATTTTTCACTCTGAAACAAGGATGATCTACTTTTCAATTAATTAATTAACATTATAGAAATTAAGATCTTGCACAGTGAGCCCCCAAACACCATCTCCAAAAAAAAAAAAAAAAAAGAAAAAGCGGGATCAGACTTTGGTGCTTTGGACTTTACTCCTCTGTAATAAAACACAGCCACTTTTTTATTAGTATTTTTTTTAAACTGCAACAAGATACAGCTCTGAATCTATTCTTGCTAAACAAAGGAAAACTGTATTAGTTTTTGTCAGACCAGCACTTTGAAATTCCCCAAGATAAGCCACATAAATAAGTGAAGAATTATACTTGGCAATGAGTTTGGCATCAGACTTTAAGTGTTTCATAGTTCTGGGCTGAGAAAATAAGTTGAGCAAAGTCTCTAGAACCTTTCCAGGGATGTACTTGGAGTGTTTGGATATACTTGACAGCACCATCTTCATGGGAAGAAAAAAGACGAAATTGTTTATTCGAAATGTGAGAAAGGGTTTCACCGTGTGACATGCCTGACATTTAAGTGATAATAGTGTTGTGCATCTGCTCTTTTGGCTTTGGTCTGACACCTAGGCTCTGCCACGGAGCAACTTAGCACTGTCATGGCACAGCCTTGATGACTAAACTCCGAGATGTGACTTTACCACCCATTGCAGGAACATATGGGCCACAGATCACTCAGCCTCTGCCACAGGCTCGGAAATGCACAGCGTCTCCGGCAAAGACCCTGTGAGTTCCCCAGCTGCACAAGGTGGCTGAGCAGCCTGCACCATCCTTAGGGATGCCATTTGCATTACAGAAAATTGTGGCTAATTAGAAATAAACAGAAAAATGCTTGATTTACAAAGAAATGTGTGATTTTGCCAGCTAATTTTTTTTCTGCTCTAACTTAACATTCACAGAATACACCGATCATGCTAATACTTTCACTATATTCATTAATAAGGACAATTTACATTTATATAGCACCTCTCTTAGTTAAGAATTCCAAAGCTTTCAGCAAAATACACACAAAAAATTACTTCTATTTCACTGAATATAGTCATCGTTGGAATGAAAATCAACAATTGTGAAGCAGTGCAGAAGAACGTTACACAACAGTTGTAAATAAGACACAAACCAAAGCCCCCAAAAACCCAAAGCAAAAAGCCCCTGAGATGCCAGATGCAAGTGGAGGTAAATGGGATCCTAGTGCACAAACAGCAAGGTGAAGCAGGTCTGTGTGTGCCCTGAGGACCAGTGTTGGAGGCAGCAAACATACTTCATAATGATTAAAGCAAGAGAGCCCTGCATGTGCAGCCTGTTGCTTTCCTGCACAGAGGGACATTCTCAGCTTAAACTGTGAATCTACAATGAAGAACAAACCAGGAATATGTGATGGATTCTGGCGATGAGAGAAGGGAAAGTAAGAGTATGCAAAATGTGAACAGCTCTTTTCTGACCACTAAGCTTCACACTTTACAAATGGCCTCCTGTTTTTAAAAGGCATTAATTAGGCTAATACATTATTCTGGAAAAATAACATAAAATAAAAATTAACTTCTTGTTTCAAATGATGAGTTTTAATTCTCAGTCATAACGATACATAACTGGAGTTCTCAGACTGAAATGAAGTAATCTATTCTCTCTGTGTCCAAATCCTCCCTCTACTCCTAACCCCATTTACTTTAGTCACTGATCAAGTTTCCATGCACTACATTACAACTTGAGAGTCACGTGTGGGAGAAAAACACATCCATCTAAAGTAAAATTAATAGCAAAACTTTGAGAGAAAGCATGCATGTGCTAGCAAGAGCAAAGCATAAGTGTTCACATGACCAATGTGTTGATAAATGTTCAGCCCCACAAACACAAAATAACTGCAGCTTGGCTTATAACATCTGTTATATCCCTTTCCCATCATTTTGAGGCAGATAAGGTAGTTTTCATACTTGGCTCTTGGATGCAGATTGTTTTCTTAATTAACACATTATCCAGGGATTTTTATTTCCACATCTCTTTCTCCTCTCAATACTCTCCCTCTAGCACAGAAAGATTTCCTTGCCTGAAGTTGCCACTTTATTCAACAACTGTTGGCTGAGACCTCACGACCCACTGCATAAATTCACATAGAATTATTCATGTTTGGCACATTTCTGCTGGTGAATAACAACACCATTTTGTCTCTCAGACAAAGAAAAGAAAGATTCAAAAAAAGAACAAAGGCAGCCTAATAAGAATCTCACATTTCCTATTTTTTTCCTAATCTGGTTACAAGCCTGAGAAATTCGACAAAGCAAAGCTGTGGACTTTCAGTACAGATGAAACAGCCTCTCAGTGTGACTTCTGATCATGGGCTTAACTATGAGGTAACTTTTCCTGCCTGTTCGATATTTTGGTTTTAATTTTTCCAACTGAGCTATCGTGTTATCATGCAATTACAGCTAAATCCACACTGAAATCCAGGATCCCAGTACCAAATCCAAACCTGGCTGGGACTTCAGTCTTGTCCCCATAGCAAGTCAAGAGTTCATTCACTGTAGTCAAAACCACAATACAATCAATCCACTAAAAGAGGGCAGAATGAAGACTTGAGCATTTCCTTTTTCTGCAAGGAAGGACAATCTATAGGCTTCACTTCAAAACTGATGATATATTTAAAATGTAAACCTCTAAAGTCCTGTTAAAACTGAAATTACAAAGCAACTTTTATAAATGTCTTAGTCCAGCTGAGTTACACATGTATATGTACATATGGCGGATACACACACCTGAATAAATTCACCTTCCATTGGGAATTCTCAGATCTTGGTTTACTGAGTTAGCATGAACTCAGTTACTGATCCCTTTACTATATGTAACTTTTGTGTGACTTCAGTGACAATTGCCTCAAAACCCACGAGCTGCAAAAAGCTGGGATCACTACCTCTTATTTTATGCAGAAGGGGATGAGTTAATACTATAGAAGAAAAAAAAAAGCCCTGTCATTATTCTTGGAAAAGAACTCTTCCATACTGTATTTAGGTGAGAAAGAGAGAGATACTTAGCCCATTCTCTGCTATGAACTTAGATTTATGTCAGAAGTGGTTTATTATATTTATGGCATTTATAACAATGACTCAGTAGATGTTTTTAAAGTACTATGATGCCACAAATTGGGAACACTCCTATATCTGTGCTGACGTATTTCTCCCAAATTAATGTGTGGTATTACATGGCACAGATTGAGACTATGGGGAGACACTACAGATTGCAATGTGAACTCAAAGCATGTGCGGTTCCTAAGTCCCCCATGTCTGTCCTCTGTCAGCTCTTCCTTTCACAGAGACTTGCCCACATGCACGTACTTTGGTTTGAAAAAGCCAACATTGATACACTAATGCCACAAATGAAGTCTCATGTTCTTTTAGCCCCAAATTTCAGAAGCAAACAGTTTTAAAATCATCATAATGGTGGGTACATCATCAACTCAAGAGAATTTTTGTTTCCCCTTTAACCCAGGAAAAAACTTGACCATCTTTCTTTAAGGCTGGAAGCTTGACAGTAAGGATTAAAAATTGTTCTTCCCTTCCCACTTAGTTATTGGAAAGGCTGAGAAAGGCAATCAGTCTTGTGAAGCCACTCTTCATAGTCTGCATAAAAATGCCATGATTCTCAGTCCTCCCCCCAAACTAATTGAAAGTGTGTAATATCACACAGCTGGGAAAATCTAAACCATAAACCATACAATATATCATGCTATCACACAAAACCTGTTACTAATAGGCACTTGATGATCTACAGGATCGAAAGGGATCTGAAAACTGAGATTATTTTTGCTGCAGGGGAAGAACTTTTCCTGATTGAAAGAGGAAAAAACACTCTTTCAGCAGTGCAGGAATTGAATTGCAGTCAGTTCATTCATTCTGTTTGTGAAATATGGACTTATCTTTAATGATTTCTGTTTGACTGCTGTCTTGCTCAGATGCTCTGGGGTTACTGCTGCAGCAAAACTTGCTTTTGGGTAAGAGAAAATTCATGGCTTTCTGGTCAGTAAATTCAGGGGTTTGGGCCATCAGAACAGTCCCATGTCTGACCCCCTGCCTAGGCCCAGGCTTCCTCCCCACCAAGCTATCATTTTCTGCAATGCCAGGTGGCAATATTACCTGTCACCAGAAGTCTGTGGGTAGTGCTGCTTGTTTATTTTTGCATACAGTCCTTCCATGTGCTCCCTCTCCATTGGTGCTGAGGAAGAATCCCGCAGATAAACAAAGGTTTCTCCTACTGCGGGCGATGAGGGCCTGTAGATGCCTGCTGGGGGATAAACCTCTCGGAAATGGTTCACTCTGGCATAGTTTGGATCCATCTCATCATCGTCAATGTCAGGTCCTCCAAGACCAGTAGAATAATCACTCAGGCCTCTCAGTTGCTTTTGCCGTAACTCTTGATGCTTTGCACCAATCCTAACAATGAAAACAAAGAACAAATAAACTTGGTAAAATAAAATTAGGATCAGCTTTGACAGTAACCATCACATAAATTTGAAACACCAATGCTGAACTCAATCATACAGAGCTTTCAGAACGCTGTGAAACTGACGCCAGATAAAACAGTGGTGCATGCAGCAATTTTGTTCTTTATCTCTGGCAATCACCTTTGTAAACAAGCTTGCTCACCATTCCGATGAAAAAGAATTAATGCTGAATATAGTGTAGCTTTTCACGTTTGTGGATGCATGAACACATACAGATTTAATTCTGCACCTACCTGCCACATTGCAGTTGCACATACGTAACCCAATCTTGAAACTTTTTATCTAAATTAGCCAGTAAAATTGTTACTGATCCTTGGTTACTTGACCCACCTAGATTCTTCTAAATACATTAGCTTGTGAAAAGTGGATTAAACGTGAGCACAAATGGAGAGATGGCACATTTGTCTCAAATCAAAGGACCACAATTAATTTGCTGAAGATTTAATTTTTAAAAAATTTTATTTTGGCTACATAAATGTGAAAATCACACCTTATTATACAGGGGATGGGGACAAAGTAAAACAGCAAAGAAATTAATAGAAATTCGACAGAAATGAATTGGTACATATAAGTGAATTAAAGACTGTTACTGGCAGTATTCCACTGTGATAAAGCCTTAAGTGGTATTACAAAATGCTGCTGCTAATCAGGGCCATTGTATAATCCCCTCAGAATAGTAAAACATATTCAGGTAAATTTCAAGCTAAGATGATATTCAATGATTCAATATTCCTGCTGAAGAAAAAAAAAAATACAGCAAGACTGTGAGCTCTTCTGTTAACTGCTCAACTACTCTTCAACAGAGTGTAATTAAGTGCAGTGAGATGGATCTGGCACAATGCTGACCACGGTATGTAATAAATAGCGTTTACAGAAAATAGAGGAACATGGAAGAAGAAACAAGGAACAGAAGAAAGATATAGAGATGCAATGCTTGACTGAAGTCAACATTTGCTTTTGACTGTAACTGAAAGTGTAACAGCAGTGTAGAAAGAACAGTATCATTTGTACCACAGGAGTACAAGTGAAAACGGTCTGGCAGACCTGGTTATTCCAGTACAGTTTAATGGTCTCAGGACTCTGCATATTGAAAAATGAAGGTGTTCTGGAAACAGTCTTTAAAAGGCATGGAGAAAAAGGTTCCCTAGAAAAACAGATGAGCACACTGGGAGGTTCCATCTGACAGACAGGAACTACTAAGTGCAGAATGAGATTCATACTACTTATTTTGTTTCACTAGATTCGTATCATCAAAACAAATGCTAATACTTTGGAAATAATTTGTAGATAAATAGGTTCACAAGTAATTCTATTGAGAATAATATGCATTTCTACATTTATACTAGATGTGTACCACTCGTGCTGTCCAGTTCCACATCTTCATTAACAGTGATAGGATATATCTAGAGGTGATGTTGGTTTTCAACACCTGAAATGTAATCGCACTTTACAGCAGGACGAGCCTGTATAGATGATACAATTGTCAAGGGGATGGGTACCCACTATTCACTCTGCCTTCCCTCAGTGAAGCAGATGAGCTTTCTCCTCTCTGGTACTCAAATCCTGTGTACCCCCACTTGGGTATCACATGCTCTGGTCGAGCTTTTGGCACCTCAGCATAAAAAGGACATCAGACTGTTGGAGTGTGTCCAGAGGAGGGAAACCAAGATGATGAAAGGCCTCGAGGGTGAGACTTGGGAAACTGTGGAGTGCTTCACCCTCAATTAGTGACCAGAAACCCCTAAACACAGAATTCAGTGCAGGAATATATCAAATGGGATACAAGTCCTGTGGCATACATGGTACATATACATACAGTACACAGGCAGAAAAATCGGAGGACACTACATTTCAAAGAATGGTCATATCACATGTCAGTGCAGAAGGCACAGCACAGACCCGAGACGAGTCACAGCAATTTCTCAGAAAATGATGAGCCTTCATGTTCTCTGGACCAGTACATCACTGATCCCCCAGGTATTTGAGACTGCTTTGAAAGCAAGAGTAGTGCAGCCAGCAGCATCACGCCAATCTTGCTTTCATGTCTGATAGAACGAGTAATTTGTCCTGCTATCAATACTGTTATATTCTGCACAACAAAAGCTGGAATTAGGTCACCACAATTTTCTTTTGTTCCTGTGAATAAGCCTAGCTTCTTCAGCTTCTCCTTCTGAGCGCAATCTTCAATTGCTGCCAGTATTATAAGTCAAATCTTCTCAAAAACAATTATTTCCATTCTATATTATATGGACCAGTCAATACTCAGCTATGTGAAATTCTTTATGATCACTGTTTCATCCTTTCAATACATCTATTACGATTGCATTAATATTTCTTGTTTTGTTTTTACTCTTCTGCACAAATCTATAAAATTTGCTCAGTGATCTCTTTTTCATTTCAATCCAAATGTTCAAATATAGGGAAACAAACTATCAGATGGCTGTTTTTACTTTCTTTCTATTTACCTGTCTTTTTATGCCTTTTCACATGTTCTTCACCTTTGAAATTTCTCACATTTCTGTGAAGTTTTAAATTTCCACACTGTATTTTGGCATCATGTTTTCACACAGTTTTAGAGCAATCTTATCCATAGCACATACCCAGTAGGTGCCCAGGAATTCTTTACTGAGAAAACAAAAACAAAAACCACCCAAAAAAAGAATCTGCTGTCCCTTCCATAACTTCTTTAATGCTCTGCTGACTCTACTAAGCAGGCTATTTCTCTATATCCCACTCCAGTCATTCATCATTCCTGCACCTCCCTCTGAAATTCTCCCTATTTGAAATAGCAAAATCTTTATTCCCCATCCCAAAAAACCCTCCAAACCAATCAATCAACCTAAAAACCAAAAGACTTTTGAATTAACACAACTGTAATTGTGAACAGTTCACTGAACAATTACTACAAGACAGCTCCCAACTTGCAGTACTGGATGGGTCTGGTTAAACAACTGGTACAAATTTGTGAAGAAAGATAAAATGTCCCTCAGCACTGTGATGCTGGCAGTGAAACCAGAGCTGAGGAGTGGTACAGATCACCAGCTCAACAATTTAGTGTGGCACATAAGTTTCTACAAGCTTCCTGATGAAGGAAAGAGCAAAGAAAAATTCATACAGAATAAAGGGAAGTTACATGTATTTCCTTTTGAGTGTCTCATACTAATTCTGCTTGCTCTCTTCCACCACCAGAACACTGTGGTCTCCAGGTAAACTACTGCACAATGGCACCAACTCCCCTTAGCTGTGTTTCTGTAAAAACAGAGCCTTGGTACACAAGCAGCCAGGACAAGCAACAGAAGTGCCATACCAGGAAATGCCCTTACTTTTTTTTTGTGTGATTCATCTTTTTCTCAATACTATCCAAATATGTATCCTACTCTAGACTTTGCCTACAACAAATAGATTGGACTTGATGACCTCAAAGGTCTTTTTCAACCTAGTTTATTCAGTGATTCTGTGAAATAATTTCAGAAAATATATACTTCGATAAAAAAGCATATAACCTGAATAGAACTCCAGGCAACTTTCTGAAAACATGTTGCATTTGTACAAGTCAAGTGAAGACAGAATCCATATGCACACTCTATTTCTGGAAGCAGGACACAATATTTTGAAAACATTTCTGTACACCTCATGTACTGTTCAGGAGCACACCCCCAGAGCTATAAATCAAGGAATGCTCTCATTTATCGTTCAAATAATCTTCCCACCTGACACATCTGCACAAATCATACACCATCAGTTCTCATCTAGTAACAGATGAAAAAATGCACACATCTAGAGCACAGCAGCCAGGAAAGGGTTAAGAGCCCAAACAGCTCCTTCCAGCTGCAGCTCAGACACACGATTGAGTTACTGTGGCTTAACAAGTTATTGTGTTTCTGCTGAGCTACTGTCAATGACCACATATGTATTCACCGCCTGTGACAAACACAATGTAAAACGCTTTAGCCTGACATCGGTGACAGAGACACTGACAGGCAAAAGCTGGATTAAAAGACTGAAGAATACACAGAATGAAGCAGCTGCAGGAAGGGATGTGAACTACCCTAAGAATACTCCAGAAGAGTTGAGCAGAAGTGACTTTTGGAGAAGACCCAGAAATGCTTTTGGGAATGGAATGCGAGGGCTAGGAAAAGCCCTAAGAGATACTTGTCATCTCTTGGCCCAGCAGTTGGAAGCTGGGTAGGTGAGTGGGCTGTGAGTGCGTAACAAGAAAATGCTGAAACTTCTAAGACTGTGAAAATTAAACCACAGGACTTAATGTTACCAATTCAGTAGCCCAAAGAAGGCCAGAGTCATTAAAAGCTGTGGAGCCCAAAGATGGCCTTCAATGTGAAATGAACAGCAAGATATCGGCGGCAGCCCCACCTGCACCTCTGGGGCCACCCAGCAGCCCCAGCTCAAAATGAGCTTTGCACACTGAGGCACAGGCTACTGAGGGTCACTCTGGATCAGCTCGAGACTCGGACACTCACGTCCTCCTGACTGGAGACAGGGTGCCTGCTGCCCAACAGGAGGCACAAGAAGCAACTCAGTGGCACTGACAGCTACTAGGTCTGACCAGAGTGAAAAACCTGCACATGGCAAGCTTGGCCCAGGAGAGATCATGGGCTCTTTTTCTTGGAGACCTGCAAGGCTGCATTTCACATCACAACAACTGAATGTAGGGACAACCAACCAAAACAGGCCCACAACAAAAAGCACCACATTTTCAGAGGTGTTTGAACTCCTCCTCCCTTGCACTTGCTCTGAGAAAATCCTGTTTCTTCTGACTTTCCAGTGAAAAAGTGATGTAATTTTTTTTTAATTTACCATGCACCGACCACGCACTTAGAGCAGAGCACAAAGAATGACATGTTTTGAGCCTCAAGGTGCATATTTAAGTAGTCAAATGTAGGACTCAAAAAGTATTTGCAAATCAAAATAATGTATTTCACAAAGGGACTTTGTTTATACCTCAGATGAATACAGCAAAATTTCTTATATGGTGATGCAAAAGTAACAGACTTTGTGGAAGCATGAGCAGGTACATGAATGAGCAAGGCACTGGCAAAGTCAATGAAAGATGTTCCTGGGGGAGAAGAGCGAATAAAAAGCGGAGACAAAAAGTATAACAGAAACTGGGCCATAGGTCTTTTAGGATAATTTCTATTCCATTTGCAACAAGAGGAGCAGAATAAAAGTAGTGAATCAAGTGTGCATACCATCACTTTAAAGTGTACCTAAACTTAAGAAGACCTTAATCCTTAAAAGTCTTTTGAGATTATTGAGCTGCTAAACATTCTTCTACTCAGTTGTTCCTTGAGAACAGCAGAATAAAAGCTACTCCACTGCTTTTTTCTCCACTCATGTCACTCTCCCTGAGATCTACATGCTGTAATGATTACTCAATTTACATCTGATTTAATATCTGCTTTTGTGTCTCATTTACCTAATTCATACATATACTGAGTAACGGGTTGTCTAGAGGCAAGCAGCCTATTGCTGCAGGAGGTCACTTAGATTTCCAGGGGGTTTAATGTTTTAATTCCTTTTTAGCTGCTAGCAAAATATATTTTGGTAACTAAAATCTTGTTTTTTCATTCATTTACATAATAGTGAAATGAATACATCCTTCCTTTAGACATTCATAAGCCATAATCACTGATGGGAATGGGTATATTTCAGTTGAGTATCTGAGGAGATAATTTCAGTACAGTGCTTTTAATTTTTTTAAATTCCATAATCATTTTTCAAGCAGACATGGCCTATAATGACATTAAAAATCCTATTCAAACATGCCTCTTTTATCAGGAGAAGACTCGTTTTTTCAAACATCATCACCTAACAAAACTCTAGAGGCAGGCAAGTCCCAAAGCCTAAAAAAAACCCAAAAAGAAATATCTACCTCTTGCCAGCAAATTGAGGACATCTGATATGGACTCATGAAGAATCAAACAAGATCTAATTTAGTATTATATTTCAGGGTATTCCACTGGAGCCATATTTGTCAGAAACATTCTCCCTGTAAGTCATGCAAGTGTTTCTTCATTCCAGCCCATTCTCTAGCGCTGGATTTGAACATCTCCCCCATAATTAGTATCTGTAATTGTATAAACAAGAATAGAAACAGTCTCAGAAATAAAGAAAGGCAAGCCACAAATTCAAGGGAGTTAGAGACTAACTCAGGGTAGCAAGATACAGCTCTTGTAGCACCATTAAATGCCCCAATGATAAAACCCCACCAATCCATAAAATATTGACTGTTCCAGAAAACTAGCCCATGCCTGTAAAATACTGAACTGACCCAAGAAGCTACCTTTAGAGGGTTTTAAGTAAAAGGAGAACAGAAAAACCTAAGAAGGAGATAGAGCTATGCTGACCTTAAAATTTAAGATTATGAGAAACTGAAGAAGAAACATAGCCCTTTCATACCACAAAATGAGGAATGAGAGCTTTGGATAGACAAGACTGAGGTCTTACTGTTCTTCCATTTATTTCAGAAGTGACAGGGAGTGATTACCAGCTTACACAGGATCCTGCCCTCTAAAGAAAATCCTGGTTCTAATGAGGTCAGTATGTTTTCTCCTGTCCTATGAACTTCAACGAGAACATGATTTTTACCCTTGCTGTTAAATCAGAGAAAGTTTTTCTGCTTGTCTACATTAGTTGTACATTGGGTGAAATGCAGCAGATTACAGAAAGCCAACTATCAGAAAAGCCAAGGATTTTATAGTCTATAGTTTACTGCATTATGTAATTTTCTTTACTCACAACTATCCTGGAGTTATCATTTGAAGTGACAATATCAGTAAAATTTAGATTGTGAGGAACTCTCTGAAGGTCATCTTGCTCAACCTCTTGCTGAAAACAAGGCTGAACCTGAGATGTTCTGATGCCTTAAGAGCTCCACCCTGCAAAATGGCCTTGAGTCCACAGTGACTGCATCCCTTGGCTGCAGCTGCAAGGGGGTGCTGATTTAAAAATTTAAATCACACAGTGCTGATTTAAAGGAACGCTCAGGTTGCTGTCGTTTGCACTTTGCTGTTAAAAAGATATGTAAGATGCTGTGCATATCATACCTGAGTCCCTTTTGTGAACATTAACCCATTCGGGAGCAGTCATGAAAAGAGAATTAAAATAACAATACTCTTGGAAAATAAGACTTAACTTTGCTTACACTTTAGACATTGGGAACTTTATGTCAGGAATGCAGACAATACCAGTTGCAATCAAAGCCACATAATCACCCCTCCAACCTCTCCAACTGACACATCAAACAGTTTCAAGAAGTTCATCAGATAAACAGAGAACACAGTATGCCTGCAGAAAAGCAGTGGGGAGAGAGACATCCACCTATGAATGGAATCACTGCCAGTGACTGACTTGGCTCCAGCAATTGCTGTAGCAGGTATGGATCACAACCACTGAGGACTGGTAACATTGTCTTAAGAAAAATACCAGAGACACTGTAATGACCATGGGAAGACACAGCATTGATCTGACACCTCATGAAAACCCAGCATCCAACTGACACGCAGTAACACAACTCAGGATAGACCCAGGAAAACTGGAACATACTGAGTCCCCTGGGCCATCTCTGTCAGTAAGGAGGTGTTCTTGGAACATCTCCTGAATAGGTACTTGCAGCTCTACTTCCTAGTGACACCTCATGAGTTCACACAACTATCTATGCAACTGCAAAAACATTATGCCTTCATTTGAATGAAATCCTAGTAGTGGAAGGAACAAGCCTAGCTTCATGTGATATGATACTCTATGCACATTTCTTTATTCTACACATGACATTGAACCTGGAACCTATTGAACAGAATTTCTCTGTACAAGAACAGGAACAGTCTCCATCTGTTAGTCTGGGATTCACAGGTTGCTTCTAATTAACAGTCCTTGATTTGAAAGCAAAACTCAGCTTTGCCTGAGCAGTCAAAGCTTTAAGACTTTCAGGTATTTTGGTTTAAGATCACTATGGAGATTTACACATGCAAACAGATTTCCTGCCTGTCTATCCCCATGAGCTGCATTCTCATTTTTATGCTGTAGTAGCTAAGAGTCTGAAAACAGGAATTTTGTGTTGTGGCACTACTTCATGCAAACGATTTATGATAGACTGTCATAAATCACAAATGGAAGGGCAAGGAATGAAATGTTGCTTCCAAGTAATTCTTATGCCCTTATTGATTCCAGAGTGGGCAAGAGCTGACCTACATTCAGTACTGCATCAAAGAAATCCATAGGCCAGGATAGTTCCTCTCCTAGAAAGCACTCTTTTAGCCTGGCTGGCTAGTACCTGGGCCAGTTGCACTTTATTAATTTGGCTGGTAAGTTTCTAGCAGAATTTCAGATTTACAGAAACAAAACAACCATCAAGTAATAAAACTCCGATATACACAGAAAAGAAACATGCACTGGCCCATTTAAGCAAGAAAGAGTCCGGCCACTGCCCTTGAGCTGCTCTGACCTCTTTACGTGGACAGGTGGCACACCTTGTGAAAATGTGTTTCCAGATCACACCAGTGCCTCAATGATGAGCAAAACAACGATGCTAAATGGCTTGGATGAGAATTCCACGCTTACATTTTGAAAGCACAGCTGTGTCACCCAGAAGTGCTATTTCCATCAGTGTGCAACACCTGGAATAGCACTGTGATAGTTAAAGAAAAAGGCCAATTCCATGTTCCACTGTTACCAGTTCTTAATGTTCTTAACCTGGGGCAATCTGGGACCAACTGTAGACCTAATGCTGTCTTCAGAATGTCCTCCAGAAGTAAAAAAGCCAAATAAAGCAGCTCAGAAATTGCTGTCTGGTTCTACAACAAAACCATGAAAGGTAGGTGAGACCTATCTACCTCAGGTGCTCATAACCAAACATCAATCTCCCAGTGTTCCACGGTAGGCTTTTATTACATGTTCTGGTATGCAGAGCAGCAGCAGATCTAAAATGAGAATCATTCAGAATCAATGGGTTGGGATTAATCTGTCCTCCTGTCCAGTGCAAGTGCTGCCACAGTAATAAACAGAAATCTGATAACTTCATACCGTCAGCACAAAATGAAACTATGACCTTGACCTGTGCAACAGCATCCAGTAATTTTTTCATAACTTCAACATACCATACTACACGGCTATGATCTAATAAGAATCTAAAAGTAATTAACTGGAATTTTTGAAAACTGAAGCCTTAATTAAATATGTATTCTTATCAGGGTTGCAAGCCAGCAATAAATTGGGACATTTAAAAAACTGGGATCCAATCCAATCCGTGATCTGATCAGGGTTCAATGGTTATAATAAATTGGGAGTATTAAAACTGGGATCACATCCAACACTTTATTTTGTCTAAACCACAGGACCTAGCTGTGCTGCAAAGTCAGGAATACTCAATGAACAGATATACCATGTTGGATTAACCCTCAATAAATAATGATGCACAAGCTCAGGTGTCCCAAAAACATGTGGTTTAGCACAGAGCTTAATGGTGAGAATAGCAATTATGAACATTTTATCAGAGATCAACATGAACTCTAAACAGCCATAATAATGCTTTTAGACTTGGCAGGAGGAATACACAGGAACAAAAGCTACATGGGGTCGCCAACAATGCACGCTTGTATGAATGTGCGCTAAGATGAGCTATGCATTTAAAAAAAAATCATACTTTGAGTTTTGCAACCATCTGAATTTCAACTTTTGATTCAAAGCAATTTGGCTTTTCTACCATGCTGCCATGTATCCATCTATTCTCATTTTCATTTTGTTTTGGTTTCCAGTAACATACAAACTGTTTGCAATTAAATATAATAAAACAAATGCTGACAGAAAGGGAATGAAGTTTCACTCCCAAGTACTCTCTCCTCTCTAAGTGGACTCTAAATGTTTTTATTTCTGTATGATGCATCCCTTCATGCAGGGATCTTGCAGCTGCAAAATTAAACCTCTGTTTGCCAAATATCAAAAACATATGTATTGATTTTTTAACTATGGGAAGAGGCAACAAGCATCAGGGCTGATAACACAAGAGAGAAATGCTCTTCAGTTGCTGGAAGGTTTCTGAAAAGTAAAGGAACATCAGTCTTTAATATAAAAACAAACCATTTAGTTTTACTGAAATTTGAGATACAGTATAACTTAAGCATTCAGTTCAGACATTGAGAAAGCAGGGGCCAGATATTCCTTCTGCTTCTCTAACGCTCTACTCACCCCTTAATACTATTACAAAATTTTCCTCAATTAATTCTGATAAGGGCTACAAAACCAAGACTGTTTTAATAAAACTACTCCCACAAAAAAGTGCAGAGGATTATTTTTCACATGGAGTGCCCTCTTATTAACTTACTCTCATGCTACTTTAAAAAATCCTCCCATTTCCAACAAGGTGCTTAATTTTGTAAATTTTATTCTAATGTCTAGTAAGTGTTCAATTCTGTTGGAAGAGAGACTTAGATCTCAGTAGGAAAATCCCAGTAAAATAATACTAAACAAACAGGAAAAAATATTTTTCTTTTAATTGATAGTCACTTTATTTGCATGTAAAAGGCAAGTGAATCATGATGCGTAAAACTCATGCATATAATATATTTATCCAGTTCATTTTACAATGACTTTTAAATGTTAGAAAATGAAAAAAACCCCAAATGAGTGGGAAAGAAATGGAGGGAAGGATGAAATCTTCTTTGAGGGAAGGAAAAGACAATGCCTCTTCCAGTATTTAATAATGTAGCAAACATCTTGTCATTAAAATGATACATTCTGAGTAATTTACACTGAACACACTAAAAATACAGAATTGAGTCAGCTTGATCAAAATAACCCTCAGACATAGCATTTGTTTCTTCCTTTTATGGGCAGATTCTCGACCTTTGGAGCACATGCTTTACTACAGCCAAACTCTTTGAAGCATGAACAAAACTACGAGTTTTATCTAAAATAAGGCCTCAGTCCAATGAAAATGAAGCATGTGACTTGTGTAAGGAAGGACAAACCACCACTTCAAAGAACTGTACCATCAGTTAAGTCAGTACTCCTGAATTATCATGAGCTCCTGTCTTTTTCCACTCAAGTTTCACTGACATTACATCACCTTGGAAAGGAGGTAGGGGGAGAAGAAGAAAATAATTTAAAGGAGGTGCTGAATTCATATTCAATTGGACACAGATAAGGCTATTACTAAAGAAGAAATGCCTAACATCCAAAGTTCCTGTTCACTACTTGAAGCTTGCAGAAGTAGTAGTCGTGTAATAAAGTATTGGCTTTGAAAAGAAAGGAAGCCTGGGGCTGAGGTCTGGAATCAATTCTTAGCCTGACAGGGACTTTTTAGGAACCTGGACAAGCAGCTGCACTGCCTGCATGTCACATTCCCACCCAGAGGACATTTGTTTTTTTCCTGTCAGATTTTCTCTCTTCCACCTCAACTGCCAGTGCTTGGGGTTAGGCCCAAGCTTTCCTAACAGCAATGAACACAATGAGATCTTGATTTTGGTGGGGATTGCTAGGGAATACAAGCAGTAAAAAAAAAAAAAATGATGTCAGCTTTTCAGTGCAGGATGTGGAGCTGCTTCACAGAACTGCAGCTACAAGGCAGGACAGAGAGTTGTACTGAAAACTGAGACTGGGACAATGTGGAATGGAAATAGAAATTACTAGGCTAGCAAAACACTACATTTATTTTCACTTTCTGAGGTTCAAATCTGAAACTTGGCAGCCCATAAAAGGAGTTGCCAGGCAAATTTATGTTAAGGACCAATGTGCAAGCAAATCCTGTCCTTTTGGGAATCATCTGCATTACAGAGTGAGCACTGAATAATACTCTGTCTGCATACGCCCACTAGCTCTAACACATTCTGGATGTGCCAGACTTGTTGCACATGCACTGTTCAATTCCTTCCCTGTGCAAGCAGGAAATCCAACCTGTTCCAGGCATGATGCACTCACACTCATGCAGCACACCAGTAAGAGCTGATGTTTCCTGTCAGAGCCAGAGTCACTGAGCCTGTACTGCACAGCCAGCCCATAATTGTGCAGTGAACACATCTGACATTTTTGCACGTCTAAAGCTTGTCAAAATTTCTGGAAGAAGGCTGCAGTCTTTACAGAAAGCCTATCCCTGGGATTTTGTGAAATGTTGTTGCGCCTATCCAATACCAATCAAAAAATTCTGCAAAACTATGAGAGACAGCCTAGTCCTGTAAACTGAAAATGCACTTCCTACCGAAAAATATTTCTCAGCTGAGATCTTGGAATAGTATTCCGCTTTTTGGAGAGCTGCCAAGCATATACTGCATGCAAAACCAATATCCAAAACCAGGCGAGTTCCACAGCTGCTAAGATGCTGAAAAGCACTTGATCATTAATCCTGTCACACCCAGCCCAAAAAATCAACTACTCCAACCTCTTCCACTAGTGTCCAAATTGGACAACATGGCCTTTGAAAAAAAACCCCAAAAAACCTAGCCAGGTGAAAAATCATAGTATCAGTTAGTATGGTAAGCAGTCAGCATTTAAGAAAACTGTTTAAGCAAAAAATCTGACTTTAGGATTGTAATAATTGAATTGGGGATCTGAACAAGAATTAGTTATACAGTTAATCTTGGAAATGTAAAATTAGATGTGCATTTAAGTTATTCTAGAAAGGCTAAATGTTATAAAAGCAATTTTAGTTTGTTCAAGCTGTTAAATATAGGACTTGATCACAGGTATCAGGGGATGAAACTTGCTACATTTCTGTAGTTCTACTATTACATCCCCAGTAGTTTTAACATACACTCACTTCACTCAACAAGAGCAGATCTGAAAATATGAATGTGTTCTATCTACTAAGCTTCAGTTTTATAAATATGAGACCAAGTATGCAGGATTGCAGCTAGTGAAGTCATAGGAGCAGATGATCTATGGTGTGAATGTGCCACAAGGTTTTCCTTGCCAATATGTGCATTAAAATCTTGGACTTGAATTACATTATAGAATTACTAAATCTTGGGACAGAGCTATAAAACTTGTCTTTGCTGTCTTACTGAGCATCATCATTAGGTGAACAGTCAACAACTAAGCAAAAGGACTGATCTACCTTCAAGTCAGGTAATGTTTCCTCACTGATTTTAATCAATTTCCCAGAGAGTTTTTACCCATACAGGAGAAGTAGTTTTTCCTCTAAGAAAAATAAAACCTCTTCTATTTTATGACCAGCTCAAGAAGGGTTCAATAGTAAGCCTGTAGGTAGTCTTATGTTGGCAAACACACAGCCATGTTCTTACTTCATTTAGAAAGTTAAAGCAAATTGCTTGTTTTTATAGCACGTGTTGCATTCCTTTGAGGATAACAGAGAGAATTTCTTCACTGCTTTTCTGGGCTTTTTTTTTTTAATTTTTAATTTGAATCTCCCAGAGATATAAGATACGAAAGTGTGATATTCCTGATACCTGATACAAAACTGTGCTATTCCTATTCTTGTGCCTTACAGAAGAAGAATCAAGTAAGTGAGTTAAAAATATCATCTTGGTTCATCCACTTCCCAACACATCTGCTGTTCTCCATTTCAGTCACAAACTCTTCCAGGTCAAAACTGAAATCATTACTAGAGAAACCAGAATGATGAAGACATTGAGCTGCCAGTTTCTAATGCAGCCGTACCAAGTTACTGTCAATCAGTGACTGTAATTTAAAAAAAACCACACAACGCTAAAGAAATATTAAGAACAATTATCTTGTGTCCAATTGGAACGTTAGACCTCTAGACAGAAGGGTTCATTCCGTCCAGCCTGCCAACATTTTAGTAAATGACACTGGCCCTTTAACAGATGGGATACATGCTTCTTAGCTTGCCAGGATCCTAATAAAAGACACTGGCTTCTTTAAAATGAAGGACACATACCTCTCAAATTGCCAGTATCCAAATTGGGAGTCAGCAGTTTAATATAAAGGCACTCATCAATCTGGCAAAATCAAGGACACAGCATAGAAATTTTAAAACAAATGGTACAAAGTTTCTCCTGACACTACTTAACTTAGATGAACTAAATACTTAAGCAGTGGCTAAGCATATCCAGTAGCAGCGCTGTAGTAACTAGATACCTTGCTAGCTTTTAAAATAGTAAAAATTAGCAGCAGACTTCAAGGGCTTGGATTGACTTTTTTCCCCAATCAAACCCATTAGTCACCACTTATAGGGCTGACCATGCACTGCATCAGTCAAATGGAAGTGGGGTGTCTTTTCCCTGGGCACTAACCAGTACCACAAAGGTGGAAACACTGTCTGCCCAAAACGAACCATATACGTCTCCATTTCCTCTCCCAGGAACAGGATGCTCCAGCAAAGGAGAGAGACCTCTGAAAGTTTTCTGCTTACACTGACAAAATGTATTACTACAACTTATAAAATTCTACAGCATCTGCAGACACTTCTTGAGACCCAGAAACTATGGGCTCTTTAACTTTTCTGATAGCAGCCATCAGAGGAAAACAAAACCTTTTCCAGCATATGAAATACTTCTGGATGAGTTGAGGAAAGGGAAGTGGAGTTTTCTGAACCTTGTTGATATTGACAAACTGTTTCCAGTTTCTGAAGGGCAGACATGAAGAAAAGCAGAAAACTGTAAAATCTCTTAATCTGGAAAGATAAGGAATTCACTAAGACTGGGCATAGCAAAGTTTATGAACAGGACAGACTCTCAGAGTCCTACCTCAGAAATACAACTCCTAGCAGGCATATCCCCAGCTTCTTGCCTTGCCCCTCTTGCCCATCCCATGCTGGCAGACTTCTGCCTCTGCAGACTGGTTTTAACCATCTGAACCTGCTTTCTTCCAGGTGTTTCCTCGGCATATTCAACATGTGTTGCATACAAATTTCTGCAACACGTTGCTTACCAGCAAACACTGTGCACAAAAGAACATACCAAAGTACAAAAACAACAATTTGATGGCACAGCCAGCTGAAGCCAAGGAGGTCTGAAGTGCTGGAAAACAGTGGCAGAAGCTGTCAGGAGAGAAAGGAGGAGGCTCTTGCTGTAGAGAAGTAGAGGAGAAAATTACCAAGTCAGCTGGCCTTGGGAACGGGCAGAGGTGAAACAGGTTTTGAAGGAACTGATCTTCCCCAGCTAAAGCAGAAGCTGGGATTTGAATGCAACAGTGAAATTCACAGAAGCTGCAGGAGAACAACAGGCTCCAGTCACACAGCAGCTCTGACTCAGCCAGGACTAGCCTAATGCTCTGGTTTGCTGGACCTGACTGCAGTGGGCATTGTCTGGGACAGACTGGCTGGCTGTTCCTTCAGGAAACCCCTAGCTCTGAAGTTTTTTCACTTGATGAACAAAGATGCTGCTGCCATTTACTCACCTTTCACGCTCATCTTTCATTTTCTCCAACTCCTCCTCTTTAAGCATGCCTTGCTTTGGAGTCCCCTTCTGATCTGCCTTCCCACTTTTATCTTCTTTCTTCTTTCCAAATCTGTTAAAGATATCAGAGAAGGACTCATGAGGAAACAATTACAGAAGAAAAAACAGTACTTATCTATCATAAACCACAGAAATTTTAGGCAATCAAAATACCAAGTTTTTATCTTAGTGACTCATAAATTTCCCACATTACAAGATATGTTATCAGTATTACCTGGGCCATATGAAAGAGGAAAGACTAGTTACAAATTGATTTGGACCCTGTACTTTTGAAAGCTATTGCCTGAAACTTAGTCGAAAAACCCTGTCAAACCTGAAATGCAGGGCTAGAATAATCATATGGCACATTTTAAAGTGAATGAAGGCTCTTCTTGCCACATGACAGCTCTCTGAAAGTCACCTGCAGTGGCCATGGTGTCAGCATCCAGACTGGACCACTGTTCTGCTCTTACCAGTAACTGCTGTCTCTCATTCATGATGCCCTAATTTTAGGATTTGTTCTTTGTTTAAATGAGGATGCAATCAGAAGGAATAAAATCTTGCTTTGTTCCAAGAGTAGAAACCTAGACAGTTCATAAGAGCTCTTTTTAAAACTTCTGGGGTTTTCTTTCTGCCTAGTAATATACTGTCATGTAATATTTATGCTGTGAAAGTCCTCCAGAGGCCCCAGTGGGTTTGGGGCTTGCACTGTTGTTTTATACACTGTACAAATATGCATAACAAGTCTGCTTTACCCAGCCTATAAAAGGTGGCTGAACTAGGGAGATACATTTAATTTCTGGTGGAGTTAGACAGAATACTGGGGTCAAATACACTCATGAATTATGGACCAAACAAAAAGTTTGAAAACCTCCCCTCCTCTTCACGAATTTAAAATTCTCAGTTCTACAAGTAAACAATCAACCTGTGTCTTGCCCTGCAAATGAATGTGTCCTTATATGCATGACAACAATGTAAAGAAAAGTAATTACTATTTGATTAAATATACTACATTGCAAACTAATTACTCTGACTCAAAAGTGGAAGCTCTTCTGTGAAATTCTGCAGCATTGCCTCCATGATCTTTCTTTCACCCTTTTTATTTTTCACGTCAGTCCAAACTGCCTCAAGTGAAACAGCTGAACTACTGTGACTATACTTAAGCTGACTCTATATTTCTCCACAGACAAAAGCAGAAATTTTGCAAATAGTCAGGCTCCTAATAAGACAATGATCCAATTTTTTTGTGAATTTAATTAGTAATTCTGAGCTTGTAGTCAAATGAAGTTACCGGACACTCTGCAGCAAGTTTTCCAAACAATAAGAACTTGGTTAGAAAGGGAACGATGGATGTGAGAGACAGACACATAGCATGTGGTACTAACAAAAAGGGCAAGTACTACAGGTAGTAACATGAGATGCTTTATTGCGTCTCTGTCATGGGCTGTGCTGGGGACCAGAGAGAGTCCTATCAGTGCATGGTTTTCTCTTTTTTCCTGTGTCACAATAGAGATACATGGTGTCTTGCACTCTTTGAGGGATCCTTTGCTCAAAATATACATACACTCTGTCTACAAACAATCTTCTGTTTTTTTTTCATGGTCCCTACTCATTTCAGCGCTTCCAGAAATACAGTATATACTTTCCACACTTTTCCTTTTTCTGAGTGTAGAGTAGCACATTGATTTCACTGCTTCTCTCTGAGCTCCAGCAGTTCCAGGAGACTGGAGTCACACACCCCATCAGAAGGTGGTGGCAGCAGTGAAGGCAGCAGTCAGGAAACATGAGAGAGAGAGAAAGGTTGTACATAGAGTGAGGAGCAACTAAGTAAGGTGGGTGCACAGGCATGAAATGACCCAGATGAAAAAGAAAAGCCAAATGAAACTCTGTATATATTACTCTCTACAGAGATGCCAGGCAGCCAAACAAGAAATCACCTGGGTATGAGCACCAGCAGACTGTTCCTGAAACACCCCTGCTTTCTGACACTTGCTCATGCTAGCAAGGCTTCATGGCAGTTTTCTCAAGAGGCCACATTAGCACTTGCATCTTGGTCATAATCCAGCTCTGGTACTTTGTTTATATTCAGACTACCTGCTTTTCTTTCACAGTTTCAATTATAGGTTTGTGGAGTTTCATATTTGACTGCAGCATGTATTGATTTTGAAAATATTATTCTTGGGCATTTTGTATTGCTGCAGGGAGTTGAGGTTGGATATGTTGCATACTCAAGAGAAATGTAAAAAAATATAGTTTTTAACATGCATCCCTTTCTAATCTAGACATTATTTTTTGCTTACTGGAGAAATACATTTTAAATAAAATAAAGTGACAATTTTGATTGCAATAACTGCCAACATGACAAAGCTTACAGAAACAGTGCTGTCTGCTGGTAGAGCTGTTCCTGCCATAAATTTGGCAAGTTTCAGTGCAATTATAAACTGGGAATAATGAGTTGGTCTTGATGAAAACAACTTCTGTTGTTGTGCTGCGTTAAAGGCAATGTGGCCAGCAGGTTGAGGGAGGTGATTTTGCCCTTCCACTCCATTCTCCTGGGACCCCGAGTGCCGCATCCAGCTCTTGAGGCCTCCAACATACAAAAGGATGTGGAGCTGTTGGAGTGAGTCCAGAGGAAGCCACAGAGATGGTCAGAGGGCTGAAGAACCTATCCTATCAAAAAAGGCTGAGAGAGCTGGGGTTGTTCAGCCTGGAAAAGAGAAGGTTCCAGGGAGACCTTACAGCACCTTCCAGTACCTAAAGGGGGCTACAAAAGAGATGGAAGGGGACTTTTCCCAAGGGCAAGGAGTGATAGGACACGGGGGAATGGCTTTAAAGTGGGAAGGGGTAGATTTAGATTAGATATAAGGAGAAAATTGCTCACTGAGGATGGTGAGGCACTGGAACATGTTCCCCAGGGAAACTGTGGAGTTGCTGCAGGTGTTCAAGGCCAGGTTGGATGGGGGTTTGAGCACCCTGGGACAGTGGAAAGTGCCCCCTGCCTATGGCAGGGTGGAACTGGGTGATCTTTAAGGCCACTTCCAAGCCAAACCATTATCTGATTCTACGACTATTTCTTGCAGTTTTTTGCTTCAGAGAGGATTTATGCAGGCTTACGATTTTGACTTGTTCTACTAAGTATGCAGCATATAGCTCAAGACTAGGGAAATATTCATATGTAGGTTTTTTGTTTTTTGGTTTTTTTGGCCTGTTCTGCACATTGCTAGACCATAAAAATCCCTTTTCTTATTATTACTGTTTTTCATTCTGTTCTCTTATTATGTTTTTCAGCTCAACAAAAATCTTGCACAAATATTAGAAAATAAAAGCAGAAGAAAATTTAACACTGTTAAGAAAAGCAATATACACAGACAGCATTAAACCACAAACAATCCAGTATCATCCCTCCCTGAATTTATGCATCCTTTCCTAAAAGTTATGGTCTACTCACTGATGTGTTCTAATTGCCATGGGCTTCTGATGATAAAATTAACTTCCAGCCATTGTAATTTTGCATGGGCTTGTGTACTACAGGCTTATTAGTCTCTACTACTTACTGGAACAACAACAACAAAAAAAAGTAATAAGAGTACTTGCCGCATGATCAAATTAGGTTTGATCATATTATCATTGATATCAGTATGAGGGCCTCCATTGATTTCAACAAGAACAGGATACAATCTGTTGTCAAATTATACTACGGAATTAATCAAATCCATATTAAAATTCTATGGAAACTGAATGGCTTTAGGATTTGAAAATGCCAGTTCTCCAGGCAATGAATAATTGGACTGTGGTAAAATCTGCCTTCTGTATTAATACTACTGTCAGCAGAATAAAAACATTAATGAAAAATTGTATGGTACACAAATTTTCAAAATGTCTGTTTTGCTATACTGTGCACAGTCAAATTCGCTTCAACTTAATATCTGATGGATTTATTACTCTGAAAATCTTTTATAACAAATGGAGAAATATACCTAGAAGACCTGAAAACAAATGGATCAGCTGTATCTTCTCATTCTGTAGCCATCTATAATCAATTTATGTCAAATGAAGCCACTGGTCATTGCAATGACAGTAAGGAAATAAATCTATGCCTTCCCAGGCTGAGTGAGTGCCCCAGTTCTTTGATTATCCACTGTAAATGCCTGGGAAGCACTGTTAAAGATGTTACAGCCCTGTTAACCTTAGTATACTTTTCAGTTGGGAAAGTTAATATTCCAACTACTCAGAGCACAGTTCTCCTGTAAATAAAAACGTAAACGGACTTTATGTGAACAGATCTTTGAGTGCTTTGTGCTTTTGGGAAAGGCCCATAGGTGACTGCTGAAAATATGCTGTGAAAGAGTGAGGCATTATCCTATTTCTATTAATTTGAAAGGGTGCCCTGCAAACAACTGAAATTGTTCCCCGCAGAACATTAAGGAAATAAAGCCTCTGAATACCAAATGTATGTTGTCTTGCAGTGTTTATTGCCATTCTATTGGGTATAGTGTTAAAGCATATGTATGCTTCTTTCCAAGGATTCTAAGGGATAAAAATGAAAACAAACCTACTATAGACCTGCTCTGTTATTACTTGGGATAAATGTCTTGCATGCAAGACCTAAAGCTGTGGTCATGGCAACACTGCGTTTCTGTGTGGAGCCGTGGGCTTCCAGATCTCAAATGTGTTGATATTTGCTTCAAGGATTAAAAAGCAGGCAGGTCTATAAAGTCTCAGACTTCTAAGCAGCAGAAACATCTGGTGGGTGGAACCTTGAAGCAGCCTGCTGACAAAATTCAGCAATTTGGATTTCTTAGCTAATTCAGTTGCCCAAGATCAGGAGGTTCCACTGCAGCTAACAAGATACATAATGAAAGTACAAACATCTGTGGGAAAATAATTCAAGAGAGCCTATGACACAGTCAAGCAAGACAAAAAGCCTAACACTGTCAGAAAATCTTGACATCTCCAGAAATGATTTGTAAAAAACAAGAGTGATTTGTAAAGTACATATAACAAAAGCTCTGACTCTTAGTCACTCACAGCAAAATGGGGAAAAATGCTGAGATTATTAAAGCAGGTCCCTTATGAAAGGCTAGAAATAACTCTTAAAATTAAATTTAAATGTGAGCAAGAATGAATAAGTGAGAAAGAAAGATAAAGATACTAATAAGGTATGATTTTCAGGTCCACACAGGGACTATAAAAAGCTTATTAACTGCCACTACTGTGGCGTGTTTTAAGTTATTTTATCACTCTGCTTTTACGGTAGAAGAAATACTCTAGAAGCAGTGCTGTGCTTTGATTAATTGCTTTCATACATACACTTTTACAGAGTATTAAACATTGCTGTAAAGATCCTTAGTGAATCAGACTTGATGGTGATTACAGGCCAGGCTCATTTTACATTTATGTTAATAGCAGCATTAATGAAATACATCTTTCACATTTTTAGTGGCTCTCTAAATACCTAAAAGGTTTGTTACTAAATGTTTACTTACTGGGCAGAAGTGTGCCATTGAGTATTATACCAGCGGGATCAAGAGCTTTGCAACAGCTAAAAAACTACAGAAAGAAAAGAACATGTTTTTGGCAAAACATGTTTGATAATTTGAGAATGGAGCACACACAGCAAGTGCTGGGCAACAGCATTCAAATTTTCATCAATATCCCAGAAGATTGAAGTGCCTCTGTGCACAAGTTAAACGTGGTAAAAGGGCAGCTCTGTGCTGGGGGGCTGTGGACAGCAGGGGTTAAACATCTCTTTTCCTGGTCCTCTGCCAGCCCCTTGCTTCCAGAGAGTGGATCCCATTCCCTCTATGGAGGATTTAGCCCCAGCAACATCGAGATGCCCCTCCCAGTGTACAACACACATTGCAGCAGAACTTCCTCATGACAAAGCTTTGCCCAGGAGCAGGTTTTGACCCAATCTCCCTTCTTTGGCAGGGTGAAAGGAAGGCACCATTAAGATGACAAACACAGGAGAGGGCTATTCCAGCCCCTGCTGCTCGCTGTTCCTGGGTGGCGAATGCCTCCAATTCTGAGGCAGTGCTCTGTACAACACCAATACTGTTGGGTAAAATGGAAAGAGATGTGGAAAATAAAGAGGAAAAAAAGGACTTTTAGTTAGATTTGGTGAGATTTGCTTGCAGGAAAGAGTTTTGCAGCTGGGCTGCTGCCTCCCTGTTTTCCCACTACTAGGGCTCACTCCCAGGGCAGCAACAAGAGGAGGGCAGCAGAAACATCAGCTTTCCATGGCAAACAACAGGACAGCTCAGGCAACCGAAACCAGCTCCCCTGAAAAGGGCAAAAATGACCTAACTTCTGATTTATTGCATCAATAGAGGCATGGAACAAATTGTCCAAGTATGCTATTCTACAATTATTATTTGCGATTCACAAATGCAGCTAAACTTCATGAATGTGAGGATCATCGTATTTGCCATCTTCAGATTATTTAGGGAGATAATCCACATTATGCTAGTGCTGTGACCAGAGTTAAAATGATTATGATCAGCAGGAAGAGAGGAGTTATGCAGAAGTTGCCAATATAAAAAGATTCACCTTATTATGGTCCTGTTACATTAAAATTAGGCAAAAAAGTTCTATTTTTGTATTTTTTAATTAATTTTTTATTTACTGTATCAGACTGCTGGAGCTACACTAAAATGACTGAACTTCCAGAACCAGTCTTATGGGAGTAAAACTTATCTTTTAAAAACTCTGATTAAACACAACCTCCCCCCACCCGTTTACTTCTTTGATGCCCAAATTAGCATCTTTTCTGCAGCATGCTGAATTAATTAGTACAGTGACAAAGAATTAGTCCAGATAAGATCAAAGCTGAAACCATATTTATCTGGAATTTGAAATTAAGAGCAGAGAGTATTAACCCTCAGCACTTCAAGGAGCTTTTCACATGGCACACTTAGTAAGCCTTCTGTGAGTTCATTCAAAATAAATCAACAGTGGAATTTTTTCCACTGAAGTTTTGCTACAAGAAAAATGAATTTGCCATGAATTCTGCTATAATGCGAAACTGCCTTTAATGCAGACCCTGTACATGCTACTCATTATGTAACTCGTAGGCATCAGTAGAACAAAGCAAACAAAGCTGAGAAAAGATACTTAATCACATTTGTATTAATGCTTGGATTGTCACATTGTTCACAGACTTAAGGGCTACTGAAAGAATTCCCAGTACTGAATCTGAGAAGCTGCCTGCTGTAACACCTCACAGGTAAATAATCTATAATCTTCAGTGGAGAGGGTCACACAGAAATGAAATGTCAAACAGAAGCCCTAAATTACACAGTGAAGTTTGAAGTTTACTCTTAGAGTTTCAACCATGTGGACAGCAATAAAGGAAAATCTTCATTCCTGGTATCACTGCCTTGGATATTATTTGTGTTTCAGTACCAGATAAAACTGGAGGCTGTTTCCCACGTGACATCCAGGAGGCTGACCTCTTGTCTAGAAATTGCAGAATGGAGGCAATAGTGACGCCAAAATCTTCTCACCCATCTTCCCAAAGCCTTTGAGTCCCCCATAACCTTATTTTTCAAATGCAGAAATTGCTTTTAAAAAGACAGAAGTGAGTTACTGTAACTCACTCTGATAATTAGGTACCAGGAAATTCTTACCAGTAGAGCACTCCTGTTCATCTGTACCACATGCAAAATTTTACTTCTGCAGTATAAAAAATGATCAAAGACAAAACCCAAGAAGCATGATGGCACCCTAAGACTTGGGCTACCCAAGCTGAAATGTAAACCCACAGAGTCCATCTGCTGAATCAATGGAATGGAATAACTCTCATCAACTACTATGTAAACATAGACAACAGAAGGCAGCTATGAAGAGTCATCCTTTTTACTTCAAGGAGCTTATTTTTAGAAAACATGGTGAGGTAGTCTGAGTCCTGGAGGCAGCATTATGAAAAGGGGTCACTACTAGTATTATCTGACCAGGAAAATTGTATTGTTCAATGGCAGCTATGCACCTGTTTCCATGAAGTGGTATTTTAATCATCCAGTGACCACACTGCTACTCTTTTTGGTCACCAGGACAAGAATTTTGCATCCTACATTACATATAGCTCAAAAGAAAAATCTGCAGCAAACAAGGACAGTTGTGATTTACAGCTTGATCGGAAGGAGGAAAAAAATCCATTTATGGTCTGTCCAATGCAACAAGCACTGCCTGTTTATCCCCCAGACTGTGGAACTACCCTCTACCAAAGTAAGAAATTATTCCCATATATTCTTATTTGTCCCTGTTTTCATGGAGCAGCAGTTATTTTCCCCTCTTGGTTTCCCTTTACAGCATGTAATGTCTTCTAAAGCAAATACTAATGCTGTTCCAAATCATGCAGAGAAACATGGTTTCTCTGTACCTTCCCTGTCAGGGCTCTGTACCTTCCCTGTAAGGAGTCTGTAAATGGCAACCTGCCAACCTCAGAAGAACACAGTAATCCCATCCATGTCTTGGGCATGGTAACTCCATATTCAAAGCAAAAGGAAAGAACTAGCCCTTGACTTTGCTTTCTTAATTTCCATTTCATAGTCCCAGGAAAGGGAAAGGGGAAAGGGATAAGAAGCCGGCAGTTAGGCTTGCTATTAATTTTTCTGGATATCTGTTATTCTCTGTCATGAAGCAAAACATAAATGCAGTTTCTGACTGAACCTATTCCTCTAAGGTGCAGTCAGTAAGGCAAAGTGGGAGACACAGAGTGGCTGTGCAGTCTGCTGATGTCGACAGCTGCCTCTCCAGAACTACTTGCTGACTTTGTGGTTTTCAAAATCCTGCAGTCAAGTGAGAGCCAGCACACCTCTACTCCAGCAGCACCTCCAGCCCTCTGCATGTAGCTGAGAACCACTTAAAGGTGGGACGGGGAAAAGACCAACTGAAGGGAGCTAAGGGGTAGCTCTCTGGGTGCCAAACTTGACAAAAACAGGCTGCTGAATTTTTCCTGTTGTTTCAGGTTTTCTCCTATGTTGGGTGTCTCTTTCCCTTATTACCAGCCACATGACCCCAGAATTCACTAAAGTGTCAACTACACGTATATGTATATGTATAATGCATGTTTGTCAGAGGAAGGACTTTTCGTTTTTCTCATATCATAACTCTCCGGTATTCAGTGCTTTTCTTAGCATTTTAGCTACTCATGCACTTTATAAGAATCTCCAGTTGCACTACAAATCTTTTTGCTCAGCCCTCTTGGCTATGGAAAAACAACATAGAACTGTGACATTATCAGAACTGCAAATACAAAACTCATGAGGCAAATTAAATATACGACATTTGCAAAACAAAACTGAAAACCTGCTACATTTGCACTCAGAGACATGATATTTTGAGGTGTCAGACTTGCTAATCATCTCACCACTGCGGGGCTCACCCTCTCAACCAAATCACGTGCCTTCCTCCCCTTACATGTCACAGTGGGGATTTGCTGGGGCTTATCTGACTTTCATGAAGCAAACCTGCGCGTTGCAGGTTCCAACAAGATCTCCAAGGAAAATCATCCTTGAAAAATAGCAGGAATACAGAGGACACCCCTGCCTGTTTCAATTGAGACAACATGCCAGTCTTCATGAAGGCTCCATTCTGTAGAATGTAGTGACTTTAATGAGTAAGTAATGTTGAGCATGTATCACCATATCCATTCCAGTATGAAGAAACTGAGACACAAAGGGTAAAAATTATGTTTTCAGTTTAAAAGGTCCTATTCTCTTTCTCTACTGATCAGCTCAAAGCTATGACTCTATTATCACTGCATATCCACCTGCCTTATTTTCCAGCCAGTTTGCTATGATGCTTTTTCCCCTTGACTATTTCCCCCATGTCCTTTACGTTCTCTCCTCATTCATTTCCTCCTTCTTCCCAACACACTCGCTCTCCTCCTCCTTGCTCCACACTCCTTTCATATGCTCTACTGCTGCACAGTTACAGAAATACCTCTTCCTGGGGATTTCTGCTGGAGACTGCACAAAGGTAATGTGTCTTGGGCACCAGCACTCTTGCTTCTGAGACACTGGGCAGCAATATGCAGTGAAGACACGCAGAGATGTCTCCAGTGGCTGAGCTACCACTCTTTCTCAGCAGGATGCATTAGCCTCATTTGAGCTCAGGTTCAGAGTACTTGAGAAACTCTGAAGTAAGAGAATTCACAGTAAAGAGATGCTTTCGAAGGGAGGCATAAGAGGGAGAGAGATGGCTCTTGAATAGGCAAGGGAGGTTGTAAAGGCAAAAAACCTCCTACTTGATGACTTGCTTCTAGGTTTCATAATGAACTTCTAAAGCTAAAGCAACATAATTTCCTCCTCTGTGCCTTTACTATAGCTGGCATTTTTACAAAGCAGTAACACTCAAAACAATGCCAAAGTAAGAGAGGAGTTATGTATATACTCTATGTTGAAAGATGTGTTTTGGCATAACAAATAATAGATGTTTTTGCATTTTTAAACTATCAAAATCAGTTCTTCTGATAAATAATACCTTCCCTTCCTGGCCTTGGCTATTGTACATTACTGATTAGACATCGTGGTTTGTGGTTAATATCCTTCCCCACAGATTTATTATTAGCTTGTATATTCTTTTCAGTAGAATTGTGCTAATGGTAAGGTCTGCTGGAGGCCAACTGCATGAAGCCACTGGGAGGAGAAATCTGTCTGCCTGTCAAAACAGTGGCTATCAATTAGAACTGTAAATGTGATTCCTTTAAGTGTCTTGGATGGTAGCAGAGACTTCCAGTGATGGATTAGGGGGCTGAATCACTTTCATATTGTACTAAAGGAAGCTTTCAAGCAAACAGCTATCTGCATGAAACAAATTCACCTTTTTTTTCTGAGCAAGTCTAGAAGACTGTCTGACCTGCCAAAATTCCCCTCTGCTATTTTCCCAGAAATCCCCAGAAATACAGCACTTAATGTGGCATACTGACAAAACTGATACTAGATTATTCTGTGGTTTTCTTAAGAAACCTTGGCTTAGGATAGCTACAGCAATAGAAGAAAAAAAACAATGAAGCTGCTGAAAGACACCATCCGTAACAAAGAAGAGCATGCAACTCCACCGTTCAGTGATTTGGGATGCACTCCTGGCACACAGATAGAAATTTCCCCTTTGACACAAGCACCCAGCTCTCATTAGCATCACTAAGAGTTGTGTGGACATACTGATGGGAATATGTTCCCCTGTATTTTGCAGGAAATTAACACCACACAGGGACTGAAGGAGGCACTGTCTGTCACTCTCAGACATATCCTCTGCCAGTTAATTAAGCAAAAACCTCTGCCACAACTCTCAAGAGGAAGCTCTTCCCTATTCTCCTCGGTAAAGCAAACCTGACACAAAGTGGAATGTCAGGAACAGGACCTAGGAAATGGGGATGTTCAGGAACTTCAGCCTGTGTTTGCCAAGCTCTTCTGCCACCAGGTTTTGGTGCATTTCGAAAATAGTTATTAGGAATCAAACTGACTAGTTATAGCTGAGTTTAAGCTTTCAGATAATATCTTCAGCTCTCATATATTGTGGCTTTTGGTTACTGGTTGTTTTCAGCAAGAGTAATCCTACATGGCACGTAAAAAACCAGCCAGCCAGACTGCTAACCCTCTGGGACTCTACTGCTATTTTCATGCCAAGAGAGAGTGACTAACCAATACAGGAAAAAGCAAAGGACTCAAACATACTCACAAAATGTGGCTCTGGCAGCTGAGGGAAAGTGGTTCAGGATGGGAAAGGCTTCATCCCGTCATTAAACAAGAGGCTTTCTCATCAGGCTGATAAGCTAAACTGAACATACTTTTCCTGGGTACCACTTTGTAAATAAAAAATAAATATCAGAACTAAGTGACTGAAAGTTTTAGTCAATTATACGAAATACACAGTTCTGTCATATCTGCTTGCAATAGTATTGGTCATGAAATGTGAGCGAGAAAAATTTTTTGGAAGGTTTCAGTGAAAACCTGGCATTCACTCCTGTTTCTTGAATCTTAGAAGGAGTAATTCTGGTGCAATCAGATAAAGAAATAAATTTTTCTGGACAAACTCAGAGGAAAATTGCTAGAATAGTGTTTAAAACAATGAAGTACCTTATTTTGCTAGCTACTACAACCATGTACATTGAAATTGCACAAACGTCATCAACAATCCAGATTCCCAAAGCTTTTTCCTTCTTGCATATTTCTTGCCTTTCACACATTGACTCCCAAACACAAATGCTTATACACTATTTCAAAAATAATTATTTGTTATTGCTGTATACATTGCCAGACAGGTAATTTTTGTATGACAAGGTGGGGAAAAATCTCTGCTTTCTTGTTCATATAAAGGAACGCTTTGGTCACCAAACAAAGGCTTTGACTTCTTTTCTCACTACCTCCACAGCTCCACGTCCTAAGGTTATATTCACTCATTCAACTATCTGCAATACCAAACCACTGGTGCTAATTTTACAAAGAGTCCTAAATGAGAACAGATACCTTAAAAATCCTGCATGTTACCATCTTAGTCCACGAAGTTACTCTAAAAATGATCTTCATTATAAGGGTGATTAAAATAAGTTAAATTCAAAGCCCATACTGGCATAGAAGGCTGAACAACAAAAACAAAGTCTGTATGTCTATCTAGCTATCTCTAAAACTTCTGCCACAGGAGCTGCCAGTATCACTGCATGAATAAAAACTAAATGGTGTTGATAAAAAACTACTCCAGGCTGTATAGTCAGTCAATGAACCTAGGTCTCTTTTGTTTCCAAACCGTGCTTGATACAATCACAGTTTCTCCTGAATGTATTAGACATTAGCCATTGTCCATCAAACAATTTGTAACTTGGCTTACAAGTTACCCATGAATTACTGAACACAATCAGTATTCAGTACCACGAACATTCTGCTTATTCATCATGAACTGCAACTGATCACATGTACTGTTTCTATTTCTTAACTTGATAAATTGTTGTTTAAAAACTACCTTCACAAACACAGGGGAGGAGACACCACTCTGCACTTCTTGAAAAACATGTTTTGGCAATGGGCCCAAAAATTTACTGCATTAAAAACTCCCACAACCATATGAACACAAATTGCACCACATGAGCGTTCAGAGTTGATGAATTACATTTTGCTGAAAGTATTTAATCTGTAAAACAAACTAGAGACCTGACTGTGAAACAACTTAAGCATCTGCATTTCCATATCTTTGCTATATGCTTGGTCTCCTATCACAGCAAAGAGTGCCTAATTTATCAACTATATATATCATCATTTGATCTCTCTATACGACTATTTATTTTGATTTATTAGTTACAACATTTAAAACAATTTTTTGTCATGATAATTGAGTTGTCTTTGTAGTCTTATTGTTGTGTATCTAGACAACTGCATATAATATGTACAGAATTTCAGACGAAGTTGCATTATTGATTTAGAGTGCCATGATGATGTTATTTTGTCATGGTCTTATAACTAAAAAGCCCGGTTGTCTGGCTTCAGTTTTTCTTTTCATGTGGGGAAAACTAAATCCTTTTACCCCTCTCCCAGCAGTCATACATCTTCCTGTCACCTCCTGTCTCACTTGTACCACTGTCTCTTTTCCAGCTGCTGCTGAAAAGACAAGTATCATTACAAATATAGTCCACTGATTCTTGGGGAAAAAAAGCAACAGGGTACAGGAATGTAAACCAGAAATCATGGTCAAATCCAAGGTCCTGAATTTCAATAACTGCAAAAAATAAAAAGAAGCTGTACATGTGGAAAAAACATTCCCCTCAAGTCCACTCATAATAGCTGGAATTAACAACTGCATCTTTTGTACTGTTAGACATACTTCCTCTAGCAATTAGTTGGCATATTCTCTAAATAACCAGAGTTGTAAAAGCCAGCGAATGCCCCAGTGCTTCTATTGGAAATCTTTAACAAAAATCACTAGTATTTAACAGATTGGTTGAAAACTGGTTCCAAACAGGGTACTTCCCTATTATGCAGAAGACAGTGAGAATTTCATCTTACCTAATGTGGCTAGTGGTGTTTGAAGCAAATGAAAAAGGAAAAGTAAAGAAATGAAGGTGCCCACAGGTTCTTATCTTGCTCAAGACATATCCAGAAGATGAAATGGAGAGTCTGAAAAGCAAAAAGCTGTGCACTAAATATCCTGACCTGTGAGTTGACTTTATGTTTGTTATCAGCATTTTCTAAAAATGTATTTAGTTGACACCACATTCCAATTTGTCTTACTGGCACAACTGGTTAAAGCCAAATATGAACAGAGGCATGAACAACACCCCACCTGGGCATTCCTTCTTTTTCTAGTAGCTGCTCCCTGAATTCGAGCACGGTCTAGGAGATAAGCTTTCCATGTCATTGTGATTCCAATCACTGCCTATCCTAAGGAATGTCTTGAAGCAAGGCCAAAAGAGAAAGGTCTATTTCATTCCAGCCCATCTTTTTAACTCCCCCAATAGATGCAGAGTTTACCATTTCACAGAACAGCAGCTCAGAACAAAACTCAAGAACTGACAGTTGAAACTTCTTTATCTGGCTGGATCCTCACAGCTCTGGCTTTTCTACCGTTTCTGTCTGTTACCCTCATTTAGAACAAATTAAATGCAAAAAAAGAAAACAGTACTGTTGTGCACAAGGTCAGTCAGTAAGCCTCCTGATCACCAGGAGAACAGGATATCCCATAGGCTTCAGGCAGTGACAAAGCCTAGAACTCCAGTCAGAATGTGGCAGCAAAGGGCTGCCAAGGAAGCAGTACGATGCAGAGTCTTTCCCACAGAAGTTTTTCTTCTGGGCAAAGGCTGGAGGCCTTGAGGTAGTGCTAAGGTTGAGGTAACAAGCTGTATTAGCTACTCTAAGATTAACCAACTTTCAGCTATGCTGCCTGCATTCTGATCCACCATTATCCACACCCCTCACCCCACCTCAGTATTGACAGAAGTCCGTCAGTATTGGAACAAGTCGAACTGAAATCAGAATATACAAGATAGTTTTGATTTGCCATTAACTGTAGAGTAGAATTTGTTTTGTTCAATGAGAAGATCAGGCACACCAAAGTTGAAAAAAAAAAGTGAACATAGTAAATTTATTCAGAATTTTTTTGATACGATCTACTTTTGCTTCAAGAGCTCCTTAGAACGTCTCATCTGAACTCTTTAAAAAAATCCCCACTCATTCAAGACCGTCTTGTAAAACACCACACTGAAAAAAGATGTTGCAAGGCTGCTATCCAATTTTCTTTTTCAGCACCCTTCTCCTAGGCAGAATGTGTTCATAGCAGAAATGTCATCACTCCACTTTTATTCGATGCCAGAAACGTACCTATACAAATCTAGAAGTCCATAATGCTCTGTTCGATAATGCCTGCAGAGCAGGCAGACTTGACAATATTCCATAATCTAGCCTAGCTAGTATTTTTTCCTGTTAGCAACTCATTGATGGTGTAGATTGCTCAAGAGCTGCAGAGAATCAGCTGCAGTTGGATAGAGGGGATCAGCACCAGCCACTGTGAGGGATCTCTCTACCAAGGCTGTCCTATGAATACATTCCTCCCAGCTACCTCAGATATCACTGTGCTTTCTCACTGATACAGTGGCAAAAAATCCCCATCCAAATCCTTCCCATCCCTATGATCCCAGTATCTCCCCCTTTACATCTTGGATCTGCAACCAGTAACTCCTATGAGTTCTTATTATCATTATCCTCTTATTGAGGCTTGCATTAAGTACTTGACCTTCCCTTCAAAGGACTCAAACGACTACCTGCCCAACACATCTTTTAAGCCATTCTGCACAGCTCCAACCAATACATGGCTCAGCACTGTAGAAATCAGGGCTGGCACAGCAGCACTTGCATCAGCAAGCAGAGGAGAGCAGGGCTACAGCCAAGCACACGGTGGGCTGTGGCCAGTGACTGGCACCATCGGCTCCAACCAACAGCAGGGCACACACAGCCACCTTCAACACCCGGCTCTGCACACACAGCCAGCTGCAAACACGTCCTTTCTCAACTCCCTTCTGAATTAAAAACAAACCAACTAGCCCCAAAGCAGGCTCTGGGGAGAATACATCTAGAAAGTTATCACTTCCAAGTGTCAGAAAGAAGCAAAACATCTATCTTTCAAAACATCATAATTATCTCTTAGGTCTTCAGACCTGCCTAGCATCAGGTACACAGGGAAGGATGGTAGACTGGCTTAGAAATTTAAGGAGTTACTTCTAATTAAGAGACAATTCACGATCACTGAAATTATGATCTCCCCCGACCCTCACAAATGCCTAGGTCAGGAGGTATGGGAAGTGAGCCATGGTGCTCCCCATGGCTGGGAGCTGCCTGCTGGCTGGGGGTGCAGTATGAAGCATTTCCATGACCAGGGCAACAGGGCATGCAGGTATGATGTAAATGTGTGCCTACTTAGCTATAGATGTATTTAAATTTGCACATAACCATACCCATATGTAAACATACCACATTTTGCAGTACACACTTATTTAAATATGCACATATTTAAATCCTAGAAATCTAAGTGGGAGTCTAACTTCTCTCTCTCACCACTGTGGGCCCAGCCCAATTCCTGATGAAACAAACAGGAATTTATAAGTAGTCTTCACCAAACATTAGGCTTCAGAAGTCCCCCACGGTTCTCTCCTGTATATATATATGCTGAAATTCTTTAACAGCTTAATATTTCCTGTGGCCACATATTACAGTGATCAGTTCAGACAAGGGAATATCAGGACACAGAGGCCTTGTGAGAAGAGAGGCCTGGGAGCTTCAGGCTAGTGAGAGAGGAGAGATTTCTGCCTGTGGTCCTTTCAGCACGTACTTTTTCATCAGATAAATATAAATAAGTAGTACAGCAGTTATTTAGTGAGCATCTTAGGGACATATTGTTCCCAATGTCCTAATTCTCGTGACACAATTGGTAAATTTAGACATCTAATTAACAGCCTATGCCATTTATCAGGTTACTTGTTGCTGGTTTTTTTTCTAAGGCTGTCAATTAAGCTTTCCATACCTTTGACATATTCTTCATTTCCAGACTGAGACTTCCAGGCCTCTCACAATGATTATGAGTGCTTCTAACACATCCCTTTTCTGTTTATGTGGGTTTTACACAGTCCTGGGGAGATGAACCAGGGTCATCTCTACAGCTAGTTTCAAAGTAATACCGTAACACCTGCATGTGTGGGATGGAACAGCCCAAGCACGAGAAAAAAGGAAAGAATTTACACTTCATCTTTTAAAAGTCAGCTGGGGCACAAGTTCATTCAGTAAGAGCCATTATAAAACATCCGCATATCTGTTGACATTTTCATAATTACATTTGCAACTCTCACATTTTAGGCGGTGCTGCTCTACGTTTAAAAATGCACATTTTTACCTTTGCTTATTTATCCTCTTTTGTCTTAGGAGCTCTTGCCTCTAGCATGTAAGATTTTCCATAGTGAAATATCTAACCAAAGTTGTGACATTATTGGAACAGAAGGAGAAAAGAGAAGTAAGAGAATTTAAACAAAAAGGAAGATCTATTACAGATTCACTGCCACATGCATACAGAGAAGTAGCTTGGAATGCTATGACAGATACATGTTTTGTTTGCAAAATACAGTCTTTGACCAGACCAATGCTGCAGAACTGTCTCAGTGTGAATCTTCTTTAAAAAGTGTGTTTATTGTCACTTCTTACCAAAGAATAACTAACATTCATGTAGCATATACAGCACACCCCCTCACTTGCTCTCCTCACACAGGACAGGTAAAACGGGTCTTTAATTTTATGCTTAGCTAAAAAAATACAGCTAAATGTGCACAGGCATCAAGCTTCTATAATGATATTCCAGTCTGAGAAAGGTAGATACAGGATGAAAAAGAGAAGGCCTGAGAGAAAATGAAGCTCTCTTCACCCCAGATATTTCGCTCCTGGGCCATCCTGATAATTGTCAGAAAACCACTACCAGCAGCAGGCACAGGAAGAAAAAACTCTGCAGAAGTATCCATTTGTACCTGCTCAAATGAGACATGTGTTGCTTTATTCTGTCAGTAGTAACAATCCAATTAAAACCACAAGGTAAATTACCTTCAGGATCATGTGTTGACCACATGAACCCTGTTCACAGAAATGCAGTTCACTAAAAATCAAAAATGCCTGCACTGAATTTTTAGTAGGAAAAGACACTCCACACCATTATGCAGTGCCAAAGAAAGCTTTGCTATACCTTTCTTTTTTGCACGTGCTTTAAATGTTCAGTTTTCAGGGTGGAGTCGCTGTTTGCTTTGGCAGGTTCTATGAAGCCCCCCAAAGACCCCTGCAGAACTGGAAGAAAAAAAAAAATCTGACAAAGATTTGTAAGAGATTTTTTTATCTGACACCAATCTAACATCAAACAAAAAAGGCCTCCAACTGTGACTCTTAGCAGATCACCTGACCTCCTGTAACAAAGTCTGACCTCGCAGCCCGCAGCTCCAGGGCAGACCAGCACTTCTGCTCGCCAGCATCCCAGACCCTTGGAAGGAGCCATCCAGAGCAGCCCCTGAGTAGTCTGCTGGGATGGAGATGGGAGGAAACCCAACCACCACTCCCCTGCTAGCAGCATTGCTGCTACCCTGTGGCACCTGCAACCTGCTGGGTGAAGCCAGGGCTTCCAGGGTCCTTAACTCTACAACTGAGCATTTTTGAGTACTCCAGGCTCCCTAGAAAACAGTCTCAGGGTCAAGGTTGGGTACTCAGGGAAACCAAACTGAGTTTTCAAAAACATCACTAATGCTTTTCACTGCCTTCCTCATCCCTCCTTGAAATAACTTTAGCTGGGTTCAAATTTCTGTATTGTGCCTGGAAATGAGGGCTCTAGAACATAATTCAGTAATAATAAAATGGGCAGCATATGAGTTTTAAGCCTTTCTCTTCAATTCTTTTGGTAGCTCTGTGCTATGGACAGATTTCTACAATAAGCAGTAACCCAAGTTTGCTGGAATTGTGTTGCACACATGGTGGGAATACAGCCTGGCTGATACAAAGAAATCTGTAGCATTTCCTATCAAGATATTCACATTGGAGACCATCACAGAACTCCAGAAATTCAGGTCACAGGAAATTTATTTTTATGAAAGGGATCAAACATTAGGACTAAAATAGAAAAAAGCATCTTACAAATTTAAGCACAAGGTTGTGACCAGTGGCTAGTGAAAATCTACACAATGTCTGTGAAGAAAATAATTATTACTGGTTGCCAAGGTGAAAGGTAGCACCTTTGACTGAACAGTAACAACTGACTTGGGTTCGCAGAAACCTTGATTGAAACCATTGTGTTTTACTCACTCTCTGTGGTTGATCATGCCTAGGGAGACTTCCTTCATTATATAAAGCGTGTAGGAGATAAATGGAACAAAAATCTCTAGGATAGTTAGGTCAGACGACATACACCACAGTGACACATTTTCCTCTATGAAGCCAGAAATTTCCAGTCCTCAGACGTGACAGATGTGTCAAGTTTACTTTCCAAGGAGAAGAAAAAGGTGCTGTTATAGTTCTGGCTAACCTTTGTAAAAACCCTTAATTCATAGAACAAGTGCGGAATCTTGTTCGGGAAAAGCTGATCTCCTGCTTTATGCCTTGAAGCTACTACATGCCTTAAATACCCTGACAAGATTTTGAATCAGATAATAAGAAAGAAACAGAGGAAGAGTCTGTTGGGGCAACGAGAGGGAGAGGGGGGCAGGATGAGAACAGCAGAAGGTAACATTTGTTACATTTCACTTTCACAGTCCAAGTAAGTCTAAAACCCAAAGCAACTACGCTGCTCCCATGTAATTAAGCACTTCACTAATGTGAAAAACCTTTCTTTATGACACACATCAGAGTACAGATGAAAGTTGTCTCTGAATGGCCACTCCAAAAAAACCCACCCTAATGAAAGACATTTGCCAGTCTTATCAAATACAGATGCACAAAGTTAGGGGCTGGAGAACATCTCTGTTAGCAACAAAAATTGGCAGCAAGTCTTGGGTAGATTCAAATACTTAAAAAAGAATTTAACTCTTCATCATACAAAATTCTAAATAGAACTGGAGATTCTTCAAAGTCTAAGCACACAGAATAATGTTGAACATGTCTGTCTTCAGTGTACTTTTAACACAAGCTCAAGCATTTAATCTAGACTAGCACTCTTCTAGCACATCAGGAATGAGTATGAAGTACTGAACTTAGTGGTGTGGAGGGGGAAACCCTAAAGCTGCAGATCCAGCTGGGAAAGCTGGGATCCAGCTATGTTCTCCCCACAAAGAAGTGCTCAGCTTCCATAGCTGGCTGTTAAGACCTTGAGAACATTGGTTTTGTAGTTACAAGCACATTCCAAAAACTTACGAGGCACTGTACTTACCTCCACAGTAAGAGAAACTACTCTTTATTTGGAAAAGAAAACAATAAACTCAATTTTCTAAAACACATGACAGGCAAGACTTCATTCTATGTTAGCTGTGAAAAATTAAGTACAGATACCCAGAGCACAAAATATAACTCAAAAGTAATGGGCTCTGTGATAAATTAAGACATTCCTTTCATAGATTATAGTGCATTCCTGTCACATTAAGGCATTTTGAGCTAAAAAGCCAACCTAGAGATTGATTGGACTATTTTTTCAATAACTGAAGGGATTATATGCCAACATTTATATTCCAAACAGTTTCCTTAAATTTCATTGAGGATATTTTTCTGAATGTTAAAATGAAATAAAGTCAGATTTATGATTAAGCACGACGTTACCAAGTTAAACTTTGGAGCAATGCTACAAAGCATGAAGAACAGTGTGTGTAACTGACTCATATATTTGAAAAAAAGTGAAAGTCCACCACTACAAATGGTAATATTCAAAAACTCCTCTGAATCCCTCTATCTGCCAGCAGTGTTTATTAATCTATAATCCATTTTACATACCTATGCAGAAGTTGAAATAAATAAATGGTATTAATAAACTGACACACAGATATTTTTTACTAAAATTATTACAACAATCCATTCAGAGTAGACTAGCTAGATCTCAGATGAAATTGAAAAAACCCACAATAAAAATCTTACTAAATATCTGCTTGCTCTTCAGGCCAGTTCCTAATATCCACTAAGAAATTCAGCTGCCTGACCTCTGCTGCCCAAGCTCCCCAAACAACTGCTTGGGAGAGGCAAATAAACAACATAAAACAGTAAAGCTAAAGAGATTACCAATTTCTCTCTTATTTCCTGCTGATCATTGCCAGACTATGTTTCTGCCCCAAAGTGCAGGCTTCATTATTAAAGATGGACAGAATACAAGCATATTCAGTGGAGGCCGGCTGTTCAGGAAATAGCTATAATTTGGTAAATAGCATAATAAACACTTGAGCATCCTTGATGCAATGGGTAATGAGCCAGTGTAGTCCTAAGTATGTATATAACAATGTTAAGATTATACAGTATTTCACATTATATATCTACACACACGTAGATGTCCATATAATATTTCAACCACTATATTTGTTTCCTTTCTCACATACATTTATCACTTTTTCCTCTGTACTCAACCAGTCATTTGTAAAAGAAGGCAACATTTTACTTTCATTCTTTGCTCCTTCTCTTTCTTTTCACTCCTAGTATACCTACATAAACCATCAGAAGCTTTTGTTCATCATGGCAAGCGAATGCATTACACTGTGAAGCACCAGAGATCCTGGAACTAAATGTAATCTCACAGCAAGTCATCAGCATGTCTATAGCCCATGCAGTGGAAAGCGATTTAAATCCCCAGTCTGTTCTCCTTGCCACCATGGAGAATAATGACAAACCATAACATATCCCATTCATCTAACAGCTGAAAGGGTAATGAATTACAGAGATAGTTCAGCCACTCATTATTAAAAGATTACAACATTAAAAATGAAGTGTTTTTTTTTTAAAGGCAAATGATCATGTTTTCATACAATACAAGTGAAGCTATACAGTATTATGGATTCCCAGCTATATTGTAAGAGGCAGCTTGTAACAAAGGCTTCAAATTGAATTAGATTCAAAGTTAGCATTTCTCTAGCCTGAAACTCAATCCCAGTTCATAGTGTTTTACTCTAAATACTGAATATATCAGTATTCTTTAATTGTAGTCTCTGGAATTTCTCCCTATTTTTCTCTGATAGCATTACCCATTTTCAATGAAACTGCATGTGCACATAGTCAGTTTTGGTAAATACCATTCTTGGTCAGGATTAAAAAAAAAAAACAAACACAAAACCGAAAACCCATCAAAAAATCCCCAAATCACTACCACTAAAAATAAATTAAAAGCACCAAATCCCCTCCCTCCCAACAACAATAACAATCCCATCACAAAAAACCACCACCACAACAACAAAAAAACAACAAAAACACTCCCCCCAAAAAAACAAGCACAAAAAAAACCCCAAAAAATCCCCAAGCAAACCCTGCCCCAAACAAGTCTACATTACATGGTGCCAACAATGAAATACGTAACTGGAACAAAGCTTCTACATGACATGCTGGGCTTTTAAGCTATGCAGCCTACAGTTTCAAGAGAAATATCAGTGGCTTCATTTTAAAACAAACCTGTTAAGTTTTAGCATCAAAAAAAAGTTCTTCATCAAACAAGTATCAAGCAAGCCCTTCCATCCCAGGGATCTGGTTACCCATGGACTTTTCAGGTTAATTCAGTGACAGATGAAATATGTACATACCTGAAACTGCTCAGAATGTACTACTGGTAAATGCATGTTTCCACAGGAGACTACTCAATCATTTGATGCAGGACACAGCATCATCTAATATAAAGAGACTTTTTAATATAGAACATCTGCAACCTTTCTATCAGCTCCATCTAAATGTCTACCCAGGGTCAATTAAAAAATACCTCCGAAGTTTGATTCATAACTTTTTCATTTTCTCAAATACGTTTCTGCTGTTTCCAGGGTTGGAATTGGAAGGTGGCGAGAGGTGGGAGGAGAGCAGAAGGTCTACAAGAAAAATTAGGTTGTCAGAAAATGTCAATAGTCACAGTAAATCTTCTGTAAATGATTTTTGAAAGTCTGTTTCACTTTATGTACAGCTGAACAGTAACAAGCATAATGCCAACTTTCATTTTGGAAACAAGCTGCGAAGGGCATGTGTATATGGATCCAAACTGTAATCAGTTACAACACAGGAAAATCCTGCACTGGGACTTCTGTGGGGCAGTCTTTGAAGAAAATACACCCTTGGCTGGCACAGGCAGGGGAAACCTGGAAAGTTCCTGCTGCAGGGCATAAAGGAAGGGAATGAAAGGGATTGTTTTATCCCTAACTGTATTTCCTTTATTTATTCACTCACATTACATGATAGATTTCTTTGCAGTGACTGGGAAAGGCTACTGGAAGGTGGATGTCCCAGCAGGACAGAGCACTGTTGTCACTGTGAACACAGGGTGGGGCTCAGGGGATCCAGAGAGAAGAGCACTACTGAGGGAGCCCTTAAATCAGTATTCTTCTCTTTAAAGAAGACACACAGTGACAGCCTCACTTTTAACAAAACAGGAGGCATAAAGGAAGGCAACGATGTGCCTTGATTTTTGCACTCAGTATGCCATACCTGGAGAGTTGCCATCATTCTTTAATACTCATTTTCACCTTATAACCTTTCAGCTGAATCTGCTGAGTGGCTTTCCTATGTCTCTTAGCCCATGATTTTTTTTTTGTTTTACTTTGAGCAGGTTTCTTACTTTCCACAGAGCACTTTGAAAGTCACAGTAAATCCTACCAGATCCTCTTGGGCTGCAGCAGGGCCTTGACTGGCCATCACCATCTGTTCCTCCCAGTCATGAGTCAGTGCCTTATCAGAAGCTTATTATTACTACTACAGACATTTTTGGAAACAGGAGTTGATTTCACATAAAAGTTCTTTTTAGCTCTGCTCCATGTCCTAGAAGTGCCACAGGCCAGATTTTTAAAATTATTAACAGCAATGACTATACAAAATAAGTTACATTTTTCAGTGCCATCAGGCACACTTTTTTATGATGTTAAACCTTAAGTATGATAATCACTCTATGGGCCTTTTCCTGAAGTACTATAAAGTAAAATTTCTCTTTCCTAGGAGAGGAAAACTTTATTAATTTAGCAGACTGTAGAGGCTACTGGATGTTTGTTTGGTAAGCAATTTCTCTTTATTCTTCAATAATGTCACAAATGGATTTTTTAAAATTGTCAAGTTTTCTTGTATTTTCACAGTAAGGGATTTTAAACGAAGCGGCTCTTCACATTAATATTCATCTCAATCCTTACTAAAAGCGTCTAAACATGAGAAGTGAGAACAAAAATGCATATTTTTAACTGACCAAACCCCTTACTTTTTCAGCATTAACCCAGTAGGAATATTCGAATTTTGAAACTGTCTGAACCCAGGCAAAATATTATAGGAATATCTAAAAATTCCCAGAGACAGAAAGCCTGTTTCCTCTCCAACACTCAGTGCTACACAGCACAAATAGGACTTTCACAGATCTGCTGCTTCTGGGAAATCTGCCATATACTAAGTAAATAAAACTAGTTTCTCCCATTTTTTTCTCATTTGCACCCTAAACCCCAGGAAAGATAATATTCAAAAACCTGCATTTTGTTCTTTTTTTATGAATTACAAAGACTAAATTCCATCTGTAATTATTTTTGTGAAACACAAGTAGAAACAATGGGAGTGTAAACATGCAGCTACAAGATTAATTTGGTCTCAAACATCTTTTCGTATCAGTGAGAATGAGTAGCAGAAATGTCCCTAAGTTTAGACTGCAGTTTTCAGGACTATCAGTTAAAATAGATTTCTGAAGGAAAAAAAATCTGATACTGAGTTATTGAAAGAAACAGAGAACTTCAATATACTGGTTTTAGAGAGAGAACTTTCAATATACAGGTTCCCTATTCAGGGAAGAAGTGGACCTTACAAGTTCTCACTTGATAGGATTTCCCCAGCAAGTCTGAAAAAATATTCATCACTCCAAAGTCCACACAGAACTGGAACTAGAGTTAATTCTCCTACACCCTCATAATCCAAGGGAAAAAAAAGCATTAATCACAACTTCATATCTGGCTCATTTCAAGCTCACTCCTTTCCATACACAGGAACACTCTGGGGGTCTCATATAGTACAAGACTTCCATGAAGTTCAGCAAGCTTCTGACCAATCCATCTTTGGAACATCTGTTGTTATTCATTTCAGGAAGACTGACAGGCTCCAGGATGTTCTCCACCATTTTGAAAGGACTGTTGCTTACTTAGGTTTCCCAAAACTTTCTTCTGATCACTCTGCTCTGCTCCAATTGGTATTTCTGCTGCACTTTCTGCAATCAGGTCTTATCACTTCTGCAGCTGATTCCTTCTGCTTTTGCCATGAAACCGTAAAAAAACCCGATTTTTACCCTAAATCTCACCACTGGCCATGCAAAATGCAGTCTGACCACCTGGACTTTTTGTATTGTCATTTAAATGGTATCTCCAAATGGTATCTCCACTAAAGTAAGAGGTGATAAAACCTGAGTGCTGCTGTACTTTATCATCTTTCTTTGTTCTGTGTTTGAAAACTGCTACTGTATATTGACTTTATTAAAGTTTTGTTTTTCCAAGAGACCAACACAGTTATTACAAGTCCAAGTTCCAAAATGGACAGATACAAAACTGAAACTGCCGTATTAAAGGTCTGTAACGATCTTTCTTTGCTCAGCCAAATGGATTGTCATCTGTGTTGATTCAATGCAACTCCTCTGTGCCATTCAATAAAATTGATCACAAGATGCTTTTATAGAGCATTTGGTTATCCTTGAAATTTGGTACCCAGGGATCCTGGAAAATGCCCACAGCTTGAACTGTTTTTCAGTGAATACCTTTCTCTATAGCTAACAGTAAAATTGTTCTTTTCCTTATCTTGCTCCTAAAATTCCTCATAAACATTCAGAGAAATTCTGTTTAAGTCTCACTGCCTCATTCTTGATAGCAACATCTACTTGGCAATTTTAATTAAATCTTGCGGCTTCAATTATCTGCATACAGACACGGTATCAATTTAAGTTGCTTTCCAGGCTGGCTTTTTTTTCCTCCTTCCTGATGTTTTATTTTGGTCTCACTCTTCTGTTTGGTCAACATTTGAAACTGGGTCCTTGAGAAAGTTACCAACCACAATTTTTAATTTTTAATTGCTTTTTAAATCTCATTTTCAGTCAACATTTACAAACAGAGTGAAAACCTCACACTCTGTGCTTGATTTATAGTCTTTTCTTTTTTGCCTATAAATTAGCACATTTTATGCAACTAATTTAATTTCTTTTTTTTTCTCCTTCCCTGATCAATGCTAAATATGAAATTTCCTCTGATTTATAGCACAGATTTCCATATCAACCTTTATATTGTAGACCTGGTTTAGGTCTGTAGCTGCCCTGCATGGTGGATATTAAACAGAAACCTAGATGGTTAACATAATTTTCCATTTACTTATGTGGACACTTAAGGATGGAGCTGGTCTAAACATGGCTGGACAGCATAAAATGTTAGCCCCTGTAGATACAAACTTGTCTCCACAGAAATCATTCTCCTGGTTTCAGTGTGACCTGCATTTTCTAAATACAACACATAGGATTCCTCACAAAGGAATCTGCTTGAGTAAGGAGAGCCCAAACGGTCCAAGGAATTTATTATTTTCTACCTGGAACGCTGGGACTGTCTATTGAGCTTTAATGATTGTGCAAAGTCATTACAATATTACTGCAGTAACTACGGTATCAAAGCCAACAGACACCAGAGCTATCACAGACAAACAGCCTCACGAGAGTGACTTAACCTTTGACCAGCAAATTTGATCCGTTATAGGCAATTTGTGTCCCAAGGTACACAGTGAATGGCTGACGTACACAAAATAAACAAAGACTGAGAAAGACAATAAACTGACAGCCAAGATCAACAAATGGTCTTGGTGTCCCATGAAGCCATTAATAACAATACTTTGTCAAACATACTTTCTTCCAGGCGTGGACTGGTTCAACATCTTTGAGTGCCTATGTGACCGTGAGAAGATGAGGCAGATGTAGTGATGTGACAAGAATATTCTACTGGAAAGAAGCTCCTTTAAGCCTATGTAGTCCCTAAGGATCTCCTTGCTCCCCTCCCCCAGAGGATTTATAGTATGCAAGAATGTAAATCCATCACCTCCTCTCCTAATCTTTTGTTGTTCTCTATAATAGAGACAGAAATAGTTAGTTTGTCAAAAAACAGAGACACAGTCTTTTACTTGATATTCTGGAAACTAATACACAATAGTTTCAAAGATTTACATGCTAACACACAAGTTCCATAAAAATAAAAGAATAAGCTAACAGATTTAAATAGCAAAGGTAGAAAATTTTGAGTTTCTACATGTGATGAGTGAATTACACTCACACACACAATCTTTACAGATAACAAATACACTTCCCAAAAGAGTTACCTAGGTATTTTAACTTTAGATCTCCACTGTAGCCTTTTACTATGATGTGAACATATTTTTTTAATAAAGATCTAGAAAAAAGAAGTGGAAGCACATATAACTTTATTCTGCTGGATTGAGGCCTTGACACTCAGGTGAATCTTAACTACTCATTTATTCTGAACCTGAACCCTCACTTCCCCCTCCCGCGCTCCCTACTCTAGAGGAATTGGTTACTTTTTTTTTTTTTTCTTCTTTTTAATCTCCTCTAGTGAAAGATCATTTTGTCTGTGCTCTACTTTCAATTCCATACAAGTGGATGGACAGCAGTTTACGGTATAATGTAAGTAAGTTTTCCACAGGAGACCTAGGGCCAGCTGTGATCCTTCTTCCCACCATGACAGGAAAATCATCTTTCCATTTCTTTAAATACTAGCCTAAAACAAAGAAAGATTAAACTCATTCTCTCCAATCCGAATATCCCCACAAGACAGAAGAAGCTGGTATTTAAACCAGAACAAATGTTAAGGATGAACTAAATAAATATACTGTTGTTGGAATAAGTTTGTTAGCATATTTTAGACAGTCTAAAATTTGGTGTGTTTCCAATTAGACCACTAGAACATATATTTGGTATGAGTGTGGCTTCCTCCCCTCCAAGCATGCCAGAAACATGTAAGTCTTTGTAAAATACTCAAGTATATCTCTAAGATACAGATTTGTAATAGTATTTTCCATGCAGGAGATGCAATAACCCAAAATTTGCTTCATTTCAGCACTGGGGACTAAAGCCAGTTATCCACCCAGAATTAGCAAGCTCACATTGCCAAATCAGTTTTCCCTGCTCACTGGGTGCACCAGACTTCACAGGCAAGTCAACAAACTGTGCAGTTTAGAGGAGCAGCACCACAGGATTTAGAGGTTCCCACAGTGGCCTTTACAAAACAGTGTCAGCATTCACACCACACATATGTAAATACAACTTGCACTGTGCAGTTACTGAAATTAGCAAACATGTGACATGTAGGGAGAGAGCAGCTGACACCACTGCTATAGGCAGAGAGGATTCAAAGCAAATCTATACCTAGAAATTTCTCTTCCTATCTTCCCAAGCCATTTCAGCCCAGAGCTCAGGAGCCCTGCCTGATCCTGCCTACAGCACCCTCCACTGCTGCAGATGACTGATGGTTTGAGAAGCAACAAATGACAACCAAGCTAAAATAGCCTGAATAGGAATTAATTACAAAAGAGATGAGGCAGAGGTCTTCGGAGATGAAGAGGTACATTAACCTATTGCAGAACTTACAATCATGATAATCTGCTGTTTTAAAAGAAAGAAATATTTGTTAATTTCTTTTTGAGTAACTAAGTCTCTGGTGTATCTATACACGCATATAGTCACTAAAAATAATCTGCAGCTGTATTGTGGACATTTCTTTCTCAGAAGCAGTTCATTTTGGTCTTGTGAAGTCTTCATTTTGACAAAGACTTATTTAAAAACTTGTATTTTACATTGCAGCCTGTATCAAACCAAACAGACAAAAAAATCAATAATTTAAAACCTTATTGCGCTAAGAAGACTAAATGAATAAAAGTTAACTTCCATTAGTGTCCTTCCTTGCTGTCTGTTAGGGAAGGTGTCTGTTCAGGAGGCTGAGCAATCCAAGAACATGTAAGTGAAAACAAACACTTCCAAACACAGAAGAGGATATGGAAAGTGTATTTGTGGGGGGTGGGGATGGACATAAAAAGGAAAGCTAACTTCTTTGAATTGTTTATTTCCTCAATCTAATTTTAATTAAAACCAGAACATTAGGATGTCTGTTATACTGCGCTACTGACTTCCACATTAGAGGATAAAAAAGCTAAACACAAAGATGACTGAGGTAAAATGAACAGCGCCTGACTCATTACTCACTAGGTTTCTTTGGCTAGAAGGAAAATAGCAAACAACAATAGTGGCCTTCTGTCACCAGAAGATAGCTTTACAATTCTATTTACACATTACTACCAACCAACCTGATGAAAATCTGGGGTTAGTGTGGGGCCAGGTATTCACTGCTTTCAAATAAGGGACAATGAATGGCACAGGCACACAGCTCATTACTTCAAACCCAATATTGGAGTTAAATGCTAAAGAGCTGATACTTAGTGACTCATGTATCTTGTACTAAATATACACACAGGCAGAATTTTTAACACACAGAGGGGGACAGGGTTCTTCATGTCAGCATTTGGCTAACATTTTATATTTACCCTGATTACTTTTTATTCATTCTTTACTGTTTCTTCTCCACAACAACAACAAAATCGAGCAAAAGTGGGAAGCTGCAAGAACAGAAAGGGAGAAAGGGGAAGACCTTCATTTTCACTCCTAAGATTTATTCCAAGACCTCTTAAAGAGCAAGATCAAATTCTCTCACATGCACTAGGGCCAAGCCAAGGTCCTGGAGATATCAATTTCACTGAATAAAGGAAGCAAGCAGGGGAAGATTCTGTGAATGTAAATACTTTTGTAAGGAGAGCACTTGGTAGCATAATTAACTTATATGGTAAATGCCAAACAGCATTGTGACCACTGAGAAACCAGCAGCTGCTGCTCATGACAAGGTGCAGAGTGGAAGCAACTCACACTGAGGGCAGAGCCCAAACTAAGGAACTCCACCGGGCTTATTGCTCAAGGCTCTGCATAAGCTGGGTGATAACCAGGACAAGAGAGATCCCAGGCTGCAGAACGGGGTAGAGAGAAGAGAACAAGCATTGTCCAGGATGAAGATTTGGAGCTGATAGGCACACCAGTTACCTGCTAAGGTAACAGCTGAATGAGCTAGAACTGCTGGGTAAGGATCAATCACCTTTGCATTCACATTCAAAAAATGAGGAGAGGTGGAGGTGAATGGGACACGACCAAATGTGGCGCAGAGCAGGAAGCTTTAAAGACCTTTTCTCACTGCTGTTGGACAGAGATGGAAAGCAGGAGCTGAGGTCAAAAGGATATAAAGCCTTTCTTCATCATCCATTTAGCTGTGCCAGTGCTCATGCACATGGTAGATGGTTTGCAGCAGAGGCAACTCTCAGGGAAGCTGAAAGCTGTGTAAAACACTTTTTTGCCCAGGCAAAGTGCTGCTAAGACAGGCTGGCTGTGAGTGCTCATGGCTGCTCACAGCAGGTGACCACACTGGGCAGGTAACACAGACCAGAGTGGGAAGGGAACAGAGCCGGAGCTGGCACGGGTAGGTGGGAGCACTCAGAACCAGCACCCAGCAGTGTGAGCCACAAGAGAGACTCATATAATCTGGAAACAACACGAGTCCAAACAGAAAGGGAAGCAATTTCTGTGTGATCATGTCTTCAGTGTGTTGTGTAGTAAGTCAGCAAATTTTAGACAGCCCCACTGAGTGAATTTAAGGTTCATGAAAAGATGACATCCCATATACTGCTTTTGTGAAAGGGGGAAGATGCTGCCAGTCTTCATGATGACAGAGTAATGGCAAACAAGAGGAGTAATCTGCATGGGAAAAAATAGTTTTCCCATGGTAAATTTGAAATGACTTTTTTTTTTTTCAGAAAGACAACATAAAATCAGGGTAAAAGACAGAAAGCCAGCTTTAATTCTGAGGCATTATATTCCAAAAAGCATTTCTGAAGGTGAGAGCATCTGTAGCTAGGAAGTGGTACAGGGAGAAGGAAACCCCAGCTTGTCACCACATGCAGTAGCAGCAGCAAGAATGGGTATGGAGATGAAAATTAGTTTCAGAGTCATATGAAAGCTTACTACTTTTTCATTTTCTTAAGAATAAAACTATTTTCCTGCTACACTGTTACAGGAGTAACCAGACTGGTTTTTAAATGTATTTAATTTTTAACAGGTTTAGCTGAACAATGATAATATAAAGCAGAAAAACATTGTTATTTTTATTTTTTACAAGTACAGAAGAAAATTTTTGTGTAAAAGCTAGGGCTCAGAGCAGTGGAGTTTACCAGTGATTCCCAAGAAATCAGTAGCAGAGCAGGCATTTGAAACAAAGCCTCTCTCGCAGTATCTCCTTAACCTTTTCCTATCTAACACCAAACCTAAAACTCTTCCTATCTCCTACACCATCTCTTCTTCATTTTCTTTTAAAAATCCTGTGTGGAAAAAAAAAGGGAAGAAAGAGACAGAGTAGTTCAAGGGGTCAGGTTTTTTTCTGAAGCTAGCATACTTCATATGCTCTGAAATTGTGACTACCCCAAAAGGAGCTTTCTTTTATATGTCAGCAAAACAAAAGGTCAGCCTATTGAAATATTGGTCAGGTCTGACTTTCTTCTATTAATAACAAGTAGAGACACATTTTTTAAAGTAATAGTTAAATAAATGACCACATGTCTGCAATCATTTCGACTTAAAATGTCAACTGGATTTGAGATGCCATGTGTATTTAATCAATGACTCTGCACTATAATATAAATATTACTTTGGTTTGACCGCATTGTGTGGCATAAATCATAATTCAGTGAGATGAGTATATTTAATTTTCCCTGCAGACGGCTGCCAACAGCAATACCTATTAAAGCAGCACTCTGGAGTTAAGGAATCTGTCAGGAGTCCCCTTCAGTATCATTTCTCTGTTAATTGTTGTCTCTCCTCCTAACCCCTCCATTTACCACAGTCCTGTTACAAGAACTACTGATTCAGAAAATCAGAAAAAATTTGTTGTTTCTTTTGTTATCAAGGTAGACCTTATACTCTGCATTGTATTCCTGAGCAAAAAGTTGTATTTATTGGTTAAAACGCAGCACAGGAAGCCTTAAAGCAAATTTTTGTGGGCATGTCTTTAAACCCCATAGGGCCTTTAACCATAATGTACTGTCTACAGAAATACCCAATGTACCACAATTTCTATAGAAAACATGGAATTCAAGCTTTATGCCCAGCTAGATTTTAGGAGGATTTTAGAGCAAGTAACAGCCAACTCTGGTGAACGATGGATGAACACAGTGAAGCAGTGTTCAGTATTCCCCAAAAACATACTTTGCTTTCTAGGACTCTTCTTGCAGAGCACATTTCTTGGGAGATTAGAGATAGACGCTTAGAAGAAATATGCTACCTTCAGAAAATACCTGGAGTTTACTTTTAGGAGTTGTGGCATGCACAGAGGTCACAGAGTATCCATTAAAGTAGAATTTAAAGTTAATCCTCACAGACAAAGCACGCTGCCTTTTTTTTTTCCCTTTTTTTTTTTTTTTTTTGCTTAGTAATGACTTGAATAATGATATTTCAACTTGAAGTGAACATGCAAGTTTTTCACAAAAAGCATGCTCCTTGCAAACAGTTTGTAATTTCAAGTCCTTTTAAATAGTCACAGGGAACTTTCTGCTCTGATCTGTTAAGTAAATATAAATCTTGTTATCCAAGTTCAGTAATGAGAGTGAGGGGTCTATTCTTCACTGCACTTGCATACATCTAACGTTAATGAGATTTATACATGCATATTAAGGGGAGAACAGATGCTTAATTAAACAAATCAGCCTTTAGTAGGCAGTCTGCATGATCATTTTTAGTACAAAACCCCCTTATTTTCTCTGCTTTATTCTGACTATGAATGCAGCCAAGGAGGGAATTAATATGGCGGAGGAAAAGAAAAAAGTCGTACATGTAAAATGTAATGTTTGGTTTTTTTAGTTTAAAATACTTGACAGTTTCGAGATAGATTAAATTGACTAGATATATCCTCTCTCTCATGTACTTATGCTCTTTAAAGGAAAGTGGAGTTTTATTTACCAATTTACCTAAATGAAAAGTTGGAATTTTATTACGCAAAAGGAAATCAAGGCCTCTAAATAACTCATCTGCCTCATTAACTATGCTGCCTTTCCACATGATCCATCTCAGATAATTCTGCAACTGAGGACAAAAAAATCTAAAATAACTTTACCCTAATTAAAACACAATTTAATCTTGTTGTGGAATTTTTTTTAATCTGTCAATGTCCATATTGATTTCCAGCATCATACACAGATAAATACATTAAAAAGTTATATACACCACCTCTCTCCAACAAGTCACATCCTTATTATTTGCTCCTTCTTCATATACTGCTACCTTTTCTTCTACAACACTCAACTTTTAAGAGCAACAGAGTCGGGAAAAAAAAATCTCTCCATAAGTTATCATAGTGCCATACTTAATGGAAGTCAATATCTGTATATTATGCTATCTACTCTGCAATACCATTACAGGCTCAACAGTGCTGGTTGTAAAAAGTATCATTCTGAGCACAAGGCCTGTAATAGTAGTAATGAAAAAAGGGTCATTTCTGTCTTCCAGCTAGAATGAAAAATTAAAATCACTAAGGCACTTAGCTCAAAGGAAAATTGGCAAATTAAAGGGACAAAAAATAAAATATTCATGGCTCATATTGTGAAATGGAAGGTAAATAATTTAAGATGAACTATTATGTGGGAAATTGCACTCTTTCTGAGGAGCAAAAAGCAAATCTAACTAATACACACATATATATTCTTGCTTCCTGGGCTCACAGTTATATGTATATGTGCACAAATATGCAAGTCATGGTTGAAGTACCATACTGCTGGAGGACAGACATTTTCTCACCTATATTAATTTTTAAAATATTTTCTAGTGAAACAGTCGACAAGCACTGCTTTATATAAAGAAGGTTGGTTGTATTTTCTTCTAGAGTCCAATCTAGACTGAATGAGTGAGTGCTCTCCCACTGCACTCCAGTTCAGCACAACTCTTTACTCTGAGTCACCAATTACATACTTGCTCTCAGATTTTTATGCCACACAAAAAAATTATGACTTCAGCCTCCTCGTCTCTGCCTGGGGGAGCTACCTATTAAAATGCCATTGGTGTGGCTGCAGTCCATTAGCTATCTTACCTTCATATCCATAAAACTGAAAGGGCTGCCCAGAATTTTTACAATCACTATTTGAAAAAGGTAGAGAGAGCCACAGACTTATGGTTATTATGCTCCAGCACTGTAATAACTGCTACGGGATTAGGATACAGAACTGCACTGCACAGCAGAGGGCACATTTCCCTGGTGATTTAAAGGTTCAGTCTTCTGCCAACTTAATTTAGAAACACAAAGTAAACCTTTATTAGAAGATAATATTTTGATAGTTTTTCAAAGCATGGCAATTCAATAACTACAGACCACAAATTTAAAATCAGGAGTTCAACCTAGCAAACTGAGGAATAACTTTTTAATTTATTTTATTAACCTCTTGGTTAGATCAGCTTTGCATCCTTGGTCCTAAATGACAATACATTTTGTCTTAATGCTCAGCATCAGGGATTTCTAACAACCTGCACCAATGGGTTAATTACCCCATCCAAACAGCCTACAGAGCCCTCCTCACAAAGCTGTTGCCACAAGTTCTAAACAGTGACACTACACACTACCTATTTTCAAAGGCACAAGTATGTTGTTTCATTACAGTGCTTCTCCTGGAAATACTGAAGACCTTCAAAAAGAAGCACAGGGAAGCTCATTTGCTCATTGTCCAGCAGTCTTCTAAGACTCACAGCGTCTGGAAAGAATCAGTCAGCTCAATGTGAGAAAAGGGATGAGCCAAGAATCAAACGTGGTATTGTGCAATCTTGCTGCACTTATGTATCTGCACAGAACTCAGTATTACTTCTGTCCTGAAAAAGATTCAGTGTAAATGCTGTACACCAGCCTTACCCTGAGACTGAAGTATACATTTAGTCACAGCTCCAGTAACGAAAGTATTTAATGTACTTGTTTTCTTGATACACAGTATCAATTTACTGTTCTATCTGTTGTCTATTAGTTATTAGTGAACAATGGTGTTATTGGCAAAAACCCAAAGTGTGATGTGCCAGAAAACATCAAAAAGTAAAATATAATAGTCCTTGGCCAATGTTACACAAAGCCAGTTAAGATTCAACTTCTGTTGTTCTTTGGACAGCACATATACGACTTCAGAACTAAGGCAGGCAATAAATGCATCAGAAGCAACCAAGGAAACAAAACTGTGGACTTCAGCACCACAGTGAAATAGTACTTTGGATTACAGAGACATTAACCAGTGTCATCAGCATTTCAAACCTCCAGTACATTAACCTACTTTGCCCAAATGCCACAGCCATTAATATGCTGCAGCCAAGAGTTTCAGTTAATACTGAGTGAAAAAACAGGTCTTTTAAAAAAACAATGATTACAAAAAAAAAAGCATGATTTCTTGATGGTCTCCCTGAATCACAGTCACCTAAATAAAGCTTCAATCAAGGAAAAGCTTAGCAGGAAAGCAATCATTCTTCCTTTTGTATGTGTAAAAAAAGACCAGGAACTACAAGTAAATAGCAGCTGAGCAACAGATGAGGCACTAAGTGAAATCTGTTAGCAACTGCTAACAGCTTTGCTATTTTCTGTTGTTAAATTAAAAAAAAAAAAGGCAAAAACCCAATGCAGTAGCAATTCCAATATGTTCAAAAATCTCAAATGCAAAAGACTAAAGCTCAACAATTCTTGTACTAGAGCTGAATACTTGGATTTGGCTTTAATATCTTGAAATACTTTGTTATTGATTATAAAGCAGAAGCCAGCCAATTCACATGGCCACTGTCAAGGTAAAACTTACAGCTGTATGTGTGACCCAGCAAACATAGCACAAAAATCCCACCATAGACAAATAGGATATTTCCAGCAGCTGTTTTAGCCTCAAATTCCACTTTCTTTTGTCCTTTACACCTGACCCCATGTCATTCACCAGAAAATGCATGTGTCTTAATTAGCACTGAGCTTTCTGGCAAGATCCCTCTTTTTCATTGTCCTTCTGGTCCTGGAGCTTTCACCACAGATGCTCAATTCCTACTAATCTCAAACCAATTTTGACATGGGTTCAACAAGTCTGTTTTTCTGTTTGGATGCATCCCACAGCACAGCAGAACCATGCAAGCACAGCTGAAATAGCTCTGAACAAAGCTGCCCATGAACTACAAACAGTATGGACATACCAGAGCGGGGCTTCCAGAGCCCAGCAGGATTCGTCGCATGGATGCAGTCACCAGACTAGGTGAAAAAATTCATGACATGGCCTGGTCCCAGGAATATATCTCCTCTTCTCACCCCTGCCACTTGCTTTCATAACTTTCTTCCCTTGGCTTTATCTCTCCTGTCAGTTTAACACGGGCCCTGTTCCTCCTTTTGGTGGTCTCACACATGGTGGATCACAGCACAACCACCACTCGACCTACAAAACGCACACTACAGATTCCTTTCCCCACCAAGCTTTCTGCTCCACTAGAGTGTTCACGTTTCTAATGCCCCCTCTGTGGAAGGTTCCCTTTCTGATTTAAATTCATCATGTAAATAACTGGGCTCATCTCAGTTTCTAAATACTTCACTTCTTCCTCTTAAGATACCAAGAACTAGTAGCCACCTTGCCTACTGCAGAAGCTCACAACTTTTGTCATCTTAAACCTCTCTCTCTGCTTCCACAGATGTTCTACCAAAAAAAGTGCCAGTTTCATTCCCACAACGTCATAAAAAAATCTAGATGTTTCTTTCCATCCATGTTGCTAAAATACTTATCATTCAAATGTCCTCCCTATCCCCTCTGACACTCCTCACCCTTCACATCAGTACAAGACGCCAGTTTGAAAAAATACCTCTTGAATCTACTTTTTAGTTGGTATTTGACTTTCTCTAAATTCCACTATTAGTTCCCTATTATTTCTTTTAAAAACATTCAGATCAATTGGTTTTGTTTTTCATGTCATATGTGCCAGCTTCTGTCTGAAAAAATACCAGCTTGGATTTGCTCATCTTGTCCAGGACATATGGTCCCAATTCTTCTGCAAACTTACACTGGTTGCTCTTGTTAAAGCTCTGCTTTACAGGTCTGCACCCTTCTTTCACTTCTTATCATGGCTAGGATTTCCCAATACTCTCACCTTTTCAAGAAGGAATTTCTTCTCAAGTTTTATAAATTCTGGAAAGAAATACCAACAAGGACACAGAACCTCTAAAAACCTCCCAGCTGAACTGTTAGTTCTTACCAACTTCTCCTTCTCTGTTTATTATAACGTGTTGCTTCCATCTTTGTTGTTTTGTAGAGATTTTCAGTGGTGTGGGACAGAACTTCCCATTCTGTGCTGCCATACAGACAAATATTATTAACACTGTCAGCTGGGAATACTATCAATCTAAACCAAAGACAAGCTTCTGGAAAGAGCAGATGTATAAACCTTGTGTACTACCAAAACGTGGAATATATTCTGAAAGAAGAAATTGCTACAATTGGTAACCTGCTGTTCCCAGCTTTGCATATTGACCATTATGAGAGTTTCTGTCAACTATGATAGCTTGTTTTGGATTCTGATGTCATCCCAGTTCTTTCTGGCTCAGATATAATACCCCTGTAAGACTTTACAATTCAAACTCTGAATCTGATATGTATCTTTGGTACATGTAACACTACTTATCCTACTTATCCTTTTGTCAGCCCTCTGTGCCACTCCTCTCCTCTTTCCTACTCATGCCAAAGAGCCAAAAAGAATGAAAAGAGACCTAAAACTTAAGATACATAAGAGAGTTTTTGAAGTCACTCTCCTAATTACTCAGTTTTTGACTGCCCTTCCATATTAAGTCCTATTTCTTTAAACAATACGAACACAAATGCATGCACAATGCCTCCTCTGCTCCTGAAGAGCCCATCTGAAAGCAGACTGGTATAGCCAGGTACATCTTATGAACACTAACAACTGTTGAAATCATGCAAATCTGCCATGCCTGTATATTTTTGACAGTATCTCCACAGTGTTCAAAAGCTGACAGGGCAATCGCTGATACATGGAAGAAAGTCAGCTAAAACCTTCCATGTTAATGTAACAGAAGTAATTTTTCTCTAGAGAACATAGTGACAGAAAGTTGTATGGCAGGTTCATACATTATATGTTCTAATGAAGACCATGATCAGTGAATGATCTTGCAGCTGAATTTCTTAGATTACTAGTTAAATGTATCCTTGCCTAAGCAATGATTGTGGTTTTTGTATATATGTGTCCTGTCTACAATACCAGGTAAAATGAAACACCAATAGCCTCCTAAAGTCAATGTTTAGTGTTCAGTGCCGTTAAGTAACCACATGGTCCTTCAGTTTAATTTCCTCTACACCATCAAAAAATTTCATCACATACCCTGTATTGAATGCAAAGCGCTACTTAAACTGAAACACTTAAATCCTCCACAGAGTCAACAGGTACCAGAGGGAAGGGTGTTAGCAACCAGTGCCTACAGCACCAAATGCTCCAGCAAGAGCAAGGAAACAGCCTGAAGAACTCTGATGACTCCAGAGTATACAGAGCAGCAGAACAAACAGCCACAGCAGAAATCCAAATGCTTGTATGCTGTGCAGGGGGGACACTGAACTTTTGTTCACTGCAGGCAATGGCTGAAGCCATGAAGCAAAGATTTTATCATTGGTAGTGGTTTTCAGAAACTGCAAATGTTAGTAGACCTTTTGCAGTCACACAAGGAATTCTGCTCTCCCTGCAGCTTGTGAAGGAAGCAGATAAGCAAGGCAAGAGAAGGCAAAGGTCTGACTGTGGGAGCAGGATTTGTATTACTCAGAAATACTCCCCACAAATCCTTCCCCACCGATACATGCTTGCTTTAAGCCTAAAACCTTGAATCTTTTATGACATATGGGAATGCATTTCAAAGGCACAAAAAGACATTTTGTCTGCCAAATGTCTTCTGCCGCAGTTACAAGTTTGGTGTAAAAGTATAAACTGCTTTCTTTTTCAATAACATAAACATTATTTGAGTCCAAGTGAAATAATTTTCCCACTACTTTATGAGAGCATCGGCTGTTTCCTATCTTCTAATGAGAATGGGTGGCTGTTTTGCTTTGTAAAACGTCATACCTCAACATGACACCAAAGCCTTTCTTCTTTTTCTTTTCTGGATCTTCATTTTCTTCCTTCTTTTTCTTCTCTTTGATTTTAGATTTGCCCTTTTTCTTCTCTTTCTCCCTACTTTTTTTGTCTTTTTTTGCTTTGATTTCTGCATCTTCTATTTCAGTGTTCCCTGGAGGGGCAGATTCCACATTTTGAGCCTCTTGACCACAGTGAGAGCTCTTATCAGAGCCACCATCTGCACAGAATGAAAAAGAAGCAGTGAGGATGGCTACGGGCCACTGAAATACAAACATGTGAAATACAGCGAGAGTGTGTTCAAAGAGCTCAAATGACTCACAACACTTACTCATTTAATTGAATAATTTAAAAAGCAGACTAAAAAGCAGATCTAGTGGATTCAAACAGATTTGTATTGTAAATTAAACACAGAAATATTTTAATGAATAATTTTCTAGTTATTTTTCCTGCTATAAAAATCCTGATATGGTAAAGTACTGTACTATTTGAAATCTAGCTTAACCTCCATCAGTTCAAGAAAACCACGTGCTCGGTTTCAAATGGAGAGCTAACTTCAACAAGAGGTTCTGGTGGTTGGCATAACCAACCTGTGTAACAAAATAACTTCATTCACTCCCTGGAATCTTTCTATTTTAGTGGCTGAACAAGAAATGGATAAAATGTTCTGTCAGGCTGGAAAAAAGCCATGTTCTTTCTGCTGGGGGGGCTCAGGATCCAAGCACAGTTTTACGCTCCCTACTAAATGAGATGTACTTCCAGACTGGGGTCTATAAACCCCACAGTGACAGAATGAGCAGCAGGGTGCTATCAATACACTCTGCCTTATCTACAACATGAAACAAATTTCCTGGCTGGAAAAGGGGGAATTGTAAAACAAGAGAGATAATTTTTAATGTAATCTGAAGAAAGCAGCTGCTTCTTGAAGTTGAAAAACATAATTATTTAAGGATTGAGTTCTAAATCCTCCAACCCACCCCTGCCCCAAAGGAGATCAGTGAAAGACTTTACACTAAACCCAGTCAAGGTTGGACGGGGTACTGCAAAGACAGCTCTATTCAGTGGGAGATGTGAACAGCTTTTAAAATGTGATCAGCTTCAATTGGATTAAATCACTTGCTCATGGTGCTCTATCGAGCTAGCCCTCAGCAGTGCTAAGTGAAGGTGGCTCCCTCAGTCAGTGCCATCAGCAACATACCCTCTTCTCCATCCTCAGGTCCATCGTAAGACTTGTCAATGGCAGCTCGGAAGCTCTCATTGCATCCCCGACCCCGCACCACGTGAGGCCTGGGTCTGTGAAAAGGGAGTTCATTCTTCCTTACTTCAGCCACAGCAGTCTGAAGACTCTCAAGAGAACTGGACTTCTTTAATCCCAGAGTAGGACCAAAATCTTTGCCAGAAGAGTCTGGAAAACAAATGGTTAAATTTTTATACCAAAAACCACACAGAGAAATTAAACTAGTCAGATACATTTGACTGTGTACTTTACTACTTGGGGCCTTTGAAATAGTATGCAATCAATGTAATTTGTTCTAAAAATAACATCAAGTTAAACCTAGTTCAGCAGATATCCCCATTCACACTTTGAGGGAATGGCACATAATTTACAGATCTGACAAAGTGATGGGCGATAGCTGGCTCCCTCTGTGTCACTGTAAAGCCCACACCAGTGATGAGAATAGGACTGCTTCCTCCACCTTTGCCAGTGATGTCCAACTGGACACTGCTAACAGTCTCAAGGACAGCATTATGTTTAGAATCACAAAAACAAACACTGCTACACAAGAAGTGTTTTGCTTTTTGAAGGAAATAAGTTGTATGAATGGTTGATATTTTCAAACACATTTCTCCTGAGAGGATACACTATTAGTTCTCTCTAAGTTTCACCCAACCTTTTTCTTTAAGCTGAAGCTGGTGCTATGATACCAACATGCACAGCAACTTTTTCAAGAAACAGGCAAAGCTCAGGTTAACGTAAACATAACAAACGAGGTTGCTGTCACTGCCTCCTTCTCTGATTACCTGTCACTGCCTCATTCCCTGATTACAGGCTTAAGAAAGCACTTCACAGAAGAACAGAGGAAATACTGAGTGTCCCAAACCTTCTCTCTCTTTAAATGCTTGACTATATGACCTTAGAAAGGCTTTATTTTGTGGCAGCATTTGCATTAATCAGTATTAGTAAAATGATAGTGGAATAGGTAAAGAACAAAATTCAATGAATAGATGCACTCCAATCAATGAAGAAATTCACAGCTTAATTTAAAAGCCTTTGTAGCATCTACTTAGTTTTTATATGGCAGAACAGTAAATGTGTCATAGAAACACTGAGTAAGAGACTTTGCCTTGCAGTATGCCTTCTGTTTTTGAGAATTCAAGGGCTTTTGGTTTCAACTTTTAAGTAGCACAAAAGGAACAGAACATAACAGAAGCCCTTCACCTACATGTCCATACTGTCATGCCTAAAGAGATTCAAGGGTCACAGAAAAGACAGATATGTTAGTATGATTTGCTGTGATTTTAGCAATCCTACAGTGCAAGTAATTCTGAACAGCATGTTCAGTGAATTCTTAAAAGGAAAAAAGCTGAGAATTGGCACCAAATAGAGACTTGTCAGTAGTGCCTACATAAAGCAATTTACACTTCCTTTACCTGCAGACTGATATGTAGCTGAAAACAAGTGGGGGATTGGGGGTGTGTGTGGAGACAAACAGGTTTAAGGGAAGCCTGGCTGCTCCACCACACAGTGCAACCTTCTTCTGTTCACTAACTGCCATTCTGGAGACTACTGTTATTGACAAATTAGCAAGTGCTAAAGCAGAGTTAAGAGGAATGACCTGCACCGAACATAAAGGTGCTAAAAATCACTTAAAACTTGTGCATCAGTAGGAGGCACTGTGGTGCCTACCACAGGCTGAGAAGCAGCAAAACTAAGGGAAAAATAACGGTGTGAAAAAAGGCCAAGTGAAAGGCACTGGTAGCAGAGAGGACGCTCTCTCAAGTTTCAGCCACCAGCCAGCCTTGATGGGCTGTTTGGCAGGACACAGGGCACAGCAGCACACTGGCAAGGCTTGCTGGCCCCGGGCAACCCAGCACACAGCCAGGCTGGGCTGCAAACCAGGGGCTGCCAGGGGCTGCGGTCTGACCCCACTACAGGCAGAGGGCCTAGCCTCCCGGGAGGGGCATCCACCGGGAATGGCTTCAAGGTGACTGCAGACTCTGCAAGGAAGGGCCGGGCATGTCCCTGCCTCCACCGGGGCCATGTGGGTCCATGGCTTTGGGAGGTGCAGCAGCCAGGGTTGACTGCAGACTGCTGCTACAGCTGCCTGGCTGGCCAGAAAAGTACAGAAGTGCTCACACAGCTTGCACACCCCAGGGCAAGCTCTACTACACTCAATTACTGCTCTAAGCTCCATTACCTTAAAAAAAGTCTCAAGTTAAATGCTGGTTACAGCCTGATTTATATAAAGATGAGCCACTTCCTCAGACTGCAATGCATGAAGGCCATTCCTAAGAAAATCCAATCAACACCTGAAGTTTGGAGTGACGCACTCACATGCCTCATGTAACACAGTGAACTGTGCACTCAGCCTCCCCACACACACTGTGACTCAGTCCTCAGACACCCGAGCACACGGAAGTGTCCTCATTTATTCAAAAACTTACTGAGAACCCTTACTCACAGATTGGTATTGAGCATTCAGTTGACCCATTCTAAGACTGTAATAATTTAGTATGAAAGTTCACAAACACGAGTAAGAACTTGGCAATTTTTTTTACAATTCAGCTTTTATTCCTTCCCCCTCCACCCTTTCATTATAGAGCTGCAGTAATCACATATTAGAGCACAGCTAAAGATATAGGAGCTAAAAAGCTTCCCTAAGCAGCGAGACATGTCCCCTTGCTTTCTGAGCCAGCATCTATTACTGGATGCTTTCCAGAAAAAAGCACAAGACTCCATAATGGGACTGCATCACAAATTGGGAAATTTCCCTCCCCTGCCCATGCCAGTACTTTTTTCATTTCTGCAGACCTTTAGAACTGCTGTAAGCCTGAAAACTTGATTATTTATCTCATGGGTAAAAAAAACCCCAAACCAACAAATAAACAACAAATCCCCGCTCTTATATTTTACAAGTTATTAACAAGCATTTCTGGCGATACATGGTATGTGTTCATATCTAGCCTTACCTGGATTTCTAATACAAAAACAGAGTTTGGCAATAAGAAATTCAATTGCTCACTGTGTTAAAGTGTTCCTTTTTATGGATTTTTAAATTCTTGAGCTCTCCTTTTACTGCTTCTTGTAGTACAATGATAAAAAGCCAACTGAAGCATCCACTTTATTGTTTTTTAAAATGGCAAATTACTTTATATATCTCTCCTGAATTTATAAGAGGAAACAACAGCTGACATCACTACCAGCCTAGACTGACTGAAATCAAATTGCTGGTTCTTAGATGTTATCTGTAATTGATCATCCTTTAACTGAAGATGGTGTTACACATACTTTAATTTTCTGCTCAATGCCAATATGGCTTACACAGATTTTTAAATTCTTAATGTACCGGTAAAAGTAAATCTGCTTTCTGTTCTTTTATTACTATTATTAGTCAGGTCTTTCCAAGATTATATTTTTCCCACATCTGCACATTCCTTTCTTTTTTTTTATAGCCCAGCTGAAGGAAATATGCCAAAAGCAAGATGTCGGTCATGAAAATCAAAGGGAGACAAATGACACAGCATTGTGGGCAATGCAAGCCACCCCAAAGGCACGTACAGAGGGAATCAAAATGAAGAGAAGCCATGAATCACTGTCACTCTGTATGAAATACAACTCCCAAGACACCCTGAAGAGTAAACATTTTATATATTTATCATTAACTTTATTTTCTAGATAATGTTTCTTCTTGAAAACCAGAACTACAGGAATATGCCTAAAGGAGAATATTTAGAGGAATTTATGTGAACTAGACTAATTTACTGTTTACAATTTGAAAGACATAGTGTGGTAAAAAAAAAGCTATAAAGGAAAAAGAAGGAAAAGCATCACTGAGACTGAGAAAATAGAATAAACATAAAGTTGTAACAAATTATAAATAATTTGATTCTGTTTTCACCAGTGCCCTAAACACACAGAGTCCTGGTTCCTATTGCATTATATGCAGTGGAGGTTCATGTGGTACTAGGGAAGAGAAAACAGTTCTGAAAACAATGAGTGCTCTACCCTGTGGATACCAGAATGCTGGAGAGAACATGGGACTACTTTCAGCAGGCAAACAACTGTTTGAGCATGAAGCCCTGATGGTGGCTTCTTTAGTGGCAGGACTCAGAGTGAGATACGCCAACAGCTTAGAAGGAAGCAGGTACAGCTCAGTGCCTGCTCTGCTTTGGGCACACACCTCGAGTAACATTCGTGATGTTCAGCTTGGGCTCACTGAACTCAGGCCTACCCCAAACTAACGGACCAACTCCTCACACTACAAGATTGCAACATCATATGGGGACTTAAATTACTTCACATTCCATTCTTTCTTAACCATTTGTTTTATGTAGTTTCATTTATTTCTGCTAGGATTCACAGTGTGCACAACTACAAAGGATTTTTTTCCTCTCACTTATATTTTAATATTCAGATACTTCTTCAATCATCCACCAATTCAATGCAGAGAATGATTTAGGAAGGAGGAATCTGAAAGTCATTACATCTTTTAGCTTGTGGTTTTCAAATGAAGAGCTTTAATATAACATTTCTTAGAAAAATCTTAGATCCCACAGTAGCTTTTTCTTCAACTCTAATTTATACAGGTGACATAGAAAAGATTAAGGGCTCGATGAAAACCAAGAGAAGAATCACTATCTTGCACTTACATATTAAAGACAAGATACATAGTTTTGCTCATTTAATACATCAAGCTAAGCACTCCAAATAATAAGCAGAAATACTGAACACAGAACAACCCCGCAACTGACAGAAAAACAAAATCGAATAAAGAGAAATCAAAGCACAGGAGAATTTAACATGTTCTCTGATTGTAAGAGACAGCTACATCTTCAGATTTACAGATATTTCAATGCATTTTACTACATATAATGATTGCAATTCAGCCTGCATTTGCACAAACTGCAATTTCAGCTATGAATAATGACAGATCCCAATTTGGGGCCCAGAAGGTACACTGAGTCTTAGCCAGCTGAAAAGGAAATGCTTGCAGTAAGGTAGCCATTAGGCAAGAAGTGAAAATGCACTATTGTCACTTTAGAAACATACGCTGGTGTCGCTGTTTTCTACAGTCTTATTGCTAACAAATAACGGCGCTGCAATGAAACGTGCTACTATTTCAAAAAGAATATGTATAGCATTTAACATCTCAAAAATGCTAACAAGTTTCCCAGTGCAACAACATTAAAGCTGTGAATTAGCAGCAAAGGCAGAGGTTCAAGCAAAAGCCTCAGTGAAGGGGCATGTGCACTTCCCAGGTTAGTGATGAATGTCAGGCAAAACGCAGCCAAGCCTGTCTTTGCATAGAAACTCTGTGATCTTATCAGCTGAAATAATTACTTTTCTTCATCTGGTTACAGAAGTCTACCCTCTCACATGACCTTCCAGCTCACAGCATAGCTCTGCATCCAGTGCAGTTTTCCTAGACATCTGAATCTCTCTTTCTCCAGCAGATTAGTGCCCTCCCTTTAGTTGGTGCAAACTGAAGCACTTGCCCTCCAAACAGGTCCCAATATTAATCAAGCTATTTATCTTGTACAAAGCAGGAGCTTTCTCCTCAAAGATATTTACCCATAAACTGACTTTAGATATACCTATTACAACCTGCTAGAGGAAAACTGCAATAGGAGAAGCAGTGCAGACAGGAAAAAGTTCAGTTTTTAGAAAACAGGATTCCCCAATGATTTCAGACACCTTGTAAATTGATCAGTCTGGAACTGAGTAGTAGCAAAAAAATTCCAGTGCCCTGTGATTGCTTTATTTCTGCTTCCACACTCGCCCTCTGAAAAGGTCAAACATTTAAATCCAGCTTTAAAAGACTGGGAAATGTGACACTTTCTGAGACTAATTGATATAAATTATGTTTCTCAAACTAAACCAACATTTTTGTTCCCAGGCCAAAGTTTAACATGAAGTAAAGACTCCCTGTACTAATTTTTAAACAAAGTCACTTCTGATGGTATGAGGCTAACATCCAGAGTGTTACCTTTATTCTGTGGGTCAGATGGGGAAACTTCTTCAGTACCAGAACAGAAGAAAGCAAGCCAAAACTTACAATAAAATAATGGTTATGATCTATTTTGTTAAGTCTTAAGACTACTTTGAAATAAGATACTGAATTATTACTCAATCTTAGTCATCAAGCCTGAAATAATATTTTTAATAATTACTAATTTAAATCAGAAGTAACTAATTAGAAGGATGCAAGAAGTTCATACTAAGCTTTGTGTTTACATCACTAATCTAAAGCTTTTTTGAGTTTTTTACATGTGAATATAGAAAGAAATCTGAAACAATCATATTATTTATAATTCGATGAGTGGTGTGTCATTTTTATGCATCAATTTTTGGCCTTCACACATTTTTATAAATACTTACATAAGCTGCATGTTAAAGATTGCTTTAAGTGTTTGGTGACTAATTTAGGCTAATGAAACAAGGAAGATGATTATTGTTAGAAAAAAAAAAAAAAAAAAGCCAAGACAGCAAAGGGAAATACATTTCAATATCAGCAATTTAACTTGCAATTTAAAAAAAAAATCTTCCTTATCTGTGAACATTAAGACAAAGAAAAGAGAGATTTTTAACAAAATAACCAGGAAAAGAATACCTTTTGCTAATCATGGCATCGCTTTAGTACACTTGCCCTCACTTTGATCAGTGAATCCTACATGCCTGAGATATTTATGAGCTCTTTTTATTGCTAACCCCACCACCACCGAGCTGCCCAACCGCTGCTCTAATTTAAGATGCTCTAAATATTGTTGCCATGGGTGACACATGAACACAGAGTAAGGCAAAGCTCTGCTAATAAAAAGGCTTTCACAGCATTTTGGTCCTTGCTCATAAGTAAAGTTAAAATTTATGGCTTTTAAAATACTGGATCTGAGAGAGGTCAGGTTAAATGGCTGCTAGTAATAAAAGGAATCAATATGCCACAGCATCTGAAGCAGCCAGCAAACTAAATAAACACTTCATCCAAATCCACTTGGCCCTGAATTAAAAGAACATAAAATACTGTATTTATTTTGTTTGCCCTCCATGAGCCTGTAGTTTGCATCACTACATCCACTAGAATTCTACACAGAGCAAGCAACAAGCATATGTTGGCCAAATAGCAATTAAACTGTGTGTCAAGGCTAGGAGCAATTAACTGGGCATTAACCTTATCAGGGAACCACTTCTGGATTAGCCAGCTACAAACAGGCAAACATCTCAGTCTGGGAAGATTCTGCAACACGTATTTACAAAAGCTTCAGAGGACTCAGACTTTCTGTCTCAGGCCCATACAGAGTAAATGAGCCATTTCCAGTAATAACCCTTAATTCATAAACCCTGAACAAAACCAGAATCACCTTTTCCAGTGATTAGTGTTTCCTATTAGCATAGGAATGCAAAACAATTTGTTCCTTACAGCACTTAAAAATAAAGCAGACCAAAAGAAGTAGTGAACTTGCATCTTTCACTCCTCATCTACATTTGGTTTGGTTTATAGATTGACTTCCAGGAGAATTTATGAAAAGCTATTTTTTTTCTGTTGATCAATTTGTATTTCAAAGGGAAGTGCATAGGTTACTTTTCAGTTTGAGAAACTAATGCAAGTTTTGCTTGAAGTTGCCAGCAGATAACCCATAAAGAAGTTAGACATACACCTGTAATCAATCTATCTCAAAACACAAATACAAAGGTCATTCACAAAGTCATGCATATTTTTGAAATTGCTTTGTTTATGAGTTTAATAATATTTGTCTTGAAACAGTTTTGAAAACTTCATTTCAAAAATCCAACTCTTAAATGGGAATACACAGAATTTTGTCAAACCTACTATTAACTAAGAGAAAGAGTTATCCGACACAGCTGAGACTCAAAATCCCTGCAGAATCTCAAAGGATTATGAAGGTTTTCAGGAAAAGTCCTCAGCAAAGGTTCCTTTTTATTTCACACTGAGATTTTTAAGATCATTTGAATGCTTATAAAGTTGATAGCAGTATTTTATTACAGATTCCTCAAAGCTGAATCCATAGCTGTAGTGATACTGGGACTTTAATCAAGCTTAATTTTACATGCTTCAACTTTTTTCTCTTTTTTCCCCTTCAAACTATCCTGTGTGCTGAAACTTCTTCACCTGCTGTCATTACAAAGATGAAGATTGTTTTCAAAGAATACAGCTCCCTCTTGCCACATCAGAATAACTGAAGTGGGAAAAATCCTTCCATTTGGGTAATAATTTTCCCCTCTATTCACCAATAACTCAAAATAGACTGAAAGGAAACCTTCCAAGCTTTGCGTGCAAGTATGCTGTGAATCAGATCCTTCACTGCAACTTTTAGGAAAAGAAAGCTTGATTTTCACATCTACATTCCATGTTCTTCTAACATTAGCTGGATCTGGGTAAACCTATATTTTCAAGGCTTTCTTCCACAAAACTGAATCCTTAGGAAAAACAAGTCCAATTCATGGACCTAATGGCAAGGGAGTCTTCCTCTAAAGAGCTCCAGCAAAGGATTTTGCTAAACTGATCTGCAGCGTGCAGACACAGTCTCACACCCAGTAACATCTGGCTGTCTTCTGAGTTTTTAACAGACATGAGTCACAACTTGATTACACTGTTACACTTCCAGCCTTGCTTAAAAAACACCAAACCCAACGAAATACTACTTTAGCTATACTGGTAAACTTTAAGGCCTAGTCTGCACAATTTACTGCAGTACACTTCACATATGTTTCAGCATCTGTAAGAAGTTTGCAGCTCCCTTGCTAGGAATGTCATGATGTGTCATTTTAATGGAAAGGTTGCATTTAAAAAAAAACACCGGCAAGGTTAAAAGATGTCCTAATTAAAGACTATTTTATAAATCTGTGTTTCTTGAAAATTCATTACAATCTTAGATGTTTAACAAACGTGCATCTAGCCTTTAATATCCCCCAAAGAAAAGGAACTTCCCCAGATCTCTAAGTTTAGTTTTTCCTGCAGCAATTTCCAGTATTCTCAAGTTGGCATGCTATTAATTACCTAGTTATGTATTTAGGATCTTTCCAATATTCAGTTCTGCATTACTACAATGTGTTTAAATAGCAAATTAGAAAAGCTAGTAGATTGCTGCATGGAACAACTTAGAATATGATTTAAACAGCAAATCAATACAAACTTTTCTTACCCATTTGTTTCACCTGTGTACAAATGACATTCCTCTGTTCTCCTTCACTAGCCTAATAAACGGAGAGTAGTACATGCACACACAACATGGCACCAGACAGTTGAAATGTGGTGTCAAAACAGAAGAAAGGGTCATTCCAGTTCCTTTTGGTGATGTCCCTTATCAACCAATGTGGACATTTCTGGAGAAATTACTTGATTTCCTATCCTAAATTATGATAAAAAATTCCAAATGTCTTCAGTATGGTAAGCAGCACTCACAGTGATACTTCAACCAGGACAGCTTCTTTAAGCACAGTCAAATGACATTTTAGTACAGACAAACCCAAGATAGCGTATCTTAGAAAAATAAAGGTTTCCTCCAAGCTGGGACTCAATATTAGCAGAAAACACATCATTCTGCTCAGTGATCCCATACACTCTTGAAGAACGAGCCAGAGTCTAGCTACGAGTAGATGAGGATAATCCAGTCCTTAGATAATCAGATGCTTGATCAATTCTGTCAGAAAACTTAAACAGCGCCATGGATAAGGTGCAAAACTCAGTGCCCAATTTCATCTACTTCAGCTACTTGGTGGTTGAATCCTTGGACGAAATATCAAAATCTGGTATTACAAAGGCAACTTTTCTACAGGAACAGGCAGGTTTTTCAAAGAGACAGCAATCCAATCAAAATGCATCAGTACAGTGAAATTAACACTGAACTCTCATCTTTGTGTGGAACAATTGACAGCAGCTGCAATTTTCAAGAGCCTTAATCCAAGATCAAGGCCTAGGTATGCTCCTCAAGGGACTCCAGAAGTAGGACAGGTAAGTTAATTTTCAGTCTGGTTCAAGCCTGGTGACCAAATCCTCAGCTGGAGTAAATGAACACTTTTCCACTGTCTGCCACCTTATACCAGCTGTATCTGTCTTTTGATCACTGTACTCTGCAAGTGCCATATTTTACCATTACATCCCTGCCCACAGAGAGGCCGGTAACAATAACTTATTTTACTCAAGTTACAGCTTGAGTGTCAGATGTTAGTAAGTTCAGCTTGTAGTGGATTCAAAGTAGTGAACTGTAGATTAGAAAAAGCTTTTTCTTATTTTAACAATCTAGAAAGCCATCCTCAGCTACACCCTGGTCTTGCTAAAAGAGTAAGAAGAAACAAATGGGTTCATATGCCTTTCAAGAGGAACCCATTCACTCTTTGAAAGCGCTGTTTTCATTTAGTTCAAAGAATCAAATGTCTGGAAAGAAGTTAATAGCTTTAGAAGTATAAAGGGCACAAAGATGCATCATCATAGATTATCAGCAGTTTTGAAACATTACTTCATGCTTTAAACACATCATCATGTGTGCATTCTGAGACGAGCATCTCTGCCAACTGTAGTTCACAAGAACAGTTTGTTGCAGTATTTCCCCTGGGTTATTTTTTATCTTATGTGTCCATCTGGTGAGTACAGTCCAGTTAAAAGAAAAGAAGTTAAAATAATTTGGAAGATACTTATCCACATTACAGTAAATTTTTACTGTGCTCTACAGCATTTAAAAAATTAGGAAGTGTTAACATATTAACGCTTTCCAAGCAATGTGCTTTGATTTGTTCTTTTTCTTACATGAAGTAAGAAACACTATATTCTTATATTCTTCCTTTACTGATGTTTTACTGGGTCTTTGATCAAGATTGATGGAATCCATTGAAATATGCTGAATAATTCTAACTTCTGAAATAGGAATCTGCAAATCCTTAATCACAGCTTTGGTTTTCTGTGAGCCTGACAGTTTACTTTAGCAGGGCCTGACCTCTAAGCAGAGCACCTTCATGGAGTCAAAGTAATGACATTAACGTGCCAAGCAGGAGTTACTGTTGATCATCACCCAACCAGGACATAAATGTGTGTTCAAGAAAATGCTGTCAGATACATAGCACAAATAAATAGAAAGGATTGATATTTTTATTAACCTTTTCCTGTTAGGCTAATTTGAGATTTACCCAGTAAAAGGTTTTCAAATGCTAATATGATATTGCAGATGACATATTGCCATTTAATACCCTGAATCATTTGCAGCAATATCTTCCTTTCTATAGTAATCTCATTTTGAATTTTATATTTTCCTTTCTTAATACTAGAAGGATAGCACACTGATATCTCTGCCCCTAAAACACAGGTACTGTCTACAGACACACTTTACTTACAAATGAAGGCAAATACATTTGGCTGTATAGTTATACACCATGAAGCTATAAAACTTCATTCTTTGCAAACACATTGCTTCTCTGTTAATGCTATGACCATCTAAAAATTGGAAACCATTGCTTGTGTTTTTAGTCCAGTAACTTTTTAAAACTAAATTACAAATATCAGTTATATTCCTGAGATCATAAGCTTTTGCTCAAACTACAATAAAAGTCAAATCCCATAAACATTAAGAACAAACATTTTGAACAATGTCATGGATATTAAGCTGCTCTGCCAGATTTCTAGCAATATCAGAACATCGTATTTTGCCTTTTTTACAGTGGCTAATGCTGCAGTTAACTTTTTCAAGTTGACCAAGTGAGTAAGAAAAGAGCTCTCGTGTTCAGTGATTCCCTTACGTAAAAAGCTATTATCATCTATATGATTATGCTAATTTTTTCTTGTGTATCAAGAGTGAACACTTGCATCTGTATTCTGCCCTGTGTCCTATTTTTTATCTAATATTTTTACCTTCTTTAGTCTTTGCCTGTGACCAGTATTTTCTTCACATTCAGAAGGAAAACTGGCTAATCTGTATAATGCATGCCATTCCATATCCTCAAAAAGATGACGCAGAACAAACCATACTGTGGCTGAGTATAGACTTATGGCAATCAATCACTAAATTATTAACACAATTCTTAAAACTTCATGCATATTAGCACATGGTTAATTAGAGCTGTTTGACAGCCTCTTCTTCAGAGCTGCCTCTACAGCTTCACAGTATGTCAACCCTCATACTGGATAGCGAAACATACTATGGAATTTACTTCAGAGCAAAAAGTTAAAATCAGATTTTGGAACACTGAAGCTAATGTTATTACAATGAAAAATGTAATGGCTGTTCTACCATATGCTTAATTGGCCCCCCTGTGAAAAAGCAGACCCCCAGGAAGGAGCTGAAAGCTCCTACTTGGGTTCAGATCTTGCTGAAAGAGTAAAAGAAAGAAACGGGTAATCAGTCATAATCTCTCTTCACAGCAACAACCCTGATAAACATTTTTGTGAACAATTTTTTCTGTTGTTGTGGATACTAAGAGTTTACATATGCTAAAAGGAAGTAAGAAAGTTCAAGAGAAACAAGATCTGTTGAAGATTATCAGCTAAAAAGAAGCTATTCTTGCCTTCAGTCTTTAAGTCCCTGAATATCTGACGGCAAGGAGAACTCTTGGAGGAAAGTAAGACAAACTTACCATATCTCTGTATTTCTCATTGGGCATTAGCATTTGATACTATCGGAAAGAGGACTTGTTGTCTGATCCAGTATAACTGTTAACTTCCTGGGATGTGTTACAGATGAAAGGTGTCCAGAACAACAACATCACTACCACCACCACCAAAAATGCTGCTGCTGCTTCCTGTTTCTATCAATTCCTCATTGCCTGCATTGCGAAAACACACAGAACCATGGGCCAAAATCCCACTGCACTTGGTGTTACACCAATGCAAAAGAGAATTAATATTTAGTACCTCTGATAATTTCTGATAAAGAATACCCATATTCCTGCAATACTGGCCCACTTTTGAGTGGCAGGACTACAGATCTCTCTACAGAATTTCACTATGTTCTCTTAAACTGTTCTTGCTATTTCTGTATTTCATGTCAGTTCTGACAGAATGGTCCTTTCTTGCATAGATGCTCTTCACAGAATAGGTTAATTGTTTTCGACAGAGATAATTAAAAATCCAACAACCCTCAAAGCTGTTCTAGCGCAGAAGCTCTCTGATTTGGAGTTGGTGTTTTGTGGCAGCTTTAACACAGTCTTATTGCTATGTTACTCTCCAGTGTCTGTACTCTTAACTCCAGAGAAGACTTATATGACATTCCTTCATGCTAAAGCATATTGCAAACATGCCTTCTATTTCATTCAGTTTGATCTAACCCAGCTGCCCCGAGTAAGAACTAATATTGATATTGCCTGATACCACATGACTGTTAAATTTTAATCACTAGGTTCTTAGACTGATTAAGCAATTAAATTGCTTAACTGAAAACTACAGGGCAGTTGATTTATATAAGGATACTAAGAAATTCTGTTTGAAGTTTAAGAACAATTCCTTACCAAAGGTTGCAAACACATGAAAGCTCTAATTGCAAAAGTATATTTCAGTGTTAGTCATTCTAATATTGTTGGCCTTCTGATTGGTAATAGCTGCTATTTACAACAGGAGCTACTCCTGGCTTCCCTTTTCTAAAAACCAGTACTAAAACAGGCACTCTGTTCTGCTAACACAAATTACAGTTCAAGTGAAAACTGGCTGGCGGCCAGTCACCAGTGGTGTCCCTCAGGGGTCTGTGCTGGGACCAGCTCTATTCAATATTTTCATTGATGACATGGATGAGGGGACTGAATCTTTCATTAGTAAATTTGCAGACGACACTAAGCTGGGAGCGTGTGTTGATCACTTGGAAGACAGGATGGCTCTGCAGAGAGACCTGGAATGGTTGGATCGATGGGCAGAGTCTCACAAAATGAAGTTTAATGGGTCCAAGTGTCGGGTCCTGCACTTTGGCCACAATAACCCCCTGCAATGCTATAGACTGGGGACGGTGTGGCTGGACAGTGCCCAGGAGGAAAGGGACCTGGGAGTTCTAGTCAGCAGCCGGCTGAACATGAGCCAGCAGTGTGCCCAGGTGGCCAAGAGGGCCAATGGCATCCTGGCCTGTATCAGGAATGGTGTGGCCAGCAGGAGCAGGGAGGTCATTCTTCCCCTGTACTCAGCACTGGTGAGGCCACACCTTGAGTATTGTGTCCAGTTCTGGGCCCCTCAGTTTAGGAAGGATGTTGAGATGCTTGAACATGTCCAGAGGAGAGCAACAAAGCTGGTGAAGGGCTTGGAAAACAAGCCATATGAAGAACGTCTGAGGGAGCTGGAGTTGTTTAGCCTGAAGAAAAGGAGACTCAGAGGTGACCTTATCACTCTCTATAACTTCCTGAAGGGTAGTTGTAGACAGCTGGGAGTTGGTCTCTTTCTCCAGGCAGCAACTGACAGAACGAGAGGACACAGTCTTAAGCTGCGTCAGGGGAAATATAGGTTGGATATTAGGAAGAAGTTTTTCACTGAAAGAGTGATTAAATACTGGAATAGTCTGCCCGGGGAGGTGGTGGAGTCACCATCCCTGGATGTGTTTAAAAAGAGACTGGATGTGGCACTTGATACCATGATCTAGTTGAGGTGTTAGGGCTGGGTTGGACTCAATGATCTTGAAGGTCTCTTCCAACCTCCAAGTTCTGTGATTCTTCATGCACTGGAAATGTCACTCATCATTAAACTTGGAGAAGAATTATTGTGTCTGCTTCTTTAGCTATAAAAACTTCCTTAAAATGTCTAATTTTTCCTTCTTTCAATTTGAATCAAAGTATTTGCTGTAACAAGATCAAAGATAGAGAAAAGTGGAGCTTTTAATGCCCAGTCATACAGGTCTAAAAGGAGTTATTGTTGCAGACACACATTGTTACTGGGGTCTGAGGAACACTGAAATGAGCAGGGCTACCTGTGAGGTGAGAAACTGCTCAAACAAACAAGGGAAGAGTTCACTCTACATTTTGATCATTTTACCATTTTTTACTCTAGGTGAGAAGATTCCTCTATCTAGAGTTGATATGAAGTACAACACACACAGAAGAATGTCAGAACTTTCCCAAAACTCCCATTAAAAAACCCCCAAACCACCATGAAAATAAGCTTGTGTTGATCTGCACAAGTGGTGCTAGGAAGTTTTCTCCTATGATGCTGGGGTTTTCTCACCAAACAGAAGTTAAATGAACACATTACTTTGGCTTGAAGAAATCAAGCATATACCCACATTTCTTAACACTGGTAACATTCGCTACTACATATTCTCTCTCTGTTGCTTTGGCATCTCACAGGGTGAAGGAGCAGTAAAAAGACAGGTAAGCTAATCACTGACACACAGCACTGTGCTGACTGGTGAGTGTTCAGGTCAGAATTTTAAAAGATTATTGGTGAGCTCTGCCAGGAGGGAAGAGGGGTAGAAAAAACAAAACTAAGCAAGGAGAGTATCTGTGGGATTTCATAAAATATTAAGTACTTGCTCTCAGAAAATGAATGTTTTAAGGTTTTCAGCTTCAATTGTGTGCCTCATAATTCATAACATACCTCCCCCCCCCCCTTTATTTATAATAGCTAAGATAATTTATCTTTTTATACTATCACTCTGTATTGTTTCAAGTCCAGAGGTTTGGTTCAGCACTAGCTACTTCAAGTGATTCTTTATAGCCTATGTGGTTTATAGACTAGAGCAGGATCTTTCAGCATAGTGTTTGTTATATTAATAAACATTTTTATTTGTTTACACATACAGTAATACTGTATCTACCACACACTAAAAAAAATGCATAATTTATTTGCATTTTCCCATCTGATTTTCTGAAAAGGCTCATAAAATTTTAATGAAAGTAGTTAAAGCAACAGACTATGTATTAAAATTATATACAAAAAATGACCTTAAAAGAGTACTATTAAAATTGCAAAGTAAAGTGCTTAGGCTTGAAAAATGCTGTAGCAGAGGTGTCCAATTTCTCTCTCTCTCTCTATGTGCACATTCAAATAGACTTTCATTTTATGTCCCAAATATATCATGACAATTTTATTTACAAAACTCCAGTTTCTCTCTTTCAGGAAAGGTCTAGTATTTTCTTCTACATGTAATGCAATTCCCCTCCCCCTTCTGTACTAAGCACAGACTTTGATATCTGACATCAGCAGTAAACAGCCTTCATGCCTCTTTCTCAAAGCCTTAGTAGCAAGGGTTTTTCAATAAACACTAATGATGTCATTTTAAGACAAACATGCACAACCTGTGTCTCAGCGACAAGGAACTGAAACAGGAAGATGAAGATTCAGGTTCCCAGCCTTGAAACTTATATTCTTCTAATTAACAGAGGTTTTATATAAATTTTTCTACATGTGGGCTGTTGGTGGGGGTTCTTCGGTTGCCACTTTTTTTCGGTTGTTTTGTTTTTGTGGGGTTTTGCTGTTTGGCTGGTTTTGTTTGTACTTTAAAAAAGCAGGTTTCTTTACTGCACAGCTGGTTACCACCTTTTTCTTCCCCACTGTCCTAGATGAACACAAGCTGGTCTCTCCCTCTCTCTCAGTTGTGACAATCTGTGACAATCTTTCCCACATTGCATCCTCTCACCTACTGATATGCTCAATCTCCCTTTTCCCCCCATTGCCAGCACCCTTTTCTAGCTCCTCTCCTAGTAGCTTCCTATCTTTCCAGCCTCTAACTATACATTCTTACCTTTTCCTTTCCTAAACAAAAACAAGTATCAGAGTTATTTCAGGAGACAGTAAAAGAACAATCTCTGTTAAAAAAAAAAAAAAAAAAAAAGGCAGCAAATACAACCCACACTTCAATTGACACTTGAATGGAAAGTTTTACTTTAAACGGCTGCAGTTTCATAGAATCTGTAATGTGGTGTGTCATGCCTGACACTTAACAGGTGATAACATAGTGACTACTGCACACTACACCCATACTCTGCACACAAAAAGAGAACAGGAAAACCTGCTGAGTAAAGGACAGCAAAGGGGTTTTTTTCTGAGACTTAATGAATTATCCATATTTCCTACAGAATGGCAGAAAAAGTATGACTGTAAGAAATCGTTTTCTCCTCTATGTTTTTTCCTTAATGTGTTTGCTCTTTTAGTCTAAACTCAGACTGAGAATTATTCTTTGCAGCTATTTTGTGATGGACATTTCAGTCATAAGCAGTGAGTTATTCCATGCAACTGCTGACAAAATTTAGTCCTTCATGTAATGCTCATTTTTTTGGTACCTTTAAAATTAAACTACTGAGCTATTTTTTAAAAAGGAATTAAACTCCAGAAGCTTCAATCGAACAATTTTGTCATTTTGCTTTCAGAATTAGGCATGTGAGAAGATTATAAAGCAATAAAAAAGAGGCATCTGATTAACTACACTATATTGAATTTCTCTTTTATAACATCTCTGTTTGTCAACAGCAGCATTACAACTGGCAACCAAAAATACCACTCCTTTTTTGAACACAGGAATTTATGCCAGCTGCAGATAGCAACAAAAATTGTAATTACATGAAAGACCCAAACAAATCAATGCCAGATCCTCTGGTCTGGTCCTCCTGCATAGAAACACTTGGAAAATGCCATAGCAAGGTAACAGAGGTTTTTATTTTCAATCTTTGTAAGTGCAATCGCCCTTCAGTAACAGAAGCAAACTTCCAGTGCTGAGTTCTAATTCTGTTCTGTCCATCCCTCTGTTTGCCAGGTCCTGACCTCAGCCCTGGAAGGGCCACAATCCCCATTTTAAGCTGCCAGCGCAGCACAGTCAGGGTCTTGCTGCTATTATGGGTCTAAGGAAATCATCATTTTGAAATTTGGCAAACTGTAGAACTAGAGTATGACTCTCTCCATGGAATTCTCTGCTTTGCCCTGAGCCCACTGGTCACACTGGATGAATGGTCACTTCCTATCCCCTTCAGTCTGTGAACTGAGCAACTCTAGAACAGAAGCTCTAGTGAAAAATGCTCTGCAGCAACAGTCTCTGGGACTTGATTATGCCCTGGTCCTTGAGAATCTGCAGATGACCTTGCAGGTCACAGATGTGCTCTCCTCACAGACAGACATTCAGTCCACAAAAGTTCTCTTTTATGTAAGAGAACCAACTTGAAGACAGGGAATGGATTAAGGAAAGAATTTTCACAACCAAAGGTGAATAATCAAAAAGGGCAGGAATCAGATATACATCAGCCTCAGTACAGATGTCACACTGCTTGGGGGAGGGAAGTGTGGAGGGAAGGAACTGGCATTTTAATTTCTTTTAAAAACCCCAAGCAAACAGAAATAAGTTTGATCTTATGTTGACAGAGATCTTCTATAGAATTAAGGTAGCAACCATTATGCTTATTACCTGTAGGCCAAACCAGAACTATCAGAAACTACATCACCCCATGCAAGACTAAATAAAAGCAAATGAAAAATTTCATCTGTTAAGACATCCGGCAGAAAAATGGGTAAACGCAAGAGGAGTTAGGTTTTGAAAGGGAAGCACGGTGCCATTGCCCGAGGTAAAGAGAAAGTACCTGCTGATAGTCAATGGTATCTCAAGGAAGTGCCTTCTACACTTCTATAAAATGCTTTCCATTTGGGTTGTCACTGCTATGAACAGAAAAACTCTCATGCTCTGCTCTTAGGCTTAGTAAGACACTTAATTAGGGATGATATTCTGGGTACTTTTGGAGTGCTCTGTAGGTAAGTGCTAAGTAGCACTACTGTATTGAAAGACCCACTAAAAATAATGTTTTTTATGAGATATACAAATAGCAATGTAATTCTTTTCTTCAGAGTTAATTTCTGATCCATACTGCACTGCACAGCTTTTATTATACAAAAATGTGTATTAATAAATAGCACCAGCAACCCATTTTATATAATAAAGGATTATTTCAAATGTTATAGGAGGCAAACATTGAACAAGATACTACTCCAGAAGGGAGCTGGACTAGAAATATCAATTACCTTCAAAATCCTTTCTATCGACATTTCAACACGATGGGATTTCAAAATAAAAAATGAAGCTGAAGAATCATTCAAGGTCGAGAATTAGAAATGCTTCTCTATCTATACTCAAGCCTCAGAAGATAATGCAACTGGCAAACAGACAATACAACAAAATTTTAAAAAAACGTAAACAAAACCAAAATCCCAAACAAACCCAAACCAGTTAAATCTTCTGTAGGACTATGTAATTTTTAACTTTCAGTCAACTAATTTAAAAAAAAGAAAAGTGTACCCTTCCTCTCTTCAGCTAGGAGCTCATTTAGTTCAGTGCTCGTCTTTCTACGTCTCATACTTCATGCTCCAAAATGTAAGTCAGAGGGCCAGATGTATTATCTGGGAAGTTTTCCAAATTCATTAACTCCTTGGCACCAGTGACTTCAGGATACCCACTGCCAGCACTGAATATTATGCCCAGCGAAAAAACAGTTCCTGGAGGGAAAGTATTAATAAAATAAGGCATTCAGCAGTGGCTGCTGGTCTCTTCGGTCGCAACAAGCGAATCACAGTAGCTGCCAACACTGATCACAGCCAGCTTTCAGCATCTAATACTCTGAAAGTCTTTCCTGAATATCTGCAGATCATTCACCACAAATCTTGAAAAAAGCACAGGTATTGCTCGAAGGAACATGAAACCAATAGTCAGAAAAGAGACTGACAGGAAGGCTGTGACTCCAGTTCTAACTGCAGAGGGTGGCAAGTGTTATGCAGGGGTGTTAGAATCACATCATCACTTTCTCCTCAATTACAGAAGACGCAGACTGTGGGAATTGGTTTTGCTTTCTGAAATGGATGCAGTCTGGCTGTCAACAGCTAAAGGACTGATGACTGAAGAGCCTTACAGAGCCCTAAAAAGGCAGGAGACGCAATGGATTCACTTGTTGTTCTCAGCTTTCTTCTTAGGGCCAAGGAAAGAGTTCCATGATGGAAACCAGCTTACTATCAGTCATGCAGGCACTTTCATGAGCCATCTGTTCAGGCACCATCACCAGAGAAGCTCTCTACTTTAAAGATCACATATAGCAAGAGGCCCCTAGGATTTTAAACATTATACTTGCTTTGCTGGCTGCTGTGCCTTTGAATCTTCACAGTTTTAATGAAATGCACTGATTTATTTACATTCTTCAAATTTCAAATATACTGTTGTTTAACCTTTGCTTAGGCCTAATGCCAGTTTTCTTGGGTTTTTGCCATCTCTAGTCACTTAAAATTTAGTAACAATTCTTTCTGCATGTGATATTCCAGGATCCCGATATACCAAGATGTCAGGTCCAAATGACCACTTCTGCAGAACTGCAGTATCTATCACCCTGTGTGAAATTCTGCACTAACACAGTTGCACTGCTTTTTCTTTCAGAGATAGCTTTATTTCTGCACTCCTCCTCTAGACACATCCACCATATTTACAACCTCTCCTACGCTTGTATGAGTCAGAGACAACCTGGAACACAAGGCAGCAGGCAGCTCCAACTCATAGCAGAAACTTTCAGCAAAGACAAGAAACGTGGCAGGCTCAGCACAGACAGTCACAGTGGAAAGTGTTGCCAGGTCTGAGGAGGAGAATGCATGCCCCAAATAGCCCACAGCTGGTAACTCCTGCCAGCACCACACTGTTTCCTAGAGAGGGAATTTCAGTGCACAACAGATAGAGCTCTGCAGGCACATCATTCCTCCAGCCCACTGCAGGCAGGCACACAATGCATTTACCACAGACACATGACCACTTACTTCAAATACTGGCAGGCCTCAGGTTGAGGGGATACATTCATCACAACTATTAAAAGTCTACTTTTATTTCATCTTATACCACTTAAACATTCTGGGGATATTAATGCTCTCTCAACCTGCTTCACTGAATTCGGCACAGAGCAATATTCAGCCATACTGACCTAGGGTAGAAGTGGCAACTATGGAATTATGGAATGTGAGCAGCAAAATCCACCTCCAAGCCTCAGTTAATATAACAATATGCCCAGAATCACTTCAGGAAATGAAAGAGGAAAGAGCATAAAAAAACAAAAAAGAAAAAAAAAAGAAAAAAAAAGAAAAAAAAAAGGAGAANNNNAAAAAAAGAAAAAAAAAAAAAAAAAAAAAAAAAAAAAAAAAAAAAAAAAAAAAAAAAAAAAAAAGAGAGAAAAAAGTAGAATTACTATTAATACATGGCTAGAAAAATACCTGTGTGTCTGATTTTTTTTCCTTATCACTTTTTCCACTTCTGTATCATAATGGAGCTGTAACATCGGGGAACTGCTGAGCTTGAAATTTCCCAAGTCACAGTAAACAAAGTTCTTGTCCTTTTCTTTGCTCCTAGAGCAAAGAATAATTCCCAAGGAAAAAAGGCTGTTGGTTTGCAATCCCTGGATGGCAACAATTCATACAGAGTAATACATAATTCCCATATTACTGAGATGTGATCGAAAAGAAGCAAATCTTTCACCACTGTTGTTTATTTTAGAAGACTGTAGTTTGGATATCTGCCAGATCAGGCCTTCTCCTCTGGGAAAAGGCTGTACTTTGTGTTATGCACTTGAAGTTTACTCAATTAAAAATAAGGCATCCCTTACACAGAATCCCTCTTTGTCATCTTGCTCTAATAAACTCATGTCACAGCTTTAGCAGGCAGCTCCCCAGCTATGCATTCAGAAGAGTACTCTCTAAAGTTCCTACCTGCAGGAACTTTTAAGTTTTACTTCATGCTTGTCAAATGGAAATATCTTACTCTGGTCCTCTTTCAGGGCACAAGCTTCCTTCACAGAGAAGTCCAAGTTGTTAAAGACTTTCTTGGTAGATGTACATGCACTTTGCTCTTGAAGTGAGAACATGAAAAGGGCTTTGCTGTTGAAGCCAGGGTTGGTTTACTACCCTTCCATAGTCCAGAAAAATATCATTTTCTGGGTGAGACAGAGTGAAATAAATGCTTCTGCTTAAACTTAGGCTTTTACAGGGTCATTTGTTCTCTGGTTCAGCAGCCTTCTGTGATCAGCTGGACTGAAAGAAACCCTGCCTAGGGTAGGAAAGCTAGTCCCTGTGGTTCTTAAGGAAAACTTCTTTCTGTCTGAGCTGCCTGTTCACTCCATCTGGCCCTTACGAAAGCTTGTCCCGTTTGTCAGACACAGCTGCTTTCAAGGACTGCTCAATCTTCTCTCACTCCTCGGGACAGGACCAGACCCAGAGCACAGCAGCCCAAACAAAACTAAGAGACAATCATAGTAGGTTAGGAGCAAGTACCATCACACAGTCAAAAATACACAATACCAACTTTCACTGGCCATTAAGCTAGCGAAAACTCTCAGAAACTCACTTTCAGTTTAGTCCTCTGGACAATAAAAGAGACTCAAACTTGCTCCCCCACTTCCTTTCTTTCAGCACAAAGACATCTCTGAAGATCCACAAATCTTCTTTCATCCACACTTTCTCCCTTAGATGTGTCTGCCTACTCCCTCCACCCCAGTCAACTTCTTCAGCTTAGGCTGATCCCAGATCAAAAAATGTCAGTTACAAAACCATTCTTCTCTTCTCCTGAACTTCTTTTTTTCTTGCTCCCTTGACTAAACCAGAATACCACTCTTTTTTGTAGAATTATTTTTCTGCTAGGTTAGCTTTCCACAACAGCTCATCATGGAATTATAGGAATAATAATGCTGGCATAGAGAAAAGGGGGACAGAAACATGTGGCTCAGCCTTCATGAATACAAGATTACCATGGGATAACAGGAAAAAATTCAGTCAATATGCTATTTTATAAAAAGTCAATTACAGACCCTTGAATCTGCATCTGCACTGCTGTTGGTCTAAATTCACTTTTGCTCTAGATCCTAAATCCCACACAAGAACATGGAGGGAAACAGGTTTCTCCTGCAAGCTCGTTATTGTTCTTAGCAGATCAGATCTATTCACTTTAACAACTGTAATTCAAAGAAAGATCAACGGGCACTGCTCTGTCGTATCTTAATACAAAGCACACTAAGAGTCACAGAACACAAAGCATTCATAAAATCAAAGTGAATAAGTGATTTTAGAAAAGATTCTTATATTCTAAGGATGAGACAGTAGGGATGCTCTTGTTCAGTTTGCAGAGGTTTACTGCCACTTTTTATTTCCTGGTCCTGCTACTGAGAAAGTGATTTTATTCATGACAAGTAAAACAGTGTAAAAAAAAAAAATCAATGCAAGTTTAGCATTCAAATTTAATAAAGATGGTGATTTAGTAGACAGCTGCCTCACAGTTCTCATATCCATCCACTTGCTGAGCTTCCCTTCTACTGGCATGCAAGCTTGTCTCTCAAATGGGTGCTTCAAGGAGATAATCTCAGCACTCTTCATTTTTGTCTTTCTTGATTTAATTTTTGGTTGGTTTAGCTCTCTTAACCATCTCACCAGCTAAGCTGTGGGACTGGAATAAAGAAGTAATGGAAACCAGGAAGCTGCAGATAGGAGGCATGATGCCCAAGACTGCTTTATTCAGCAGCAGCAAGCTTTTAGATCAACATCATAGCATCAAACATCACCCTCAAGTGAGGGATTTTTATCTACAGATGACTTTCTCAGGACCTAACAAAAAAGGGGTCACAACAAATCATCATCACACAGCTAATGAAGTCTTAAAAAAAAAAAACAACAAAAAAACAGAAAAAGGAAAAAAAGCTGTCAAAGGAATAGTTACAGCTGGTGAGTTACTGGGAGTATAAAATGATTCTTCTCCAGAGTAAAAATGAGTGCTTGTTTTCTTCCACAGAGGAGAATCATCTAAGTACATTATCTGAGAGCTGTTTATCAGCTACATAGACCTGGCAGGCATGGTGGACTGTAAAGACCCCCAGCCTGACATTCAGAAGAGATTTTGACTTACATACTGCTTTTCACTAGAATTCAACAATATGTTAAGTTCTGTGAATTTAGAATAATGGTTTGAATCACAGAACTGTAAGTGTCCAGCCTTCCTTTTCCTGAGTCAGTGACAAAGCAAACTTCTCATGCACAAATATTTACAATTTTTGTGCAACTAGCAATGTTAATCAAGCCTTCCCATTCCCTCCCAGCTCTAACCAATGAAGATAGTTACAAGATAGTTACAACAACATATAACATATTATGTAACACAATTATACATGTTAAAAAATTCAATTTTAAAAGGGTAGCAAAGACATATGTGCATCAAGTATTTAGTAAGTTAATGTATCCTCCTAGGTTCACTAGACAAGTTGTGTTTGAAGAAAAGAAAAAAATCACAGCAGCCAGGGATTCAACAAAAGCAGAGCCTTTTAATTTTTGGACTAGAAATTGTTTTAAACTCCAACAAAATAATAGATTCAACATAACATCCTTGACTTTATACTTTACCAGACATAAATAAAGGAGAAACCATTCACTCCACAAGTGTGAAAAAAAGGAACCTCATTTTTTGTTTCTCAGCTGCATGATCTGATACATATTCTCAGATGAGAATCTATTTGGAACTGTAAGTTCAAAGCAACACTTTGAATCATAATCAAAGTTGATGATGATGATAATGTTGATAATAACAGGAACAACAACACTACCACAAGAATATAATCATTCAGGGAGAGATGCCCAAGTGAATGTAACAGGGAAAGAGTGAAAAAACTTGCAAAAATATTCCCCACAATAAGACATCAAACATAACCCACAGCTTAACGATTCAAAGCTTACAGGGGCATGAGTTGCGGGTAACAGAGTGAACTGAAGCACTGCAGAAAGATACTTGTGTTTGTTTTTGTGCCAGTCACACTGACATGCCACCAAGCATCACATGGGCTGAATGAAGGGAAAAATCACATTGCACAGCTTCCAGTGACACCACAGTTTGCTTATATCCAGTATCCAAGCCAAGACACATAGGTCAAGCTACACTGGTATTGCTGAGGTATACTGCATACTGTGAAGTAGACAAGTCCTCTTCACACTTACAAGAATGATTGAAGCAGCCAAATATTGCAGTCTTACTCTCAAAGAGAAATAAAATGAACTAAAATCAACTTTCTTTTCTCCTCTCAGAAGTGCACAGGGAAGGGTCAGATTCCATGATATATGCTTTCAGTTAGTAGCAAGGCCCTTGTTTGGACAGGCACCTTATTGCACATGTCAGGCAGCTCAGCCATTTACGTGAGTCCTTCCTACTGTGGACCTAGCTACTATATAAATCCTTATGAACTCAGTACTAAACCCAATGCTCCCTTTGAAAAGCTGAGCTTTAATGACATCTACAGCAGCAAGAAGGCTGATTTAATAAAATTATAAATTCTGGCATAAGGAGAGGAGAACAGCACTTCCCTATCCACCTCTTCAACATAATTGTGTTACCTGCAAATCAAACCTAATACAATGGCACCAGCCTCAAACAAGGCCAGCAGCACACACTAAGCTTTCTGTAGTCTTTCCTAAATCCACTACTAACCCCCACCAGATTCCTTGATTTAAAGGAAGCCTCTTGTGCTACAAAACTATGCATAAACCACTGAATTTTCTGGTGTTCCAATAGCTCACACTTAGCTTTAAAAAAACCTCAGTAAAATGTCCTTAATGCAGAATATATCCTGGCATTAAAGAATGCAGAAATACACCAAGACCTTTAACCTAAATTATTCCAAACTATCTCCACTTTCCATCTGAATTACAGTTTAAGCACAACTCAGTCACCCACACATGAAGCAGTACAGCTGTGATGCCACTCAGGCCCCAGGATAGCCTGCCCTTGCAGGATTTAGCTGCACAGCTGCCTCTCTTTCCCAGGACACCAACCTTACCTACAGGCTGAACAGCCACATGGGAACTGCACTGGCAGCAAAATTAACAGTAAGGGGCAGAGCTTGACCAGAAGCATCCTTCCAACTATCCCAGTGGGCCTTTTCCTACTCAAGTCCTAACCTATCTCTTGCCATGTGGTTTAACCACACAGCATTAATTCAAGTTCAGCTACCCCCTGTCACTCAGCCTTGCTGGTACTAAGCCACAGCCCAGTCACCTGTTCCTCACATAGCAGCCAGCAAGAAAATAAGATCTTATTCATCTTGTCTCAAGACTGTCTTGAAACACAACCCCAACCAAAAGCACCGTCTAGTGACATTAAAACAAAAATAGGAAAGCTTTTTTGACCATTTTGCTAATTAATATGTCAGAGCTCATAAAGAAAGACTCATCAGCTTTTCTCCAGCACTGCATCATCTGAAAGAGCTGTGTCAGCAGAGACCTCAGCAGACAGTCAATACATACTAAAAAGTGTTCTAAGCAGTAAATCAGAACACAAAAAAGAATTTTAGAAAAAAAATAAAATAGCTGCAAAAAAATCAGTACTCAATTTCAGTATTTGATACAAATCAGGTTATATTTTATATGCAAGTCTTGCTCTTCTTTATAAAAGATATTCTCTTAACTTTCCTAGAACTGCTTTTATAAAAAGCTAGGAGTTTATGAAAAACTAAGCTAAAGCTGCTGATTTTTCATCTTTGTGAATTTTCAAGGATCTTCTCTGCTTTACAGCAGAAGGCACCACTTGTCTGCGTCTCATTCTCATCATGTGTATTGGCATACCATTGCTGAACATACAGGAAGGCAAGAAAGTTACAGAGCACAAATTCTTTCTTAGAGGATTCAGAGAAGTTGTCTACACACAGACACACACACACACACACTCATGCACTCTGAGAAATGCTTTTTTTTTCCAGAAAAGGACCAGGAAGCTGCATCAATACAGCACTCCAATGCTTTTGCTGACAGCATTGTGGAAAACATTTTCAACACTAGGAACACCTGTAAGCATGGCAGGGTTCTTCCATCCAGCAGGACGAAATATAGGCCAGGTATGAAAATCAGAATTCACAGGTAGATTTCTGTAAGGGTCATATATGTATCTGGAACAAAGCCCCAGCCATCTTTCCACAGAATGTGCTTACAAGCTCAGGATATGTCCAGACACACTTCTAAAAATCAAATCTACTTTTTAAGGAGGGTGGGGGGAAAGGAACTACTGCTTGTGGGTGCAATATACAGAGACAGATGGGGCTAGAGCTACAGATCCTTCTAATACCTCAGTCTTGTGGAGAATTGTGATAACGCTTTTTGAAATTAATGCACTCCTCTAACTCCTGCTGCTGCTGCTCAGTAACATGTAATATGTGATGGATAAAGTAGCTGTTTCAAAAGCTGAGACTAAATGCTTGAAGAGTCACTGCCCCAGAAGAAATAGAAAGGATATTTCCCTAGAGAGAATTACTCAGCTGTGTATTTTATAGAACAAGTCATGTTGAAGGAGAGATAGGATAATTGCATTGATTGTTAGTAGGTGATAATTAATTCTGTAGAGAAATACATTTCGTTTCGTGAAGTCTACGATAGGATGGAAACTCTTCATTTTCTAATGAGAAAATAACTGTGTTTTGCTTGCAACACGAGAAGCTGCAATGTCTCCCTTTTAACATTCTTAAGGTACCTACAGGAAGGTAGCACAATGAATGATGTTAAAACAGAAGTTCTGTGGTGGGACTGAACGCCAGACAATTGCACATATGACATATAATTCCAGAAAGCATAGAGTAAAAAGGGACCAGAGAAAAAGAACACCATGTTCTTGAACAGACTTTTAAATTATGTATTGGAAAGGAAAAATGTGGAAACCAAAATTGCAGCTTGATTTCTCTTTATGAAGTGTAAGGAAATGGAACATAGTGAGCAGGAGAAATGGTATTTGAACAGTATTTAAAGTGGATAGGACCAATAAAAATAATTTACACATCACCTGTCTCAGAAGTTTGCTAGATTCTTTTATTCTTAAAGAGAAAAAAAAGAAACAACTTGAGGAATTTTCATATCTATTCCTTGGGTGATCTATTGGCCACTGATTTTAGTTTATGAAAAGAGATCTATGAGGAATAAGTAAAGCAAACAAGTCAAAGTTCAATAAACATAGATCCGCATGTTCATATAAAATTTGTAGGTGTCTTCAAACAGAAAACATTTCAAAGTCAGTTTTCAAGAATCTGCATAAGTGTGCAAAAGAAAGATCAAATGCTACTAGAAACTGTATTATAAGGCTCAATGTACCTAAAACAATTGCCTGCCAAAAAGTTATAATATTGCCCCTCCAATATTCTTTGATAGCAGTGAATTCCACTGATCTTTGGTAAACTGCATGATGTTGCAATGTTTGTAGTAATTTTTCTGAACAGGGAAAAGCCCAAGGGCAACACCCTCATCTTCTTCAAGTTGACAAGATCATTTCTTTGAAGCTTTCACATTCCCAAAAGAGAAAGTTGAAAGAATTTTTTTTTTCCCAGGAGTGATAATATTACAAGACATATGAACTATTCCCTGATTCAGAAAGAGAATCCAAGAACTTCACAGGCTTAGGAAAGATGCCAAAAAATTTAAAAAGAATTTGTCTACTAAGTTCAGGAAAAGGTCTTCAGATAAGGAAAATCCACACCAGAGAACTAAAGAAGGACACCCAGTTGTACAGAGAAAGAATACTATAAACAATCAGGAATCTCATAGTTGACCTTCTTTTACATGAATTCAGCTTCTTAGATCTATCAATGGAGTGGGAAAGGGCAATGTACAGCGTGCTACAAAAGAGCAGTCTGAAACTTCAGAATTTTCTAACATCAGAAAACACTGCTGAATAACTCAAGTTTTTTAGGAAGTTTAAGATTTCTCATGTCAGTTTACCCACAGCTCACCACAGCTCATGAAAAATTACAATCTTATGTGACATTGCCTTGGAAGTTTTTTTAATACAACAGCTGCAAGCTGTACAGGGCCATAGCATGGTTGGCAGAACTTATTTAGTAAGCAGGTACAGTAATTGCAGCACTATGGATTAATGGTTTTTATTATTATCACCTGAAAAGTTTGAGAAAAACTAAATTATTTCTCCTGCACAAGCACAAGAAAAGGAAAAGCTGTAACATTTTTTTTCACTCTGCAAAATTTTTTAGCGTTGTCTTCAGTATTCCTGGTAATGGAAGTGTAACTCAGAGCAAGAGCAAAAAGCAAAAAAATACTTGTTTTTCTCAAATTGTGTATTGTTAAAGTCTCTACATTCCATAGCAGTGCACCTCCACTTATTTGAAAGTGCATTTTCTTCAATTTACAACACCTGTACTGAAAAATAAAGTTACAGCTCTTCCTGAGAAAGACTTGGCTACATACACTGCCTGGTTAAGAGCACCCCGTAATTCATCATTGTTCCATCTTGGAGTCAGTGCTTACGAAGTAATACCTCAACTTGCAAGTGTCTTCATCATCACAGTTTCTGGAAGTTGATTTCATTTACTGCACATAATACTTTCAAGTTGCTGACTTTTTCTCCAAAATAGGAAGACAGCTTACCTGATTTGTGTCCGGCCAACAAACCAACTTTGCTTTCATCTGCCACTGGAGAAATAAAAGAAAAGACACAAAGATCAGAAACTTATTTAAATTCACAAGCCTTTGAAACACTGTCAAATTATTTCAGACACAGCATCCTGAATCTTTAAATTATAATAATCTTTAAAAAAGCGCCTTTCTTTACCTAATCCACATGGGGTGCTTCAAAGTCCAAATATCTGAATCAAAGCCCTCTGAAACCAATAAAAGGACTACCAGCAGTCCTTGTGGGTTACAGATCAGGACCTCAGAACTTACACACTCAAAACTGAGTTGTCAGAAGAGCAATTGCACTTGTAAATAACTCATCTTGCCAGACAAATCACAGGGCATAGGAGAGTTGTAACATTTTCAGATCAAAGACCTCAATTGTAAAAAGAATCCAGATGTGGAAACCTTCCCATCTGCAAGACATCTCACTGACTCACGAGGCCTCTGCAGATAATAAGGTCTCTGAAACCCTGATCTTTTTAAAGGCTTATGCATTTTTTGTATGTTATATTTTATTTTGTCTATAAATTGTAACTTTGTAGTATTTCACAACATCTTATAAAGAAAGATGCTTGCAGTAGCAACAGTTTGTAGACAGTGGTGGAGGAGCAAATTCTGAATGTAACAGGAATTGGAAGTTCTGTGCAGTAACTTTAGTTTATCATCATATATCTTAAGAAACTAATTAAAATACTCTCCTGGAGGGCTGAGGGAAAGAACCAATTGCTATTTCTTAAAATGAATTCTATGCAAAGAAACAGTGGTAAATGTAATGTTAGGGATGATAAAACAAGAACAGGAAATGAATGTTAAGGTTGAAAGCTTATCCTTCAACTCTGTCTTCCCAAGCACTCCCTTATAACTCGCCTTAAAACATAATCTCTTTATATGATTAAAAAAATTGTCAAGTCATACCAAAAATTCCATAAATGCAAACTTAAACAAGCTCTGTATAGCAGTCACTATAGAAAGTTTACATAGAGGGTTATCTGCCATGGTATCAGAACCTGCTATTTTCTACCTAGGAGAGAGCAGTACAGTAGTTACTGACAACTACTGGGAAAATAATCACAGTAAATATTTTCTTATATTGCCTCCCCACTTCACATTTAGGGATGCCTTTACCCTCAAAAATCGACATCAAATTCAGGACTGGGATTCACAACTGGAGTCATGAATCCACAAATGACCACTGTATCTCTTCTCTACTTCTGTGATCTTATTGTCACCTGATTATCAGCTAATTGACACAGTGTAGAGCTTTTATGGGACATAGGTGCTAATAAAGGAAGACTACTTCTGTTTGCAGCATTATGTAGAGACTCTGCTAAACAAAATGGCAATGAGACTAGTCAAAATTAGAAGTGCAACCAAAACTCAAGGAAGTTCTGCACTCCTTGATCTTTCAACTTTTTTAGTCCCTGGAAATGATAACTCCTTCCTATTGAACTCCTTGCTATGCAGTCTGATCCTACAATGCAAAATGACTGGACAGGTTTACTATAAGGATAGCTCAAACTCCTTTTCCTGCTCCCTTCCCTCAAATTTCTCTCTAAGCAAAACAGCTGTGGAAAAGTTTGGTCCTAAAGGTTAGTGTTTTGACAAGTTATGATTGTGTGAAAACAAGGGACTATAATGGAAACTGACTTACAACCTTAATTACAGCAGTCACTAGTGGCAACCAGTATAATGTATGATAATTACCTAAAGCAGGTAATGCTATAGTACATAGGAATTTCAACAAAAAAGACAAAACCCAAGGTTCACAGTATTTTTTTAAAACTATGCTGATGACTTGGTTTGCCTGAAACGAAGTTTTACATTATTAAAAGGGATAAATCCATTTAACTTAATCATACTTTACACACCAGCTTCACACACAAAAATTAGATTTTAATACTGGAGGGAAAAAGGAAGAATAAAATGATTAAAAAATGAAAAATAATCTTACCAAAAGACAAGGTTAGTATTATGAGTTTAAGCACACACATGCACAAAACCTGGGAAATGCAAATATTAAAGTTCTCTATCAAAGTTTGAGCAAAATACATGTGCACCTCCACAGGGTAGTTTTCATTTCATAGGTTATTATGCTTAGGCAGGGCCTTCTAGGCTGGCCATATTTCATTAGACTGAACAGAAGTAGCCCAGAAAAGTCCATCGGAGAAGAATTCCATTCCTTCTCTTGTTTCCCCTGGAAACAAAGACAACAGGGGGAAAAAAGAAAAAAAACCTAAACCAGAAAAAGGCTAACAGAAGATAAATACTTTGTATGCCAGGGTTTGTAACTGAAATATTTGTAACTAAATATTTCATTTAGGAAGTACATGGGACATCCTGTTCCACAAAATACCATTTGAAAACACTTCTTTGCAAGTTGTTCAAAACTGATACAAATATTCAGTTATGACAAAAATAGTCTTTCTCTAGTTCCTGGCCTTTGAAAAAAGGCAAGAACTAAGAGGAAATTTCTTTCCTACGATTCTACTAGTTTTGGTCTGTCTTTGTGGAAAATCACCTGGAAGATTTTAAACAAGAAAAAATACCAACTACTTGTAAATCTCAAGTAAAAAGAATTCTAATTATTTTTATATTGCAACATCAAAAAGTAATTACTTTGCAAATAACTGAAATATTTCAGCTCAAGAAAATCACACATAGGAATGCAGAAGTAACTATTTTTATGAAGACACTAGAATTATGGTATGTTCTTGAGCTAGAATTATTAAATGCATAATATCTCAAAAAAAATGAAACCACCTAATTTGGGGACTCCAAAGAAAAAACTCAAACAAAAATCTGGGAAGGATTCATACAAGAGAATAAACAGATTCACAGACAAGAAGATACTTCTCCTCAATTTGTGCATCAAACACCTCACATTGTGAAATGTCTCTGGAACGGCAGGGATTTCTTAGTTCATGAAGTTATTAATGTTTGTCCATAGAAATCACACCAGCTCTTTTAAAGTATTATCTATTATCTAGGAACCACATTTTCACCACAGAAACCAGTTATGAATTCACTGTCAGTACTCAAAGTAATTGCTGAAATAAAAGATGAAAGAAGTTCTACAGCTACTTAATAAAAAACATGGACATTTAGGGGCCTAGAAAGACCACAGATTATGAAACATGGAGTATTACTAAACCAAACAAACCTGCACAGCTGATAGCAAACAACAGGCACTTTTTTTTTCTTTAACTATGCCAACAACCACTACAGAGGGTAAGAAACCCCATCTCTATATGCCATGAATGATCAGAGTTTTTTAGTCTTTTCTGTGGTGATACTCTGGAGTGCTCTTTTGCTTCAAGAAAATAAATAGTATTGTTTAGTAACAGTAAAAGCACCCAACAAGCCTTGGTGTCCTTCCACATAGTGTTTTGACTGTCACTTCTATATCCTACTCTTGGTAGCCAAGGTAGCCATTTCATTAGAATTGCATGACTTTCAATGGTTTAGTGCACAACAACCTTCTGTGCTCTCAAAGTTTGTGTCAAATCCAGTCCAGGCTTACACACAAGCCAACAATCTAGTTCCAAACTGTGGTTTAGAGAAGCACAAATGAATGCTGCTGCCAATTGTCATAACCAGTTTCCCTCCTTCTGCCCAGTTCCATTGCTAAACCATTGCATTATTTTTCCCCAAACCAAAGAGTTACTGCCATTCACAACATACAGAGTGCTGCTATTCAACTTAAGCAACTCTTTTGTGAAGGATCAGTTTTGCACATCAATTAAGAGCTACTAAAAAATCTTCTAAACATGTGAAAGTCACGTGTGTTTCTGCTGGACAAACTGACACGTACCTTTGAAGACCAGCTGCAATTCTGCGCTCAGAAAAGAAGCAAACAAGGATTAAAATGACACTTAATGAGGAATAATAATATAAGACACTGAAACACAAAAGAATTTCCTAGAAAACAAATTTCCTAACAAATACTTTTGTTAGTTAATAGGAAGCCAAATATAAATTTCTTATTGTACATGAATCAATTCACAAGGGGCGCATTCCTAAACTACATATATATATGATGCCTCCACACTTCTCTGAATCCATCAGTTTCTATGGTATAAACATATGATAAGAAAGCAAAGGCTCAAATGGGTCACTGTTTTTTCCTGGTGAACTCTATCCTTACTCAGCCCTTTCATCATAATGAAGACAGTGCATCATCAATTAGTTTTAGTCAGTGGTAGTGCCAAAGACATAATTCTCCTGCTGGTTTTATTTTCTGGCTGAAGCGTTTTCCCATCTAGGAGCAGCATAAATCACTTGGAGAAATGGTGTCAATTGTTGTCTCACAACCACCACTTAGAAAATGCTGCTTCCTGTTCTAGATTTGCCCTGAAGTGCTACATACAAAGACAACAGACTAAAATCTACAGTAGCAATAAAATGTGTGTATCAGGAAGGGTAAATTTGCACTGGCTTACAATATTTTCGTTCAGTAATTCCCTCTCCTCACCTTTCTTCCATATAAGGGCATTTGTTCTGGGTGACCTAGATATCCACCCACTACTCACTCTTGAAGTTTTAGGAGTCCTTAATAGATTTCTGCTCACTTTAGTGTTGAAAAGCACAGAGACTACCAAAAAACTTGCACAAGGGCCAAGGAAGAATTGTACTTATGAAGTAGGAAGTAATAACAAAGGCAAACCTTTTCGAAAATGGCATCTAACACAACATTTGGGATGCCTTGTTCAGCACACTCAAAGACAGGAATAAATCACATCCAAACCATGATTCTGAATTCTTTTTCTCTTCTGTACAAGGTTTTCTCTAATTAGATTTTTCAGAACAATTTTGTTAGAAGTGATTTAATACTTCAATTCAATTGTATTCAGAGAAGATCCCCAAGGGATACATCTTGTGTGTCAGCACATGAGAATGAAAATGCTTAAGCTTGCATTTGCTACTTCTACTACTTGTTGAAGAACCAGCAGTACAGTTGAGGCTGTTCACTGGACACATTTAGCTTTAAATGGAAGCTTTTCTCCGGGCAGAAAAAACCCATTGTTTTACAATTTCCCAGCCAGCATGATACAAATTTCTTCACTTTGTTGTAGTGCAGTAACTACTCATTCTTGAAGGTTACACTGTTAATTGAGGCCATCACGGCTTCTTTTACACTTTTGTTGTCTTTTCTAATCCTCTCTCACCTCTGTTCCAGAGAAACCATACTAGGCTAAAACTCCCCCGCTGCACATCTTCTGCATGTCATTAACACTTCTTCCAAATTCCTAGGGTTAAGCTACAAGTTCCTAATGTAATCTGTCATTCACTGATTGAAAACATTAATAGGGAATAGATTTAAGACAAAGTTTAGACAACGTATTTATACCAGCGTTCTTAAAAGTTACTTCATTATCGTCTTTATTTCCTTTCTTATATTAGCTATACATTAACTTAATTGGTATTTTCTCCCATAACACTTTACATGTCAACACTTTTTAACGTGGAACACTTTCTTTATAATCTAACTGCATTAACAGATCCACTCAAACTTAGCATTAAAAAAACATCACCTCAAGCATGTGTTACCATCTTCTCAGCTATGTCACCATCACAACGCATACAATGCTCTCAGTCTGCTCCACAACAAACTTCCTTGAGTCCTAGAGGATTTCTACAAAACCAGTTGTCCAAACAGTTGCTATGCTCTTTTGTCCACTTCTGCCTTTATGTCACAACTCACTGTCCCCTCAACTGCACTGATTTGGTATAAAACAGAGTTACAAAATTAGCCTTGTTAAAAGCCTCTTTTTTCATACAGAAAAACCCCTAATTTCAGGCTCATTTCAATTCCGTTAACAGTGTCCCTATCACTTAAGAAACAATTTTTTTTGATTCCTGACTTACAGATCTTACAAACAGAAATTTGAAAGTCATTTAAACTATGAAAATGGCATTGTGTTCATTTGTAAAAACTGATTCTGCAGAGAGCCTCAGAAAATACATATCTAATCTGACAGTACTAGAAAGCTACTCATGACATAAGTTGAAAAATGTTAAAACCTCTTTTGGCCCTTGACACCAAAGATAATCACAGCCATAAGTGATATAGGTTTCCCTTAATCCATAACATTTTTGTTTTTGAAAAGTCTTTCTCTTTCAAAGATGATTTTTAAATTACTGTTGTAAGCCAGTAACATTGAAAAGACTCTCAGAATTCTGATCCGTCTCCTCCATTTCCTCATTAATGCTCTAACAAACCTAACTAGCTCCTAAATGCAGTCCTGAAATTGGTTTCAAGTCAAAGCAAACAAATAAATGTATTCCATAAATACAACATGGTTAACAAAACAATGACTTTAAAATATCAAAATACTTTTTGTGCCACTAGTACCATAATTCTCACTAAGGACCTCCCAAATGTATTCTTTTAATTGTATCTGAATCCAAACATTGCTTGAAAGACCGATCTTCATTAGCTCAGTCTGGTCCTCATTTGCCCATGTTTTGGAATATTTATTTCAGTTTACAGAAATTACACTCAGAGTAACAACAATCTGCTTCAGAGCAAACTATGAAGCAGCTAATAGCATCCTGATTGCATTTTCCACATCCTTCTGGATATGGGACATGGGTTTCCCCTTGTTTTGAGGCATTTTAAAACTATGAACTGTAATTGAATGCATCCCTTCACTAACAAAGAAATTAGCATTTAGTTAAATACTGGCTGCTTTGCAGAATATTCCATACCTTACACCTTGCACATTTACTTGCTAATTATTCCTAAATAAGTAAGTTGCCTGATATTTTAATAAATATGCCCCAAGGTTAAGGGACTCCAAGTATGTCTAATGATGTTTCAGCAAACAATATTTCACTCACATTTCAAATCAAGTAAAGGACATACCCATTTCTTCAGGCTATAGAGCTTAATCAGTTAAAATTTATGGGGTTTTGCCTTTGATGGGGAAAAGAAGAGGGAATTAAACAGCACCTTGGGATAGTGGTCATGGGTTATTATACCAACATCCTCAAATATAAATCTACACAGTTCTTCGCCTGAATTGATACACAATAAAATTGCTATATATTCATATTATTCAATTTCATGTTGCTTCAGGTTAAAACAAGTCACACTTTCATGTGTTTGCATACTATTCCCATGGCTGTAGTTTTTACAGTACGTTTATGCACAGCCTAAATCACTCCTGTGCATAAAGATTTATGGAAAGTAAGGGTGTTGGGAGATAGATAGTAAGACACCTTCTTTCCCTTCGTTTTCATAGAGCACACTGATTTACACTTTCTAATGCAACATTAAAAAACAATTTCACATTAACATTACAAAAATTACCTTTTTAATATAGTTAAAAGAAAAACACTATTGAAAATGGATTCTGACAAAAAAATATATAGAAATTCTTCTCTAGCGAACTGTGGTAATGTAAGGGAAAATGTGTGTGTATAGAAGGTTGTTAAAAGAAAGGGTAAATATCCTTCCAATGACCTACTTAGAAGCCATTGATTTCTTAATTTTCAATCTGCTGTTAAGTTCCAAAAAAAAAAGTGTTTCACTTCAGTGTGAAGGGAAAACACAACATTTATTTCCACCATTTTTGATTTTGTTTTTCTCATTTTTAACACTATACTCTAAGCACAAGTCCAAGTCACGTGCACAAGTTGCATGCACTGCAGCTCTGGTCAGTACAAAGTCAGACTTGGTTTGGCTCTGCACAGATTCTTGAAGTCACAGTTATAAGGGGGATTTTGCTTTGCTAACACATGGATGACCATGGCTGAAGAACAAAAAAAAAAAAAAAACCAAAAAACCAAAAAAACCCCGTGCAACTGAGAGGATGTGTCAGGTGCCAGGATCAGCAGAAGAAAACAAGGGGCTGTGCTCTTTTTATCACCACCAGTTTAAAATAAAAATAGGCAAGGCAAAGAAATATCTACCATAAGACACAGGATATGAACTCTGCCAGTGATCCAGAAAGTGCTGTCATTATCTCAACATAGCAGCAGGGAAGAACATTAAGACTTATAGCTGACATAGAACTCATCTGTAGCCTATTACTCTGAATGAAGCTGTAAATTTTGAGAAGCATTTGATCTCTGTGGAAATGATGGATGCTAAAACAGGGAACCAGTCACCCTGCCCCCATACAAGGACATCTGTATAGATGAGGCAAGTTCTGTTCATATCTGCAAACCAAAAAAAATTATTATTACCACTACATGTGCTTTTTTTTTTTTTAATTTCTACAATAGCAACTCAATAACATATGCCACTGATTTTTATTTTATTTTTTAAAGTAGGTTCGAGCAAAACCTAATTCATCTGGAAAGAAACTGAGTTCTTGAAATACACCAGCTTCAGGCAACACTACTTTTGGATTTATGCTGTCTGTAAATCTGGCAGTTAAGACTTGTGTCAGTCCATAGGACCCATGGCATGACAGCCTAAACAAGCAGGTGGCAGTGGCTCATACTCTCTACTCCCGTCCAGCTGCCCAGCCAACAGTCCTGACATGCACCGAGTGTCAATAAACTAAACTCCAGCTGCCCCACTGGCAAGTAACCTACAGCTGAATGTGCCAAGTTCCTTTCACTGCAGGGTTTGCTCTGGAGATGACAACAACAAATTGATGCACAATGGTAGCAGTACTGAACAGTTTTTTATCACCCATCCTTAATACCTCATATTATTCACTGAAGATATTAATTTATAGCAATTATTATTTTGTAAATAGCTATGACTAGAAAGCAGATTAAGCATTCAAAGGTTTCTGGGCCTAAATATATGTAAAACTGAAAAGATAAACATCAGTGTTAAATGAGTTTCCATTGTGAACCTGTGTAAGTATAGACTAGTCTTTACTTAACAGATTTGCCTCTTGTATATACATCAGCCCCCATCAAAGCCAGGAAGACCCTTACTATACCATTTCACTAGCTCCCTAATTTAATGAATTTATTATTCTCACATAAGGTTCACAATCCATAGTAATAGCTGGATTTTCTTCTGTTTAAAATATTATCCACCTTCCGTGACTCTTTGGATGGCAATGTCATTAAGCAATCCCGGCATTTGTTACCTTGTAATTAGGCAATGGGTGCATTATACACATTTCAAGGTGAAGTACAATGTTTTCTAAGTGAGTACCAGTACAGATTTCACATTTATGCCCTGTATTAGATCAATTCTGTTGTCTGCTGAATTTGTAATTGTCATTCTGGGTCTCTAGACCCCTCAGATCTCTGGGTGATTTCACAGATCTGTGGAGACACATGATTCAGAGGTGACTTGGTTTAAAAAGAAAGAAACTGCATCTAAATCACATGTTCTAAGGTCTCTGAGCTCTTCTCCTGGACTCCTGTTCTGAGGGTTTTTTTCTGTTCATCCTGTCAGGTTTATTTTTGAGGGGATTGGCAGAACTTGAGAATAAAAGAAAAGTAGTAAGTGGACAACATGCCATGAGTACTGGAAAACTAGGGCCTAGAACTTTTCAGAGAAAGGACATCTCCCCTTTGTTACCAAAGTTGCTGGAAGACAACTTCCCTCTTTCCTTCTTTTTTCAGCAGCGCACTGAAATCAGTAATAGGTACGCAGCTGCATGTTGGGGTGAGAAGTTACTGTTGGTCATGGCTGCAGTTAAGTAAGAAGCAAACAAAAAAAACCCCTAAAAACTAACTTTGCTTTCTCAAAAATCCACCCTGGAATGTGTATTATATGAATGCTCTGTTTGGAAGTACATTTTTTATACACCAAACTATTGGGATTTTATTTGTATTTGAAGCACTTTATATTGCAGTTACTTCACTTGAGATTTTCATGTTTCTGTTCCATTTCCTCTTTCAGACAGTAGCTTCTGCTTAAAGTCTTTCAAAAGGTGAAAGTCAAACATGGTACTTCACTGCTTGCTAGAGAATGACTGTAAAAGGTCCCAGCTTTCACCTTCCTCAGTTTCCTTATTTGTCAAGCTGTGTGCAAGGAATTTTACTACATCTATTGCTATTTATAAAACAAAATGGTGCAGATCTTTCATAGTCCCTCCAGTTCCTTACATGAGCGTCTCAAGTAGATTTACCTTCACACATCCAATCACACTGGTTATTATCCTCTTTATTTTTTACTTTTATAACACAAGGGGATTTTCAACAGCTACCTTCTACAGGCAACAGTTTTTGAACACTCTAAAAGACACTTTTGTATCCAATTTTTGTTTTGTTTTTGCATCCAATTTTATTTTAGTTTTTAGTCACCATGATTTAGTCACTCATGTATATTCTCAAAGGATTGCTTCTGCATGTCAAGAGCAGATTGTGTATAAAATTTGAAGTATGAATTACCTGGTAGTTCTGAATACGTGCTCACATATGCTCCCATTGCCTAATTTTACACTGGTGCTCGTGAGCATTCTTTCCTGGGACTTCTGTGGAAGCTGGAAGCAAACCCTTCTACAAGAAGGCTCAGTAAAGTTGAACATTTGTTTTTCTAGTAGACTGCACACAATATATGTTTTGACTCAAGTCCGTAAACTCAATCATTTTTGAGGAGCATTTTCATTCTTTAAAAAATACCTAATCCATTCTTCATCAAAACAGTGGAACAGAAGAGCAAATTGACCTACTTTGCCTGGTCATGCAGTAGTCTTATAATTCTGTCTTAAGACCTTTCTTCAATTAATTCATATCCATTCTTATGCATTTCATGCATTAATAACTGTCTGGCTTTCCTTACATGCCATTAAGAAACGTATTTAATGTTATATCAAAATATCCTGTTAAGATGGCAATAAAAATCAACAATACAAAACCTACGACCAGTCTGGAACATTTCACCGAAAAAACCCTGCAAGGTAACAAAAAGCTACCTTGAAACTATGTATGAAATGAAGCACTTTCTCTTAATGGTGTACCAAATCTGATCCAACAAAGCACACAAATCTATTATTAAAGATACCCTAATGGTAGTCCTCAAAGTTTCCCTATCAACACTGGAATTTGAAGGAACCCCCAAACAAACAACAGATAAAGATTGAGTGTGGCCAAGATGAATTAAAAGGAAAAATAAAACCTTATTTAGTTTTCTTCGAGACTTCACAAGCTCTCTTGAACCCTCATTAACATGGCTTAGTTTTCAGCTGCAATAACCCTTGAATCTTCCACCTGCAAAAGCTTTCCCGGTATTAAAAGAGCCTTTCACTTTCTACTTCACCTCCCTGCAAGATTTCCTGCACAACACTGATGGGTAGAAACCATAACCTTACACTCTTCAAGCATTTATAAAGATCTGCTGCAACACTTCAGTTTCCTGTGATTGTCATTGTCAATGAAGAAATAAACAACTTGTCTTAGGAATGTTAGTCTTTGTCCAGTGTAGTTTTACAACCATTTATATTCTATAAAAAAAATTACTTTCATGATTGCTGGTTTTGCTTTATATTTTAGACATACAAAACTTGTACAGTAATTCTTTCTGCTCATTTTTCCATCATTCCCCCTTTTCCTCAGCTAGGATTTCAATACAATGGGCCTTTACAAAAAAAAAATCCTAACCAAACAAAACCAAACAAAAAACCAACAAGTTTTCTACAGCTCCAGTAAAAAGGGTATTTGCAAATAGCTGCTAGAGGAGGCTGACCATTGTCCTCACCACTGTAGGTCCTCTACACCCTGATGTTAGTGTTAAAGAAACAAAAGCAAGAAACAGAGTTGGTGCAGATGGGCTAAGGCTAAAAAGCTGACCTATGTGTCACGCTGGCCCTTCTTACCCAGATCCATGCTTTTTGAGGCTTTCAGATTAATTGATTCAGACTGCTTGGCTGGTGTCAAAGATCTGAAGTTTATGTGCTGATCTGTTAAATGCACTGCTGAATTCATGACAGGGCTGTAGGGAGAAAAAAAAAAGTTATGTAAAATATTAAGGTACCGGTTCAAACCACAAGTGAACTAATTAGAGAATACACAAATATACATGTGTTTCTTCCTCCAATTGCTTACAGCACGCATTTTTTAAATCAGATATTGATCCTCCACTTCCTTTTCTGAGACTTAACACTTTCAGTTGCCTGGTTTCTCATTACAGATGGAAATATAAATGTAAATGATTAATAATAACTTTCTTTTCATTTTGCTTGTTCTATCCAACTACTGCATTTCCAAATAACATGCTACAGAATGTTGGAGAAATACTGGCAATATACCTGGATCAATTCTACTTCATCTGCTAATATAAAATTATTTTATAGCCTTGCACCACTTATGCAGAGGCTGGAAGTCTTATAGAGCGTGCTATGAGTGAAGAATTCCAGGGTATTGTGTTCAGTTGCTTTGATTTTTGTTTTGTTGGTTGTTTTTGGTTTTGTTTTGTTTTGTTTTTAATTGTGCTTTAAGGCAACTTTTCTTGTACTTTAAGGCAACTTTCTAAACATTTCAAAACTGCACTTGAGTGAAACTCCAAGTGACTTTCAGCCCAAAACACCTCAACGCAATCTGAAATCTTATGTGTCCCTTTTTGATTAGAAACAGAAATTATTATTCTTTTAAGTAGTCTTAGGCAAAAAAGGACTTAGAAAAACAAAAATATTTATCTCCAACTTGTTCAAAAGGTTTAGTTTTACAGCATCAAAATATTTTCCTAAGTATTTTCCCATGCATTTTGTTGAAATGCAATTTCAGTGAAATCCGTATGACTTGATACAGCAATCAATTTCAAGAGAACTTAAGTTCTAAATGGAAAAATAATACAACACTGGAATAGTCAGGGTGAGACAAAGGGCCTGTAAATTCATCATCATTTTAATACATTATTAGCATTTAAGAGAATGTTTTTCTCCTAGTTTGCTGGAAAAATTAGGAATAGATTCTAACAAACAACTGCAGTTGAGAATGTAATGCTGAATTGCACTGATCTGTGAAGACTTGTTTACCATGTCATATATACCTGCCTGGAAGACCAGAAAAAACAAAATTATTCTAGTGTAATTACTCTGTGTTAGCAAAAAGAAAATAGTTGTAAAAGTCTTGTATGAAGCACACAAGGTATCCATAATAAAATATATCTTCCCTTTGATACTACACGCAACCAATCATTTAATGGTAGTTTTTACTCACACCCATGCATACAAGGATGTACAGACAGATGGATAAATTCTTAGCTGAAATGCATACTTTCTTTATATCATTGCAGTAGATGCATGATTATCAAAACTGAACACCCAGCAAATAAGGAAGCTATGTTCAATGTTGCATTTCAGCATCATCATGATGGATTGGTTGCATTCCTCATCATCAGGAGAGGTTGAAATTATGCCTTTGATTTGAATCCTGTACTACTTGAGACAGAGAGACGATGAGCCATTGTGAGCTTTAACATGTTTACACTTTTTCCTGCACCTCCAAACTTCTGTATTTCTTAAGGAATTTGAAGCTTATAGTTGCTATCAAGCATGTCAGGCTTTGAAAAAGTATCTGAAAAATCTACCCAATACCTTTACAACTGGTAATGTGTTCATTAATTTTTCTCCTACACATTTCAGTTGTTTAGACATATTGAAAATTCATTTTTTAATCTCAAGAATATCTTTGTGGGACATAAGGAGATTCAGTTTCTTACACACAGTGTTTGGTCTGGACTTTCAAAGCTTTAAGAGATTTCACACTGCATTTACACATTGCACCCACAGTACAGTTTTAAATTAACCTTTTCTTTTTAATTGGGATTATGCTTTGGGATTTTTTTTGTTTCACTGAACACACGACAGGTATCATCCACCATGGATAGCAGGCATACTGCAGCTTATGTACAACTGAAATGAACAACACACTAAATACTAAAATAACATTCACAACTTCTGTTAAAAGACCTTCCAGATGACTAAAGAAAGTGGTACAAATAAAAAAAAAAGTGGTTTTATAATCAATTAGAAATATTATCACAACCACTGCTGAACAATTAGCACTGTAACTATTAAGAAGAGTTGAAGTCCAACCTGTGATTATAATCCTCATTCAGCAAATCCTCACTAGGATGTGGCGGGAGAGGTGGAGGAGTTTCGTTTTCACCATTGCCACGATCAGAAACTGGAAACTCTGAAACAAAATTTAGAAAGGGGTTAAATGACCTGCAGAAACAACTACATTACACCAGTTCACTGACTGATGACTGGAAGGCCTCAAGCAATGCTGAAGTAAATCACAAATTATTCAAATCCCTAAACTAACTAAACTAGAATTAAAATCACACCAAGCAGAAAATACACCCCTTGGGATTTTTCTGAAGAGCTGATTTTCAGATTTGCATATATATAATTAAAGGTAAATATAGGGAAACGTTGTACTTATAGTAAAGTTGAGTGCAAAGCACTAATTGCTTTACTCCATTTTGGTGGAGTGCTTTACTCCATTTTTAACTTCTCCATAGCTGCATTCAAACTGATTGTAGGTTCATGATTTCAGTCCCTTTGATGGGGAGCATTTATCACCCTCCATGTACAGAAAACCACATTCTCAGCAAAGAGCTCAGAAAAAGAAAAATTTCTGTTATCCCATAGCAAGACAACAAAGAGGCATTTCTTAATTACAGTCTTCACTTTCCTACCGTTACTGTAACTCCTTCTTTACCTATACAAACAGCATCCAGCTAACACTATAAAGTTACTTTTTACAGAGACAAATATGAACCACTCAAACCATTCAGTGGTTTGCTAAGCAGTAACACTTAAATACCTGCAATATTAAGTAAGACTGCTGTGCTCACTGTTGGCCAGTTCACTACTGTCCTGTAAATTCACTTCTCAACCCAAAGGTATCACCTTAGAAAAAGTCCCTGCATTTTTCATTGTCGAATATGCATTCACCTCTCTGAAACTTAACAAGAAACATGGACACTTCCTTGGGTTTCAATGGCAGGTAAGCAGTCTAACAGTATGACATGCCACACTTTAATGTAACCTGTTCTGTTGCATGGAAAGTTGGCAATCTTCTTGTACAATCCTGTCTAAAAGCACTAACCTAACGTGAGAGAAAAAGGGTTGGCAAGAAGAGATCAAAGGAGAAAGCAATAGATTATATTTATTTGATAAGAACACTCATATAACAAAAAAAAAAAAATTGGGGAAAAAAATTCCAAACAAAAAAAACCAAACAAAAAATAACCCCCACAAACCCATACGATTAGCTCAAGAATCCTATAAAATTCCTATTGGCTGGATAGCCTCCTAAAGATGAGAATAAGAAAAAATAGCTCAAACCCTGTATCTCAGGAAAAGCCTGAGCATCATCAAAAGAATGTGAGGATAAGCAGATGAGGAGGAAAGTTTTAGTGAGACTTTAAAAAAATGATTGCCAGTCTGATGTAAATACAGGTATGCTACCTTACATATACACATGAGCTTCTTGCACTGTGATGCCCATTCTTCCAGGTTTGAATATAAGAACAGGAAACAAATGAGAAGTAGAAGTCAAGTTCTCAAAGGAAAAAGAACTTAGAACAAAAGAGGAACACATACTGTTTGATGTGACACCAAATGTAATTACCAAAAGGAAGGAGACTATGAAGTTCTGCAAAAAGACTGCAGGACATTAGTAAGAAATGCAGGTGACTGCAGAGACTGCAAAGTGATATAGGCGGAAGTAGGGGAACTGAGACTTACACAAAGGCTCTTACAGCTCTGGAACAGTACACAAGATGTGCACTGTGACAGTTCTTTCAATATATGCTTAGTGAAGTCAAAGGGAGACAGTCATTCACAAATGCAAAAAAGTCCAAACACTCCAACTGGAACTCAAATAGTTAATGGTGTGCCTCATTTTTAAATAGTATCTAAGGTTTCATTCTCCCTATCTGAAAAATGACGTAATGTAATTCAGAAGCACATTGAAAAGGTAGCAAGGATAGCTGGACACAAGTATGAACACTCCTAACAAGGGCCACAGATTAGGATTCTTTAGTTTAGAGAAAGAAGCAATATAAGGAGATACAAGAGGAGTCGATGAAATTGTAGAAGCTATGCATAAGGTGAAAAGGAAGTTCTCACTGTCTCATGCACAGTAACAAGAAGGCAACCAGTTTAACTATCAAGTAGCACACCTACCACAAACACGAAGTATTTTTCACAGAACTCATGCCATGAAGACTCTTTGGAAACAAAATTTTAAGAAAAGATTAAGAAATGTACCAAAAGTTAGAGATGTATCCATGGTACAACAGTCCAGACAGAACCTTTGTGGTAAGTCACTAAACCACTGATTATGAAAAGTAGGAAAGAGATGCTTGGAAAAAATTCAACCCCGTCCCCACTCAAAAACCCAAAAAACCCCAAAAAAACCCAAAACCCCCCAAAGAAACCTAAAAAAAAACCCCAAAAACCCAAACCCGCACCAAAAAAAGAAAAAAAACCCTAAACGTCCCCCCCTCCAAACCCACAACCCGCCCCCAAACCCACAAAACCCTTGACAAATGAAAAAGAATAGAACTACACCACACTTACACTGTGGTTGCAGACTCCTATAGCCATGGCAAGTGACTGAGCACATCATCTAGTTATACTAACTTAGATTCACAGTAATTGGTACCTCATTTCACCAAGGCAGTTTGATCATCGGTTACCACTGGTATTTTTCTTACAATAACAAAAGGGTACACATAGAAAAATGTCACACTTCCTCAGTGAATCAGAAATGATCACAAGGGATTACAGCTCCCAGTAAAATGGGAGCAGGAGCCAGAGCATGAGAGAATTTAACCTAAGGGGCAGTCACTGGCTCCATGTTCAAGACCTCAGGAAATTACCTTAATAGATCCAGATAAATCTAAGCACTGAACAAAATGTATTGAATTTTCAGATTAAGAGAGTAAAAAATAATAACTCAGACAGAGGAAAAACTGAGTCTGTCTATAAGATATATGCAGCATTTACAAGGAAAATCTAAATAATTAAAAAATTCACTTCTTAATTTTCTATCTGGATGTTACCATATATGTATGAAAACAGAGGTGCTTGTACAACCACAAGGATTCAGCAGTCTTTGGGAGTAGAGAAAGTTTGACTATTTTACTACTTAACAGAGAGATGACAGCATTTTCCCTATAACTATTTATAATATAGGGTTATAAGAAATATATCAGAACCTCTAATGAAACAAATTCCAGTAATCTTTCAACACCAGAAATGTAAAGCTTCTGGCACTAAAGTATCAATTCTCAAAGAGATTGTTCTAAAAAACACCGTGCAACAGCTTGGCAGCAAAAGAAGTGAGGACCTGAAGGCAGCAAGTGTTATTCATGCAAAAATAGAACAAACACTAGCATTTCAATACTGGATCACTATCCCCTCCCCCTTTATTTAAATATCCACAGGCAAGACAAAATTTAATGTTTTGGCTATAAGCACTTTTCCCCAGACATTAGTTTTTCTTCCTCATGTATAATAAAAAAGACTCTTAAAACAGACAGCGATATTAGCAGGCCAAGCTTCAGTGTATTTTTGCTGAGCTTTTTATTGGTAGGAGTAGTGAATGGTACTGGAAATAACTTATTAGAAAACATTAATTAAGAAAGTGACATTTTTTTGAAACATAATACAGCTCCTACATAAAATTCTTACATCAGATCCCATATTATGTTAAAAATCTCTTCTCTGTTTTATTATTCTTTGCAAAAATGTACCAACTGCACTTGTACGTTCAAGATGTAGATAGCACACTGAGCATGTATAAGGATCTGTTCCTGCCTGACACAAGAAGCTCCCTAGATCTGTGACTCATGTCCTTAAACAGACACACAACCTGAAGCTCATAGCTGAGATAAAAGCAGCTTCTGCAAAGGAAAAGTGTTTCACCCTTATGGATGCCTTGAAACAATGAGGACAAAACTTTTTAAGAATCAATGCAAAAAAGAATTCAAACCAGTGATGGGAGAAAATAGGTGACATGTTCATATGAAAAGCAGAATGAGTATTAGCTCAATGAAAATTAATATGATAATTTCAAAATAAGAAAAATATTTCTGCAATGTGTGACACTAGTGCAAGCCCGAATTGTGTTTCACCAAAGCAATTTCTTATCAGAGCCATCCCACAGCCCTCCTGCTGCAAGTGCCTGTGTGATTTTCCATTAAGATCACTGAAATTTTACTCATCAAATGCCAAATCTTCAACACAAATCTCAATACAATGATTTCTTGAGTAAGTGGTAGCAACATCTTTGTCATCTCTTGTTCACTGACTCAAATTCCAATCACTTTCCAGGCCATGGCTGTGAAGACCCAGCCATGCCAAACTCTCCCTGTGGCAGCAACACTCCAAAGCTTCTTTTTCATGTCCAACACATTGTCTTCTGAGGCCATCCCTTTTTTTTTTTTGCTATAATGCCTTCTTACCATAATTCTTTAATTAAAAAGATGCCTATTTAAAATAATTTTATGACTGAGCTGAAAACCAGTCACCCTGATTTTTGGATCGCAGTTGAAGAATCCTTATCTGAAAGTACAACACTTCCACAAAGTTTGTTTTGAATTTAAGTGACAGTTAGCAGTTGCCATGCATCTGCATTAATGGCTTCAGAGCATTTGCTTTTATGGTTTTTAAGGAAACATTTAAAGGTATTTGCTGCCTTCTGATATTTCTTTGGTAATGCCCAAGTCTACAGGGCAGGCTAGCTCTCAAGGACTGGACTATTTTCTTACAGAATGAGTGTAAATTACATACAAGAGAAATGTAAGGTAGATCTAAGTAAAAGCATCTGATCTCTGAATATTTACAATGTTTCAAGCTATACCTAATTCTTTGCCTGGAGTCGCACTGTCAAAATATTGAAGTCAACACAAATAAGTTATCCCTAAATTCTAGGGGAGTTTCTCTTGAATTTTACAGATAAGGGCTCTTTGGTTTTGATTAAAAGTACCCCACACAGTCATCATAGCAGCCTATGAAATTACTTTTTGTAGGCTACCCTGAGTCCACAGTTGTCTAGGAAAGTGGGAAAAAATCATGCATAATTCAACTACATCAAAGAAAATCTTTTTTTCCTACTGAAAGGTATTTAGCTATGTGCTTGGCTTGAAGAATGAGAGCACACTTAAAAGGACAGGGGTCAAGACCATCTCAAATACTTAAACTTTTCAAATAACAAGTACCTTGCTGAGTCAGGAGCACACTGGAGAGATAGTACAGTTTGCCATCAGAAATGAAAAAAGGCAGGAAAAGAAGTGGCCTTAAATGCTCTTACTTGTATGCTTCCATATGCTCGCACATGTAGGTCTTCTTTGCACAATTTACACAATTATCTAATTCTTTTTAATGAGTTCATTAATATAATTCCAGTTTGTAAATTAGGGGAATGTTTCTAACCTTTGAGCAAATTTTACCTTAAAGTCTAAAATAAGCAAGTACACTTTTGAACATCATGTTTTAGTATAAGTTAATTAAGCTTGTAATAACCTAGAACATAATCTAAAAATTAAACGTAAAAATCATTGCGCTCATTAAAGATATATAGAAAATAAACATTTTGACAACATATATTTTGCACTCATCATTTGTTTTTTATCCAGCCTTACGTGTTGGGGCAGCGAGCTAGAAACTGTTACTTAAACTGGAATTTGTGCCAGGAATCTCATTCACAACTTCTGAGTCAGCTCTCCCACCCTCGCTGGATCTTCAAGCCTCAAAGTAACATAGTGTGCACTTACTCTAATTAACTGCTTTTGGTGGCTGTGGATTTCAGGAAACAAAACCACAAAGCACTCTCTTTCTCAGCACAGTGAAAGATGTATAGAGACTACCTTTTAATCCTTCCTGAGGACTGCATGTTACAAATTGCTGGAGAATGGCATCATTGCGTCGGGAAGCAGCTGCGAAGTTATGACTCCTGTCAAAGGCTGATTTTTGAAAGACTCCCTGGTCTGAGCGTTCCTAAGGGAAAAACAGAACCACACATTGCAACACAAAATTTACATATTCAACAACACAGAAGAGCAGCCATCACTGCAGACAGTGCATGGACACAGTGTGATATAATGTGTTCACTGTGTATTGCCTCATCTCAAATGAGAAACTTGAGAGAGCTCTTCAAAATTGCAATCTGGTTTTGCTGACCATGAAATAAGAACAACATCCAAGCAATAACAACCATTAAGAATGATGAAAAAAAAATGAAGATTTTTTTTCATGACCCACAACTGGCTTCATTCAAATTCTCCATCTGGGAGGGCAGCTTGTGACATTGTCAACACAAGAACATGGGCAATGCCAATGGTATTTTTCTGCCAGCCAGCTGGTTCCCTTCTCCCCGAGACTGAGTGCATATGTTCTGATGATCACACACTAGAACAGTTTTGCAAGTAAGGAGTTACACCAAACTCCCAAACGCAGGTCTTCTGGCTAGCAGCTAAACAAACTCCTGTCACACCTCTAGTCAGCTTTTCTTTTGAGACATTTCCTACCCCCCCGCCCCATGCATGTCATAGCGCTTAATTTATTCTCCTGAGCAGTTGCTCAAAGGAAAAAAGTTGGGAAAAAAAAAAAAAAAAATCACAGTTTCTAAAACTGGGACACACCCAGAAAGACATTTCTGTAGTCATTTTCCAGGCAAAACCAAAAACCCACACAGGGGAAACATTATGGCTAGTTTTCAAAGCAACCTTTATATTTTCTGTGATTTTATATCTGTTTTTCTGAAGCAGGATCCAACTGGCTTCTATTTTTAAACTGCATGTTCATTATGTCAGCAAATGTTATACTAAATATACATTTTTTAAAATTCCATAGTCACATCTACAGAAGAAATGCATGTATCTAACCCATATAATTTATTTTTAAAATGATGCAAGAGATTTGATGTATTGGCAAGTGATTGCCGGCAAACCAAGACATAAGGAAGGACAGCATGTTACACCTCCCTGCAACCTGTTTTTCAAGCTTAATAACAAAAATAAAATAATGTAACTTAATAAAAATAAAATTGTAATAAAATAGTGGTAGAAAAAATATGAAAATAAGCATAATAAAATACAAAAATTGTACCTCAACACAAATCAGTGCTGGGATGCTCATGGTGACAATATGGCTACAAATCTAACCTTAGTGGACAGACGGCATGTGTAATTCTCCTTTTCTCAGTGCAGAATCAGCCCTTTGAAAAGCTTATTTTCAACCTCCATACAGAAACACACAAACATCACACAGGCACTGACAGTTGTGTTTCCTTTTGAAACTAGAGTCTTAGTTTACATAAGCTTCCTGAGGTTGTAAAGTCCACATTTACTGCTTTTTCAAACTATCCATTGGAGACACAGTGGGATAAGGAGCCTTGAATTAACAGCAACAACAAATCTGCTTTTCCAGCTCTTTGATAAATGACACAATCAATATTCCAACAACTGATCAGTAACCAACCTAATTCAAGTATTCAGCTTATAAAACATAGCTGTCATGGAAGACCTCCATTAGTGTCCTGCCCAATAAAAACAATAATGCATTTCTAAACATATTCTCCTTCTGCCAAGCTGAGATACAGTACTTGGATAGCTGCTTTGGGGAAAGGAAAGAATGGGCACCAACCCATTTCTGCTACGGTCTCCAGACTCAAATGGAATTACAATTGAACGAAAAGACTACCCTATAAAAATTAATTCCTGTCTAAAATGAATTTGATTCAATCAAGACCTCATTATGCATTCTTCATAGGGCATGAGTCAAGACTATTTACCTCCTTCATACATCTGGATAGTATTCAAAACTATACACTTAACTATAAAAAGCAGCCTCATACTTTTACCAGGTTAATCTGATGTTTGATTGGAAGCTTTTTAAAAAGAAGTAGCTTTAGTTATAAAGAAAACTTGCAGGACTGAACTTTCTTTGAAGGCGAGCTATCCTTCTTATATCCCAAAAGTGCACAATAACTAACAACTTCATAATTCTTCCTTACAACAGGATGCTGTCACATATAAAACAAAAGCAAAAATGTGTTTTCCTCTAACATATTCCAGAATTGCTAATGGATACTTTTCATATTTTCCTGGCACAATTGACATCATGAGGCTTTTGCAAAGTGTCCTCCCAACAAAGTAAGAGCATAATATTTGGGAAATTATATATTTCTAAATCCATTTCTCAATCAATAAATCATGGTAGTAAATTACATAGAAAATTATCAGAAAAATATGTAAGAGTCAATTAAATTAAAAGACACCTGCATCCTATTCCTCCCTCTGGAATGTTATGCAAATACACCCACAAACATGATTGTTTGTAACATTTTAAAATGTTCCAGTAATGCTCATTAAATAAGAAGCTTGAAATATATTGGAATTCTATGATGAGGTTTATTACAACCTTTTATACCCCAAATCCACCTGTACATAGTTTCATTTTAAAGAACCCAACAGGTATTTAAAACTGCTTAAAATATTTGCTCAAGGGTTAGAATTAAAACTGGGGTGAGTAGAAAAGGCAGTCAGTATACATGTATATTATCTATGCAAAGATGACAAAAGAGTGTGTATATGTGTGTGCATGCACAAATGAAAGAGGGAGCAAGGGAGATCATAAAACCAATCTTTTTCAAAATAAGAAGTGACTGGCAAACATACATTTTTACAATGTCTAGAAAACATAATAGTTAAAAATGTCTTTCTTTTCCTATTTTGTTACCTTAAATAGATTTTATGTTAATCAACTCAGAAACCCATTGGGAAGGAATCTTCATGTGACCAGGAAAAGTAAAATATTTAACTCCTTGAAAGTCAAAAAAACCACCCTAATAAAAAGGCAAGACAGGTCCAGAAAAACACACTCAAAAAACCAAACCAAAACAACAAAACAAACAAAAAAAATCCAACAAAAAAAGCACCAAAAAAACCATTAAGTACTGATGAAAACGAAAAGCAAGAGTAATGTAAAATCCTTGTCATTCTAATATACTCAGGAGTCTGATTATAACAACAAATGAAATCAGAATAATTTAAATTGCCTGCATCCCAGCAATTGCCTTGAGGAGGTAGCAGATAGTCAAAATTACAACAATATATTAATCCTAAATTAACTTTTTTTTGGAATCATATTTTCTTTTGCTCTAATACTTGTTGCATAAAAATAAGAAGTAACTTTTAGCCTAGTCTCAGCAAGACCAGGAGATATGAACCAGAAACATTTTGTGCGTCCCCTCTCCAGGAGAGAATTAATTCTGCCAAGAGAAGATCTCTGTGACCAAGACTTCAGCCATCATCTCTTACGTGCAGAACCACAGGGACTGGAAAGGCATTGATAATAAAGCATTTAGTGCCCCACCTCTGTGTGCAGCTCCAGCCTGCGGAGCACGACCAGCTGGATCCTGCCCCGGATGTTTCCCTCCATGGACATGGAGCGCCGGAGGGTTTCCATGGCCTCATGGTTTGACTTGCCCAGGAGCGACTCCCCGTTCACTGCAACCAGTTGGTCGTTGACTCGCAAACGACCGTCCTGCAAGCAAAATACAAAGACAATTTAAAAAACCCCAAGAACTAGTAAGCAGAAGTGCTACATATGGGAAAGCACGATGGAGACAATCAGACATTGCTCCTATAACTCAACAAATAAAAGACTGGACAGTGCCAGAAATAACTTTGTGTCCAGTAATTGGCGATTTTCTCCTATTTACTACAGTTTTGGAAAGAGTTCATTCTGCAAATACAAACACAGACATTCATGCACAGACTGCTGTTTTTCTTGCATTTGCAGTTTATTTGTATCAGTTAAAAAAATTAAATAATTAAAAAACCCCTAAACCATACACACAAAACCAAAATAACACAAACTACAAAAAAACCCACCCACCCACTCCGTTACTGAAGCTTTTTTTAGTTTAAAGGATCCACACTATTAGTATCCACACTGCAACCACAAAGGAGTAGTACAACCTATTTTTCATGCATTATTACCTGCTATTAAGATCTGGTAAGAAATAGCTCCAAAAATTTTGTTTTACAATCTTATTGGTGTGTATCTTGTCACAATTCTCATGCCATCACATGGGCCAGTGTCCTCAGTACAGAATGGTCACTAAAACTTAAGCATCCTTACTAATTAATGTTGTCCCTATTTTGCAACATGCAAAACTGCTGCCAATAACAAAATTAGGGTTGAGCCATATGAAGTAGTAACCTATGCTTTGAAAAAGAAATTCAGCTTCATTTGCCAAGGTTAACTGACATTTGTAGGTGCAATAAAATTGTGGACACTGCTATTTTGTGATTTAGGAGTCCTATTGCTGTTGTCATTATGATCTGTGATGTATTTCTACTCATAAAAGAATGTGCCATGGACTTTTCTCTCTTTAACAAGAAAATAAGGACAAGACACAGGAAATTCTTTTAAAGCTTGTGAAGTTCATAATTATCAGGCTGGCATCAGATCTCAAACAAGGAGGAGAAGGACTAAGAAATGAAAGACATCTGATACAAGGCAATGAAGAAACAATAACAGGGAAGATCTTGCACAGAAATACAGTGCTTGGTTAAGATGAGTCTGATTCATTCACAGACTCAGCACAAACTCTTCATAAGGCACTCATCCAAACTGTTTACATATTTCATGCATCTCAGCAATACAAAATATATATACTATCTGATTTCCATTTTTTTCTGTAACTAAGATGTTCAGCTATTGCTGCCAAGTCTAAGTCATTTTTGAGTGAGTTACAGTAGCTGTGACACACCCAGCTTTATTAAGTGTTATTTTTTTTGGAACTGCATATCATCATTATTACAGCAGGGTACAGATAACCACAAAGCTGAAGAAAAACCAGTATATAACAAAATCCAAAATAGACTGGGATGGACGAGAAGATGGAAAGAAATAATTAGGAGATGAGTCACTCAGAGAAGGAAAATGAAGATAAATAAAACTTTTCTTGGGAGGGTGTGGGAATAGAGGATAGAAAACAGAGAGATCATTTGGAAGAGACACCAAAACCTCTCCCACCTCTCTGCTGAATATTTTATGCCAACTTAGATGTACATACAGTCAAAGTCAGTAAGTTAGCCCCATCCTTTCTCCACCTACAAATGATGCCATCACAAGAGCTGAAGTTTAGGGAGACAGGAGTTAACACTGCTGAACAGAAAATTTTATTATTTGCACATGTAATCCCTCTGTGTTCAATCAAAATTTGCTGAAATGAATGGAGCTATTCAGAGCAACAGGAGTTTAAGAAAAAAAAATAATTTTTTTGTAAGTTTCTGTAAGACTCTGAAAATTTTACAGGTCCTCATGTCCTCCCCCTATGGTCCTACACTTTCCTGGATTACTGTTTCTCTTTTCTGGAAAAAAACCCACCATGAATAAGTATCTGTTAAAGTTTCTTTCTAAAGTATACACAAATACAATGCCAAATGCATCTTGCCACGACTACATCTGTTAAGTATGCAACTGTCCTGAACACAGCATGCATTTTTAAATGAATCACTAAGCCTCATAAGGCTCTGTACTGGCCCAACTTTTAATTTTCCTTGTAGTACTTTTGTACGAGACTTTACATTCATTTATATTATAATTACATTACTTCTTAAAGGGCTTCTTTTGATGCGTCCTCCCTTCTTGCCACTCTGTTATGTGCAGCATTTAAATGAAAAATTCAACTTGAATTCAACACTTCAGTTGTGATCGAAGAAAAAAGATGTGCATCATTCATAACTTGATCAACCATACTTGCTAAGTCACCTGTACAAGACAGGCTGTAAGACAGCTGAATGCTGTTTTCACACAACAGGCAGAAGTTACTTCACAGAAAAACCTTTTGCCTTTTTAGAGACCAGGGAAAAAAAAATCCCGACGTCTAAACAGTTTCCAAACACAGATTTTCACATCCCTTGTGTTATGGCCTGGTTTGGAAGCCTGAACTGCAAGAAAATCTGCTTGGCTCAAAACAAGCTAAATGTTGTTTTAACACGTTTCTTCTTTCATCTCTGAGAGGTAGGTTTCTTTGTGGCTTTTGAGTAGGAAAACAACATTTGGCATTTCAGCAGAACAGTTTTCAAATGCCATCTCTGGAACTGCGAGTGAGCTATTCTAATAGAGGCTGATGTTATTCTTCCCTCACTTACTCAAAAAATGCTGGGTTTTTTATGGTGACACACAGCAAGGGGCAGAATCTACCACCACATGGCTGCCACATTCTTCACAGTCATTCACAAGACTCCCACTTTTCACAGTAGAGCAGGAAGATATATAATGCCATGATCTTCAAGGACTTACATTTTTAATCAAGGCACAATAAGCTATTTCCCTTATCACACCAATGACATTTCTGTCAGAAAAGCCCTAATGGTAGTTATTGGAATGATCCAATCTCCCCATCCATTGCACACAACAAGCAGTGTTTATTGCAACAGCACTCAGAAGGACCAAGGATGTTTGAGCTACATCATGTTTGACTTGCACAAATGCACACAGAAAATATTACATGATTTCTTCTAATGGCTATTTCATTTCAGCTGCAGTGGATTGCAAGTACCTGATCCTCAGCAATGCATTCTAGGTGAAAAGCCAAGATGTCTTGAGATGAACAAGGCTGAAATCCCCAAAGTTAGGGGGAATGATGATGTATTTAAACTCAGTCAAATGTTAGTATTCTTCACATGAAAGGCTCTACATAAGTACAAATATCAAGTATTCCAGTAACTTCTTTATCTTAGGGATGTTAAAAAAATAGATAGTTCAAAATTACAAAAGAAGGTTAAGAAGGGACATAATGGTTCAATCAGCAAAAGCAATTGGTTTTATGCCTGCGGGATACAGTGTTAGAATACATTGGAACTTTTAAAGCATTTTTATTTTGTTTAATTTTGTAGGAAAAGCATTAAAGAGGACTGGGTCTTACTGTAGCATATACAATGCTACATCCATTGACATTTTCTAAAACCTTTAGCTAAGACAAAAGAAAAATCATAAAAGTATTAAATACTGAAGTTTTCCATTATGGTTTTAAAAATACCCCTTACTGCATTTTGCAATGCCATTGGAGTTAATGTGTTAATATATCAAAATACTTAAAAATATTAGGCCTCTCTTAAGACCTCAGTTCAAGACAATAACAAGTAATGGTAACCAAAAAAGATGGTCTGCATCTCATAGTCTACTCTTCATTCTAAAGAACACATGGGTAAAATAAATTTAATGTCTCAAAACCTTTATACAGCATTAGAAGGATTGAGCATTTACTTTATAAGTGAAACAAATGTGTTGAAATTCTATGTATACATTTCTTCTTCTGAGGATGAGCAGTGACTGTACAGACAAGGGGATAAAGTTTCCACTTATATATATTAGCATGATACACCAGTACCAAAAAAATTTTAAATTCTAAATGCAGAAGTGAGAAATAGCGAAAGAATTCTCATGTCAGTGAGCATTAAGATTTTTTCCTGTGACAGTTTCCCAAGAAAACACTGCACACTGAAAAGCAAATGCACATGTCTTAATCCATAATAATCCATTTCAGAGAATACCAGTGAATAGCATGGGAAAGTGCTCTGGACAACTACCAGCTGGAAAGAAAGGGTTTTCATTTCAAAACATGCTCCAAGAAGAGATTTAAAGTAAGGACAATAGGACATCTTTAAATATTTATGTACAAATATGTGCATACTTTTTAACTTGGTACAAGAAATTTTATTAATTGCTAATACCCACTGATTAGGTTGTCTTCTATATAAAGGTCATTAGACAGAAGAAAGACAGCTATTCTCCATGCCTTACACAACAGTAGACTGTGAGACTCTTAAAACATTGCCAAAATGACTGCATTCTTTGAGCATTTGCACACAGGACAGTCTCTGAACAGTTCTGGTTGAAGCCAGAGCCTCAGCTACTGTCTCATTTGCTCTGGAGCCTACACTCAGATCCATTACCACAACACAGGTCTAATTGCTGGAAGGATTATAACGAGGCAGAATGGAGAACAGGTCACAGGACTACAGGCCATCACAAGACAAAATAATCTCCCAGTCCTGGTGACTAACTGTGCCTCTTCACTCAGGGGTGAACACAGAAGTCCTGCTTTAGGAGCCTGCGGACATCTCCAACCAAAATGAACTGCTCTGGAGTGAGCCGCAGTGGGGGAACAGAGAGCAGCAAACAGAGAGAGCTAAAAAAGGTTGTCTTATAGGTCTGTGATGTGACAAGTCAGGCAGCCAGTCCATTAATATGGAATATGGCTCCACAGCTTGGCAATTCAAAACAAGGAGTTTATCCATGGCAATGCACTGCAACTGGTGTGGACACAGAGCTGGGAAAACAAAGAGGGAAGCCTCATTTACACGGTGAAATGACTCATACTCTACAGTAGATAAGCACATGAATTGAGTTTATCCAGCTCTGATTTGGCCAAATGTGTGTTAACTCAGTTCTGGTGTAATCCAATCAGATGTAGATCCAAGCTTTGAAATAACTGCGAGACTAGGACAGGTAAATAACAGAAGCAGGGAAATGTTAAACAATCCCATGAAACCTAAAACCTTGCTTATTGCTATTTAGTAGCTGCTGTAAATAGATGATCATTGAAGTTTTAATGCTATGAATTGTCTTACTCAGCAGGCTGTAGAGCAATTTACATAATGCTGAATTAAAAGGTATTTTTACAGAAGAGAGAACTGCAAGGAATTGCCAATATAAAAGACAAAAAATTACATTATGGTTCTACAGGTGTTAAACATACTAGCTCTGAAAGATTAAATAATTTGTTTCCAATTCAGAGAAGTTCCCTTTTCCAAGTTTTATTTGGGGGGAAAAAATGCAGTCAACAGATTGCCTAAAGATTAGACGCAAACTCAAATACTTTTTAATAATAAAATATACAACAGTCTTTGTACAGTGCTTAGAAGGAACAGAACAAGTCATAATACTGTCATTTACCAATTTAATATTACCTATTCAATCCACCTCAGGAACAACTGATAACTTCTACACAACTGATGTCAAGCTCAGCCAAGACACATTTTTAATACAGTGATAAAAATATTATGAATAAAAAGGAAGAAAATTATGAGAGCTTTTTATTTACAGGCACAGTGTAGGTATCAACTTCTCTGTCACTGAGCCAAACTTTTCCTGTAGGCTGTGGGGAAGCTGGAAGGCAGCCTTGACTCATACCTACCCATCCTTATCTTTCTTCCCCTTCTCCATTTCCTGCAGCATCCAAATGCTCCCTAAGGTTTGCACCAATTCACTTCCACTTCGGCAAACTTTGTTGCTTCACACACAACCCCAGAAACCATGGGACAAAATGTCAGATTTGTAGTTCACCCAAAGGAATGAGCAACAAAGGCATTCGTACCTAGAATGCTTCTCAAGTGAGGTTCAGCATACAACACAGAAATGGCAGAATTCTAACATATTCACCTCCTGATGTGCTTCCTCCCTACCTTAAAAGCAGCACCTCCATGAATAACTGATTTGATGAAAATCCCAAGATCAGCTCCTGTCTCCCGAGATTTGTTGCCTTTTAAGCTCACACCAAGTCCAGCAGAGCCAGAATCATTCAGAGGAATCTCAAAGGTCAGCTGCTCTGTGGTTTCTGGAGAAAAGACACTGCAGTTTGGCTCTCCTTTCTGTTGGAGAAAACAAGGATGAAAACAGGGGTGAAAAGTCGGCATGAGTGATATCCACAGATTTGTACAATAATAAACAGTCTTCTTTTCCAGAGAGTAGCTTGAAGAAACAGTCTTATAATCAACAGTGCATTCATTTAGCTGACATTTTGTCACAAGATCTGGCTTAGACTGTTATTCTTAATGATACCTGGGAATATGCTTAAATAGAAGGTAAAATAGCTTAGTTCCACATGATATAAAACTGATGTTGCAGCAGAATGTAGAGAAGACATTTATACACAGCTGCATTAAAAATGTAAGCCATAAAACTCTCAACATCTTTACATGCAGCTCACAAACCATATTGACAGTTGTACTGTTAAATCCCATTCCCCTTTGAAAATTGAGTTTCATCCTTAAAAAATTATCCTTCCCTTAAACCTGTCTGCAGAGGAAAGCTGGTGTAACAAAAGCAAAGGTGAAAATTGAAAGCACAGTAACTTATTCTGCATTAACTCCCTTAGTACATACTTTTATTCCATAGAGGTTTGACTGTTCCTTTTTCTTTCTGGTATAGGTTAATCCCAAGACTTTCTCTAGATTAGAGAGCTGTTTACAAGACTGTCAAGTCAAGCACACACAGTTACGGAAGATCAGAAAGAACTTTCTTTTACTGTACACTGTATCTGCAGTTTTGTATGGCTGTCTGTTGCTGGACAGAGGGGAAGGGGGTGTGGTTGTCTTTTTCAAAGCAGGTTAGAATCATGACATTAAACAAAATCATTTTTTTGCCAGAAATATTTATCTTGGCACACCTCAAAAACAAAACAAGGACAAGGAGATCCACTATGGAATGACCTGTTCATGGAAGGTGTTAGTGCAAAAGACCTTATGCAACACATTCAATTTTATTCCATTTTTCCTTCTCCATGTAACTCTAGGCAATTAATAGGCTTTTGTTTCTCGTCATCTGGACATTTGCCATTCTTTGAAACAGTAGTATTAAAAAATTAACAGGAGAAAAACTATGAAAAGGAAGCACATAGACAATTACAAGCTGAAAGATGACTGGCTGCTGCTTCCAAGGGTGTCAAATCTTTATATTGAATTATTCAGTAGAGGCTACCTGCAAGGAGTGTGGTAGCTGGGCCAATCCTCCTCATCCCCAGTGAGGGATCACTTCCAGGACCTAAGCTGCAGCACATACAGTATCCCTGCAATTGTCAGCAAAGGTGCCAATAGTACAGATGTTTCCTCAGCAGCCACAGCACACCTGTGCATTCAGGTACCATGCTGTCTGATCAACAAAACTATGACCCCAGAACTAAGGGCAGAAATTAATATCCTGAAGAAATATCAGCACCTAAGTATACTTGCACTTATTTCAGATGTCCTTTCACTGATGAGGAGCAACAAGTGGGCAGAGAGGAATCACATCAGCCAGAAAACTGAGTATCAATGTCAACCTGAATCTGCACCATGTTTAAATTTTTCCTGTAATGTAATTACATGATATCAAAGTCAATACAATTTGTGTAACTGACAAATATAAAAATGACATAGCACCAACACTGACAATTGTCTTGATACCAGCATTCATGTCCAGTACCTAAGTTACACATTTGTACTGTTTTTGTTCACCAGAAGTACAGAATTCTCAGTTATACATCTGTCACTTCTACTTCTTAGCTTTGAATACGGACATCCTGATCATAACCCCCCAAAATCTATAGATTTGCAACAACTGTGAACAATTTGCAATATATTTGCAATAACTTGTAAACACTCCTCCTCTGACTTCAGAAGAAGCAGTGTAACAAAAAAAAACCACCACTGGCCTTCTAATATAACCATTTTGAATTTAAATTACTCAAGGTTTTAGAGAAAAGATTTTCTGCCAAATCTTGGTTTTCTTCAACTTACACATACTCTTCTAAGTTGATTCTGAACTCTTAGATCAGAATTCTACTCAACTGGTACACCCTGTCAAGATTTGGACAGAAGAAACTCTTCTCAGGGTCCCAGCATGTGATGACTCCTATCTTTAGGACAGGACTTGGTATCACTTTCCTGGTCCCCCAGGCAAGCAGTTCCTGTGTTTCTGCTCTCCTTCCACTTTAATCTGTGACATCTGCACCAGACTTGCCTGTTCTCTGTGTCAATACTGTGGTTTTGTCTTTGCCCATATCACGAGAAAGGCAGTGAGGGGGCTGTTACCACAGGATATAAGGCTCCCAGTGCTCATGCCTGTCTTAACCAGAGGAGTCACAAACTGCTTTATAGTGCTACCTCAGTACAAACTCGGACTTCATATAAAGCTGGATTTGGTCACCCAAAAGAGTTGCTCAGTGTTCTCTATTTCCCAGTTTCCTTTAACATAATTAGGCTGTGCACTAGCCCTTGTTAAGTAACCTACCGAATCACTCTATGCATCAGGACTCCAGACAAGTACAGCAAACTTTTGTCAGTATTTCATTTCCTATGTTTTCCTTAGTACTTAAATTGGAATCTGTAACATTCGTCTACCATTTTCCTTGCTACCATTTTCTATGAAACAGATCACTTAATTATATCAAAACCTCAGTAAATTTAATGTAAGCTGCTTTTACCTATTACTGGAGAACTCATTAATATTTTTTTAAGTCCGTCACAAGTTTCTTGTTCAACATAGTCCAATCATCCCAAACATCCCTCCTTTTCATTATTTATATTCAGCTTTATCCAAAGATCTAGCAAAAGCTAATTTAAAAATAATGTTGAACTTTGTCTAATAGTACTATCAAAAATTTGTTACCAACGATGGAGGCTGAATGACCATTCAAATATTTCACAGGGATGGGCAAGAGGAAAGGAGATGCATATCTACAAGTCAGTGATTAATTTACTCTAAGGCAAGTAAACTCTGTCTTTACTCCCTTAAATTTTTCCTCGGCTACTCATTGTACAGCATCTGATAGCAAATGCCTGGTAGCAAATGCCTCAAGACTATTTGGTGCAAATACAAGACTGAAAATCTTATCTATGGGAGGATGTGTGAAGCAGCAGAAAGGAGGAAAACCAGAGGAGAAAAAAGGGATGAACAAAACCTAGAAGCTTGTTTTCATCCTATACTTGCTGTTTTAAAAATTATTATCCCGATCATAACGCTCTTCCCAAGCAATACTTTTTCACTGATGACAAAAAGAGCTCCAGTTAAGGATAACAGCTTAAGTTAACAGCTCATCAATTAACTGCTTCATTTGGGCAACTAATTTAATGAATGATGGCCTCTGTTCCTAGAATATGCAGGTATGAATATTAAATGCTGATAGCGACTCAGAGAGCTGGATTCCAACTGCTTCTATTTCCCTGACTTTGCTAAAACATTATCCCAAGACATCAATACTTTACAATATAGCAACCACCATCAGCTGAATTATGGTCTGGTAAAGGAAACCCTCTCCAATGCACTAAACCTTGAATTCTATTAGAAACACGTTTTACCTCGAGATCATCCTAGCATCTGAACTCACTCAAACACAGAATGAATGAAATGAGTTGCAACACAAATATGTTTCTAGCCTGGAAAAAACTTACAGCTTTATGTTATAAATTACCCAGTCAACAACCACATCGTGTATTTTCCATAATAAATGTATCATACCCCAGCAGTTCAGGAATTAGATGATAGTATATCACTGAAGCTATTCCCTACTGCAGACATAGGAAAGTAACTCAATTGTCGCAGGATAAACAAGAAATCTTCACATAAATCGAAGTCCAGATAGCTATGTGGTGATCCCTCAGGATGTTTACAGCTTTGAGATGGCCTGGTCTGCACTTTTCACACAGTCCCAGAGTAGGCAAGGTTGGAAAGGAGAACTGTGGGTCATCAGGCCCAATCCCCCTGCTCAAGCAGGGTCATCCTGGAGCACATAGCACAGGATTGTGTCCAGGTGGTTCTTGAATATCTCCAGTGAGGAAAACTCCATAACCTTGAGCTCCCTCAGCCTTCCCTTATAATAGAGATGCTCCAGTTCCTTAATCTTCTTTGTTGCCACCCTCTGGACTCGCTCCAGGAGCTCCATGTCTCTCTTGTGCTGAGGAGCCCAGACCTGGACACAGGACTCCAGATGTGCCTCACCAGGGCTGAGCAGTGGGACAGGATCACCTCCCTCCACCTGCTGACAATGCTCTTCCTAATGCACCCCAGGATCCCATTGGCCTTCTTGGCCACAGGGACTCACTGATGGATCAGGAAGAGCTTATTGTCCACCAGGAGCCCCAGGTTCTTTTCCACAGGGCTGTTCCAGCAGGTCAGTCCCAGTCTGTGCTAGTGCATGGGGCTGTTCCTCCCTGGATGTGGGACCCTGGATTTGCTTTTGCTAAATTTCAGAAGGCGCCTCACTGCGCATTTCTCCAACCTGTCAGGGTCCTTCTGAAGGGCTGCATAGCTCTCAGGGAGATCAGCCACTCCTCCCAGTAAACCTGCTCAGGAGGCATCTGCTGCTTCATCCAAGCCACTGATGAATAATGGCCCCAGTACTGAACCTTGGGGGACACCAAGGCCTCCAACGAGCCCCTGTGCCACTGTTCAGCCAGTTCTCAATACACCTCACTGCCCACTCATCTAGTCCACACTTTCTGACTTTGCCTG